>OZ026620.1:53242694-53440194 GCA_964020975.1 Hermodice carunculata
TCAAGTCAAGTAAGCGTTTCCAATACTGGGTTCCAAAAATAGCCCAAAACATTAATCACCGAGGTCACAAGATGGATATCAAAATAGATCATATAACTAACTGGCAAATGACTTGCACATAAAGACCGGACAGTTATTATACTTTTTCTGTTCTTTCATGTATCATAGAAATACGAGATATGCCAGAGAAGCAGCACCAATCCCCCCTATTTTTTGCTTGTAATAATTACTTGTGTTTTTAATGTTCTATATTGCGTATGGAAGCCAGAACCTGTTACGTCTTTCAGTGCCGATCACAACTCACCTTGAGCATCTGAAGTTCTTAAATGATTCCAGATTGGTATTTCTCGCAACAAGAATTGTAATTCTTGTCCAAAAAAGCACTTACTTCCAAAGAAAGATGAATTGCCAGACCAACAGTTTAGCAAGTATCATGATAGAATATTTTCGAATCATTCTTGTATTTTGTGCTGATATTGACATCCTTAAAGCAAAAAGGGCCCATGTTCATTGGTGTTAGCATGTTGCCTGTCAATGCATCATTTACTTAAATTGTTTTGTAGGTGTTGCTCATAAATTAAAACCTCCAATACCAACCTAAAGAAATTTAGTTTTCCAATTTTGACCACAAGGATCGTGCGACGAGATTAAACGGTAATTTGTGGGAAGTAGGACACCACTATCAGCGGGTCATCGGCAGCCATATATAGACGTGAAGAAAGTGGGGAATTCGAAGTTAGAATGACTGATTTTGATCACGTTAAAGCTGTATTGTGTCTGAAATATGCCTGTGTACAGTTCCAAGGCTGTAGCGCTGATACGCGCAAATTGTCGAATCTTGACAAATATGCATGGATGTGTGGGATTACGTTCTACAGTTTTACGTTCTACAGTTAAGCCTCCGCTGTGGTCAAGAGAGCGTATCTATAGCATGTCCCACTTGGTAACAGCAGACCAGCGTAACTATGAATTCAGTCATGCGTGCGATCGTCACGATAAGGTGACAAAAGGGAGAACTAATATTTCGTTAGGCTCCTATTAAAAGCACCTCTGCAAAGAGGTGTATTCAATACTAAGACCACCAATTCATTGATTACATTCACTATTAAGATCTTTCCCATATTAAAGCAATTGCAGTGCTGTAGGTTGTAATGATATGAGGATTCTATGTATAATGCGCACTGATATTCTTCAAGGATACGTTCTCATGCAGGCCCAGCAACACATTTGTAAAGCAATAAAGTTTATGGCCATTTTGTTTGAATGGTTCCGAGTTTGCAACCAATCTTCACCGTCCATTTACAAGAACCATTTGATTTTGGGAAAATCTGTATAATTTGCACTCTGGTTTTTTTTCATGATGGTACAGCTTCATGCTGATGAATCATTTTAGATTGGTTCATCAGCTACAAGTCAAAATGGTTTTTAGTATAAACAAAATGTTATTTGACAAAATGCATCAATTGCAATTACCGTATTGTGAATAGTAATTGAGAGACATCCCGATGCCTTATACAGATCCCCTTGCGGAAAAACCACAAAACAGGACAGCTTTGGATACACAGATATATTAAAAAGGCACAGACACCGAAACAAACAGATAGTCGGACAGTTACATATCTGACAGGGCCGTACCAAGGATTTTATTTGTGGTGGTGGTGGTGATGGTGCACATGAGGTAAAAGTGGGACCTGTGACGGAGCTCACGACTGAGCAGGGGGGGGGGGGTCTGGGAGGGGGGGGGCTTGCCCCCCCGCCAAGGTACAGAGCTTTTGCCAAAAAGTGATGTGTTTTAGTGGTCTCTGGTGCATTCTGAGACAAGAAAAGTGATATTTAAGCAATACAGAATTTTTTCTTACATATTTCACATTTATTCATAAACAGCATTTATAAACAGGTGTTGATTCACTTTTACTGGAGATAAAATGCTATGTTATGTTGTATCATAACATCTAAGGCATCTATATCAGTTATGGGTGGTTCCAGGTTGGGTCTTTCGTCAAAACAGGATGTTCTGTGTTTTGATTAGCGCTATAATTCCATCCATGCAGAAACTAAGATACTTTAAAACATGCTTTTGTGGTCAGTCGGAAATTCTATATTCTCTTTGATGCATCTATGTGATTATACCAAGTAGTTTTGATTATGTAGAATCTGTACTATTTTGATTTATGTATCTTAACATCCTCTAATTATTTGTGTTCTTATTTGTTTGGAACATGTAGAATAAACATTTCTCAGTATGTAAAAGTTGTCAATTATTAACTTTGTAATGCAAGTCGGCCCTCAACATACACTTTGTAATTTCATTGGGTAAAAGATGTGGAGGCAGGAGTATCTGATTTTTGTTGTGTAGAAGAACAGTTTGACCAGGACACCCTACCGATAGACTTCAACTAGGCGAACTGGTGTATGGAGCCATGTGGAATAGAAGGACAAGTTTATATTAAAGGCAGAAAACTTGATTCATCATTATATAATTAACCCAATCCCATTACAACATACCCCATCCCTTCATAAATTAAAACAAAAACAAGAAGACATATTTATGTATTAACATGAATCTTATTACTGTACAAAAACAAAAACATGATAAAAACACACAGACAGACAGACAGACAGACGGACAGACAGACAGAGAGAGAGAGAGAGAGAGAGAGAGAGAGAGAGAGAGAGAGAGAGAGAGAGAGAGAGAGAGAGAGAGAGAGAGGAACGCAGTATACAAGGTAACAATCAACCTGATCAGGTGTACAACCAGAGTAGGCATACTTATGTACAGAGGATATATTATCTTGTTCTTGAGTATCAATACAAGGAATGGGCACCTGGGCATCCGACCACATTTCAAACATCAATTTCAGAATAGAGGCCAGTAGGCCTTTTTGTCAACGCAACAGGAGGCACATTTATAAAAAAAAACTCTCAAACAGAACCAAAAAAACCTCGGTTTTTCTTTATTTAAGATGTGAGCAAGGTTTAGATCAGTAACAATTTAGGGTCTAATACATCATGGGTACGGGCCTGTCTGATGACACTAATATGTGTCCGGAAAACCATTTATATATCTTTGATTTATCATGAAATATCAGGCAATTTTAATGTGGCATTTCCTTTCATAATCCCACAGTTGAAGGAGAGATTTACACAAAAAAGCGGTCCATTCCCTAAAATGAGGGGAGTCCAATGTTTGCCATATTTTGTAAGCTTGTCTGTCCATGTTGGCGGTTGTAACAATAGGACATAATAATGGGCACAAGTTCATTCACTATTTAATACATTGATACTAATTTGGTTATTTGTCTACCTTTGAGCAGAATTTCCATCCAAGTTCCTCATAAAGCGCAGCGTTTCTAGTATCTTGTATCGCACCAGTAATGATGTACATGTTATTGGAAATTTTCTAAAACTTTACGTGGTGGCATTCGCAGGGCTGCTGTTCCAGCCCATCAAAACACAAAAGTCTATTGTTAGGCACGAATCTGTAATTTGAATCAGTTTTCATTTAAAAGCAATTGAAAATTGAAGTTTTAATGGAACCTGATATTTTGATCGAGTATCAATATGGCTATGGAATATTACATTTCTTAACATATATCAGCATAAATACATTGTTTCAGATTTGTCTCAAAATCATTTCCCTACGAAATGTAGTTTTTCATCTAAAACACAGCCCTGGCGCAGATTCAAAAAATAAATTCTGATTTCAGCACTTTCTTCGACTGAAATTGAGACCTATGTGACGCTGCATATGGAGTATGGTATATTAACGAGGGAAAACTATGTTGAATAAAGACAAGCTGTCGTTTTTCAGTTAAGGGCTGGTTTTATGGAATCCTTTCGTTGCCCACATAAGTCTACCTCATCCCCAAACGCTAGCATAACAACTCCAGGATACATTTACGGCAATCAAGTCACATGACTAATTTTAGTAAGATGTATCAACAATCTATATACCTTATATGGCAGTCTAACCTGAAACCTTTATACCTTATCTTAAACAGTTTTATTCCTTTAATTCTTACAGCAGTATAGACTCTATTAATCTCATAATACTTATGCATCAACTTTCTTATGCATGTTTTATATTAAACATTTTAAGCCCTTTCAAATTTCCATCACATTCAATCACTTTAATAAAACGGTCGCAAAGCAACTTTGCGAATAGATCATAGCATACCAAGCGTCACACATTCGATATTAATGCCATCTACTGACAAGATCATAAACTACCAAAAACTCATCTTAATAGCCGCACAAAGCTTGCTCAACGATGTTAAATATCACTTTGGCCCGTATATATCTGCAAGCAAATTCTTACTCCTTATAAACACACCACTGTTAAACCCTTAGTTATAGATTTACATAACTTTTACCATAAGAAACTCATATTTCCCCATGTTTAACACGTGCACTGTCCAACTGATGAATTTCAACACAACTTTACAAACATAATGACCACATGCATACATATGCACGAATAGGTATATAATATCATTGCAAAGCATTTAACAATATAATATAACAGCGCACAACCATAAATCATTTCTTACTTTGGCAATAACTTACGCATAGATTTATATACATACATTTTTTTTTATTTCAGCAGTCGGGGATTCGTACCGCAAGAAACAAATTTATGTGTTTCAAAATGTGTGCTGAATAATGTACAAATAGCGCAGCATTTTCATAACGCGGCAATAATGTTACATATTAAACCATTTATTCAAAGTAAAATGCAATTCTATGAGCAATAGCTCATTGCTATATAATTCATATAAATTCCATAACGTAAAACTTACCACTTAAACTGGCATCCCAGAGGACTGTTTGGAAGTCGCCCCATGAGCACACCACTAAGAGGATGATACCCCTTGATGCTCGAAGCTAAAAAAATATATTAGGGACCCTTGATATTTGCCTACATCCACAATATAATTGACAACTATGCAGTGAAGCTCAAATTAATAACCAAAATCGAGCAATTTTGACCATAGAGACACATAAGCCACGCCAGCAAATCACTGCATAGATATGATATACGGATGGTAGAAATGTGCAAGGTAGACTACTGTAAAGAAAAAAAGCAAAAAAGGCTGCTTGTCAGGTCCTTCCTATGGAGAGTACCACGCACCTCGCCCCATTCGAGAATGCAGCAAGACAGAAACCCAGTCTAACAGATCGTTATACACTGGAGCCAAAACTGACCCAGCAAGTATGGCAAGAATACTTAATCCATTTCCTATGAATGTTTCCTTGCAGTGAAAACTTCCTAAGCTTATCGCATACAAAGAAAGCACAAACCTGCACCTAATACCTCGGGCTGGCACAGGACAATTAGTAGGAGTGGGAGTGGAAAAAATCGCACCAGAACGGTACACAAAGGCACTAACTGCCTTGACTAAATGGGACTGTGAGCTAGCAAATTATGAACCTTAACAAACAATTAATTTCAACTTCCTCAAATCTAAGTACAATGCTAGACAAGAGTAAGCAGAAAATCACATAATTTGTACTTTTGACTTTTGAAATTATTGTAGCTATTTTGATTATTATTTTTTTATTCGTGCTGGCGAAATCTAAAAGAGATCTCCTAAATCGCTTGCCCGATGTTTTTAAAATTGTACAGGCACACATCTGCAGACCCTAGACCATGCTTTGTGTTACAGGTGGCGCTGCAATTTACCTTTTTACGAAAGCTTTCTTTTACTGTCTTGACACCTTCTCACAAACGGTAAGTTGGATGTTCTTGAAATTCTCTCGCTCAATACATAAAAATGACGTTTCCAGCAATGTGTGAGTGAAGACTTTTGATTTGGCAAAAGGTGATGATAGTTTTAGAGAAAGGTGACCCTGATAAAATCCTGAACGACCACTATTGCCTGTACATCCAAGGTCAGCTGAGCACAAGACTATCACAGCGCTCTTATTTCATTCAGCCTAATTTCGTTATCTCTTAAGGCAAATTATGTGTCATATTGAGACGGTGCTTACTTAACCTCGTGCAGTAATGTTTGGCAGATAAACCATATGAACATTAATGACACAAGGAAGCTTGCATCACGTTTAATTCTTTGAGTGAGTAGGAAGTGCAACTTAAGTCAAAATACTAAAAGCAATGAATTTTTATAAGACAACATATTTCTACCGAGCTTTGGGCGCATTGTGTTCAAAGCGCGCCGAGTAAAAGCTGTTGACTTAGTCTAAAATGTGGCACTGAAAGCGTTTAAGCGTTAAGATGAAAAGTATCTGTGTATGTACTTAAAGAATTCAAGTTATGTGTTGTTTCTGACGTTTTTCTTTGGTGTTTTTTGTGAAAACATGTGAATGATGTTCTCTTGCACTGAGTGAAACTTTGTCAGAACATAATGGCTGTGCCGAATTTATTTACAAGTTACGAAACAAGGCAACAAATGTCAATTGTCTGTCTGTCTGCGTTATGTATGGTTTCACTGGGAAATAAATGTTAAAATTTTATAAACAGGTAACTTTTAGTGCAGGATCTTTACATATTGTAACTGTCGAAAGTTAGCACACGACAGTTTCGCATCGCAAGCAGCAGCCTTTTATATATTTTGAAAAGGTTATAGAAAGCAGAACAACTGTCAGTAAACACAAGATTGGAACGGCCTGTGACTGAATCTGACCCGAGAGATATCAATGTTCTTAATAACATATACCCACGGCACATTCCATCATGAAAAAATGAAGTTTAGCCTTGAATGGTAATATACTTTGCTGAGTTGTATCTATTGGTATATAATCCTATGGGAATTTATTACTGTCACACATAGCATTTTCTTAACACTTATTGTTTTACGCACGACTGATTGTATTGCTTCAATTCATTCACATAAACAAATTTATCTCTTTCACGTCAGGTGAGGCGAACCCAAATAGTGCCTAGCAAAACTTGGTGAGAGATGACAGTGTTATAATAGCTAGTGGTGAAGTTTTGTGCAGAAATTTATGTAAAAGATCAGAGGACAAATCAGGACACATACTCGCTGCTGGCTGCAACTTGTTTTAACTCTTTCACTGCTGCATTTGTACCCAGGTTAACATCTGTACGCTAAATTTCTAAGCATATTTTTTAACTATTTTGAGTAATTCAACACTACATTTTGTATCTGAAATTCTTCTCATGATATTTACTTCAACATTTCAGCACTAGCAATATGCATTATAGTTTTTATTTTGAAAGGTCATTTTAAAGGTCACAAGGTCACTTTTAAGGTCAAACGTCACAGCATTTGGCAGCTATCTTGGAATTAAAAACCTAAAACACACAAAACAAGAAATGATTTTGATGCTGCCATTTATTCTAAAAATTGATCCGCTTTTCTTACTTTTAATCAATCATATATATTAATAGTAAATACAATAAATAAAGGTAAACAATATTACATAAAGATTGTTTTTTGCTTGTGCTATATAGGACTTTATGCCAAACGTGTCAGTTTACAAAGGTAATTTGCAGGTTACAAACCCTTTCCTCTTATACAAACTAACAATTCATATCTGAAAATGTTTAAAACAAATTATTTTCAAATCTTATAAGCACTGCTTTCGTACATCATTCACATTTTAGTAAAGTCGCTTTCAGGGTCAGAGGTAAGACGGTCATTTTAAAGGTCAAATGTCGCATAATTTGGCAGCCATCTTGGAATTCTACTACAGTCGCATCCCGCGGTGAAAGAGTAAAACCTTCCATGGTAACAGATAGAAGTGAAATACACATTAATTATCCCTGATCTTGGAAGTCGAGACAAGATGGACCATTGTTGATGAACTTCATAGAATCCCATAGGAACTATAGGAAAAATCCAAATATGTAAAAAAAAATTACTGACCATCTGCATAAACAAACCAAGATTGAGTGGTACGGATGGACGAACAAGGATAGACAACGAATGACTGCACCTCATAAAGGTTAAGCTGTTCTGATAAGTCAGCTGAACCAAAAAATTCCTAAAACAAACAAACATGCATAAAAGTGTCACATCTGGTATAAATCTTTCCATCTTGCCACCAGCTAATTTGTTTGCAATCAGCTTATACAGTTATTGTTGTCTGCTACCTAGCAAGAACGTTGCAAGGAAACAAGATGAGCGTTGGAAAGGGATTCCTATTCAGATATTGTCATTGCTACCTAAAAGCAAAAGGTTGGGTGTATTTGGCGGCTCGATCAAGCTCACATCATCTTTTTTTCAGCAGCTACAGGGGTCTTCATCGGCAGTGTGACGTTCAATCATCTCAAATCAAGTAAGCTTTTCCAATACTGGGTTCCAAAAAATAGCCCAAAGCCTTAATCACCGAAGTCACAAGATGGATATCAAAATAGATCATATAACCAACTGGCAAATGACTTGCACATAAATACCGGACAGTTATTATATTTTTTCTGTTCTTTCATGTATCATAGAAATACGAGATATGACAGAGAAGCAGCACCAATCGCATTTTTTTTGCTTGTAACAATTACTTGTGTTTTTAATGTTCTATGTTGCGTATGGAAGCCAGATCGTGTTGAGTCTTTCAGTGCTGATACCAGCAAACATTCAGCACATATGAAATGGCAAAATGATTTTAGATTGGTATTTCTCGCATCAAGAATTGTAATTCTTGTACAAAAATGCACTCACTTCCAAAGATGTAGAATGCCCTCTGATATCCTTCAAGGATACATTCTCATGCAGGCCCAGCAACACATTTGTAAAGCACTAAAGTTTGAGACTATGGGCAAATTTGCAGGATTTGCACTCTGGTATATTTCATGATGACGTAGCTTCATGCTGATTAAACATATTATATTGGTTCATCAGATACAAGTTATGATGGCATTTAGTCTAAACAAAATTTTGTTTGACAAAATACATCCATTACAACAACCATATTGTGAATAGCAATCAAGAGACATGTCTATGCCTCATTAGGACCCCTGTTGCAGAAAAATACATAAAACACGATAATTCTGGACACACAGATATATAAGAAAGCACAGACCCCAACAGATAGTGGGGCAGTGAGAGATCTGATGACACTAATTAATATGTGTCTACAAACTCATTTATGTACCTTTGGTTTATCATGAGATACCAAGCAATTGAAAAGTAGCATTTGATTCCATAATTTCACAGTTGAAGCAAAGATTTAGAAAAAGAATATTCTGTCCATGCCCTACAATGAGGGACATCAAATTGTTGCCATGTTTTGTAGGCTTGTTTCTCAATGTTGGCGGTTGTAACAAGAGAACATAATGGTTCAGGCACAATCTCATTCAATGTTTTATACATTAATACTAATTTTGACGTTTGCCGACCTTTGGCCAGAATTGTCCATCCAGGTTCCTTATAGAGCTCAGTGTTTCTAGTGTCTTGCACCGAACCAGTTATGATGTGCATTTCATTGGACACGTTCTAACCTTTCATCATGGCACTTGTTGCAAAGCTCTAGCTGAAGTCAATCGTTACACAAAAGTCTATTGTTAGGCACGATTCTGTGATTTGAATTTAGTTTTCATTAAAAGTTACGTCTTGCAGGCAATTGAAATTTGAAGGTTTAATGCAACTTCATATTTGATCGAGTATCAATCTTTGTTATTGATATGGAAATTTAGAAGATTTTTTAATCATAGTTCAGCATCAAATAGATTTGTCTCGAAATTGTTATCACATGAAATGTGGTTTTTCATCCAAAACACTCTCCTGGTGGAGATTCCAAAATTGGTGTCCTTATCTAAATAACTGAAAAAATGAAAAGATAGTTCATTGTTGAACACTGTATGCTTGTGTTAAACGAAAAGGTCAGTTCATTGTTGCATAGTGGATGTAAGTGGTGGGATGACTTCAGTCTTGAGAGAAAACATTATGTAGGAAGTCCCCTTCAGATTTGACACGTTACATTTTTTCAATATTGCAGCCTAGCAGGGGCATATATAAATACTAATGAAAAACTTTCAACTTTGACTTGTTCCAGCACCATTAAGAAAACAGTAAGTAACTCACCTTTGGTAACGTATGTATATGTACCATTGAAATGTTTCCAAGGTCACAATGAAACTACTATCAGTGGATAAAAATGTTTTATGTTTTAATAAAGGATTGCCGACCCTACTGCAATTTAGAAAAATAAAAAAACTTTCTACTCCTTGACAACCTTTAATTTACTTTCAGAAGGAATTTGTCACACATAGCTCCACCAAACAAACCTGAGCGGCTCAGCTATGTCTATGGTTCATCATCCCGCCCTTTGATCGGAAACACACTATGTAACATCTTTGATGAAAGTGCAACTCAATTTCCAGACAAAGAAGCCTTGATATTTTACAACCAAGACGGTGAACGTGAAGCTATTACATACAGCAAACTCCAAAGTGATTCTGTGAGTCTAGCAGCCTTTCTGTTAGAGTTGGGTTGCAAGAAAGGGGACTACATTGGAACTCTGTTAACAAATTCTATTGGCTTCTATATAATCAGAATTGCTCTACACCGTATTGGAGCAAATGTATGTATGATGAACTCTGACACAAAGGTGAGCAAATTGCAAAGCGCTTTCCAAAGAATGGGCTGTGTAGGGATGATTGTAAACAGTGATCAAGACTTTGACTGTCACGATATGGCTATTTTTACTGATTGGTCTAAGTATCTCAAGTTTGTAATAAGTACTGCTGATACAATTTGTGACAACGTGTATAATCTGTCAGATTGTATTGACAGGGGAAGCCAGCTAGACTCACACATTGTCTGCATGGCACAGCAGCAAGTAGACATGGATGATGATGCCTTCATAATGAGCACATCTGGCAGTACAGGCATGCCAAAAATGGTACAATATTCTCATCGCAATGCACTCAATGCTGCGCAATCCATTATGGAGAGATATAATATAGGCAGTACATCAATTTTCTTCAGTGACAGGCCAGCGCGAACAGTCAGTGGCACTATGACAGGGGCGCTGACTTCCTGGCTGGGCACAACAGTTGTGTCAATGCCATCCTCTTTGTATGCGTGTGGGAACACATATATTAGCCTCGTTTTGGATGTGCTCAGCAAGGAGCGAGTGACACATGCGGTGCTACTGCAGCATCACTTGTGCGATATAGTTAATCTTGATTCCATAGGGAAACATGACTTCACTGCCTTTAAATATATCATTTTGGTTGGGCAGCCTTTCCCCTCGAATTTGTACCACGCAATGCTCAAAATTTGGCCAAATATTCCTGTATTGCAGAGATATGGTACATCGGAGGGACCTGTATCAGGACAAAGCTTAGATGATATAAAGAAAGGCCAATATGCAGGGCATCTCGGGAAGGTTTCTCCACACTGTGAAGTTAAAATTGTAGATGACAATGGAGTCATGGTTCCTATAGGGTGTGAAGGTGAAATTTGTGTCCGAGGTCCTTCCATTTTTAGACGGTATCATGCTGATGAAGAGCTGACGGCTCGTTCATTAAGAAATGGATGGTTCCATACTGATGATACAGGTTTTATCGACTCTAATGGATATATAACTATCAAGGGACGGCAAACTGAGACCTTAAAAATTTGTTCAATTAGAGTTTTTCCCTACCAAATCGAATCAATTATTTCGAGATTCCAGCATGTAAAGCAGGTGGTAGTGTTTGGAGTTGATGATGAGAGAACGGGCCAAGCTGTCTGCGCATGTATCCGGCCAATGGAAAACTTTGAAGAGAAGGACTTCATGTTGTGGTGCAATAAGGCATTTGGTAATGATCCCGTGGGGAGACTTTCCATTCCAAAATACGTTTACACCGTACACGAGTTTCCCCTGATCGGCGTGGGGAAGATTGACCGCAAAGCAGTCAGGGTTGCTGCCTTGGAGCATCTCAACATAATACAATAGACTTCCATTACTCCCCGAGCCATGGAACAAATGATATATATATATATATATATATATATATATATGTATGTATGTGTTGTATATATAGATAAGACGGATAAAAGTTTATACGGATGTACAATGTAAGCATGTGGTCAGATGAAACATTTCAGAATAAATGAAGCCAGCCTGTCAGCAGACCGGTATTCAAGTCACAGTTTACCAGATAAAACTTTCTTTTAGTTAATAGTGCATTATATGGTGTCCAAACCGTAAGACTGTGTACAGAACTATTTTGGGTAATAACCCGAGTTACCCTGATATCATCTAAATATCTCTAGACCACTGGTATATTTTTGTTTTCAATAAAATGTAATGGCTTTACTTGATGTATGCATACATGTTGGCGTTTTGAATCCATAGATTTTATCGTTTTTTGTATCACTATGCTGTTACAATACCCACGGGTACCCCCGTTTTGGACATCGTTTTCTGATAGAGTTCTGATGTATATAAATTGTCTATAGTTTTTGATCGATATAAAATATATCTACGAGCATTGGATGCTAAACGGCAGAACAATTACCCAACGACTGCTTTTTTCGTCCATTTTTTGGTGATTGATTTGGTTCCACCAGGAAATCATGCTAAAGCATTTTTAGTTGGTACCAAAACTTAAGTTTGGAATGGTCAAATTCGTATCGTATTTGGCCAAAAATCGACATTAATACTAGAAGTTTCCAGTCTGGCAGTAGCCTGTTGCTTGTTTTTTTTCATTTGTTAATATATCCGCTCATGCGTATGATTCACAGATCTCCTCTGGGTGTTAACTTAAGGTATAGCGGAGGGGGTTGAGGTATAACGGCAAAATCGTGACGAGACATGCAGAAAATGAGTTTTTTCCATTTCCGTAAAGTTTGGCACTTTAACTTTCTTGTCACCAAACATGAATACTAAAAAAGCAAAATTTATGTGATAAAAAAGGGAAAAAAATGACCATGTTTTAGCTGGCTGCAGCAAGAGCATGTCTGTTCACAAATGTATGCTAATTAGTCCGCCAAAGTTTGGATAGCAGTCGGCTGCTTTCCACAATCCAGGACCGTAGTAACGACAAGCGACCAACTGTGACATTTTGAGGTGCGCTGCTACCAATTCTTGTTTTCAACGGTTTGACAAGATTAGGACTGATTAATTGGTTTGTTGTGGTGATCAGATGGCCATGCAGATAATTAAATCGATGGGCTCATGTTTTCCTTCTCAGAGTGTGATAATTAAATTTTAAAAAATAAGGGACGATAAAAGGTGGCGATTGTCAAAACGGCACCTGGCGATGGACGTGAGCCTCAGTGTGTTTTCGATGAAGGCGATTTCAACCTATGCGTAAATCGTTACTCAGAATCATGGCATTGTATACACTATAAAGGCTTACAACCCTTTCTACAGTCTTGCCCTATCCAAGACCAATTTGCTTTTAATGTTCACTGGCAAAAAATACACATGACGATGGAGGAATCCTAACACTGGACCACTTGGCTATAAATATGCCGCAAACTATAAAAGCGGGGATTCGATTCAGCGTAAATAATTATATCTGCCTTCAATAATTATATGTGCCTTTACCTGAATGTGAAACGGTGAATAGCATTAAATGTTAACCTTGAAGTAAATTCATATGAAGCACACGCCTCCACTAAAACTGGTATCGTCTGTGGCGCTGTCGCATTTTGTGGAAATGGAAGAGTGGCACATTGCACATGCACGGACTTGCCCACTTCATACGGGGGAGTTTCGAAGTACACTGAGCGAGGGGACAGAAAAATAAGGCTTTAAAAATTAACCATCAGGGGGATAAAATAATCAGATTACTGTTAAATGACTGCGAAAAGCGACTCTGCACTCTGCTTTTAGCTGGTTGATCGGTCATATAAAATTATTATGTCTCACTGTGCGCGGCATGTCCCGATACCAGTTGCCCGTACTCACCCATCAGGAACTTTCGGTTTTGTGTTTCGATCAGTTTATTGCAGTTCAAGGGTGAGCCAACGATCTTTCAGTGGGCTAGTTATCCCCACAAAATAAAAAATATGATTCATGAGTGGCAAGGTTTCGAATGGCAACACGCGAGAAAAACATGGCAAAGTGAATGGCATTCTTTATCACAAGGAAGGCGATAATATGTGGAGGAACCAATGAAATAGGCTTGGCGTATTCTATTGTGCTCCCGCAAACTGAAAAAAAAAAAAAAAAAAAACAGAACAAAACAAAACAAAAACCGCACAATCCAAGGCCACGAAAAACACACTCCCTCACGATGCCCATCCCTTTCTCAATTTTGTGGGCATTGGAAACTTTCTTGACTGCCAGACAGACTCGCTCTGCGTCATTGTTAAATTGCGCTTGAAGTGCGTGTGGCCAGGTAAGCAAACACAGTCCGTCTTGGCAGGCAAGAACCCTTGCGCACGAAGTGTGGCGTCGTCACCTTACATCTGAGCGTGGTCTGGTGCATTGTATTGATCTATGTAACCGTCAGGGTCTGATCAAAGACTACTTCGGCAAATCAATGGATTAGGTTATTCAATCTAGCAGTACAGTTTCATCACCAATACAACGTTGAAACTAATGGATTCTCAACACACATAAAACGTTCGCTTTTTTTTTTGTTTGTTTGTTTGTTTTGTTTCTTCTTTGAAGTATAATTTATCCTGGGAGTGTTTTTTTATCAGTAACAGGACTATTGTCTTAACTGTTACGTCACGATCATCCGTGTTGACCGCCTATCTAGTATTTATAAGCTACATTCAGAACGACATAGACCTCTCTCCGTCAAGACCAAGCAATCTCACTTTACAAAATGCCAAAAGCCAAGAAACAAAGCAAGACATATCGTCGTCAGCGCGTGTGGCATGTCGATTTTTCCAACTTTCTTTCGGTAAGGTCGCAAGTAGTCCAAGACACTGAATGGCGAATGTCCCATCCATGCCGTTCAGAGGGACGGATATGTGTACTTCTTTATTAAACGATATCATCTCTTTTCATGGTGCCAAAAATTCCCCTGTATATATCTGTAGTTTAGATGCTTTGACAAGATCTGGCATGAGGGATTATCTTATAAACTTTGGGGACAGGTTAATACAACCGACTGGCTATTCCTTTATAAATGGTATAAAAACCTTTATTCTGTTGTTAAATGGAAAGGCATATTTAGTGACCGGTTTCAGGTGAGCCGTGGCACGCGCCAGGGGAGCATTCTCTCTCCCAGAATGTTTAATATTTTCATTGATGGTCTCATGTGTAAACTGCAGGATGCTAATTATGGTATCCGCATACATGTAGGTGACACTAAACTGAATAGTGTGGCCTATGCGGATGACATTACACTTTTCTCAGCCACTATTTCTGGTCTCTAAGAGCTCATTAATATATGTACTAGACATGCTGATGACTGGCAGTTTTCCTTCAGTCGCACCAAATCTAAATGTATGGCGACTGGGAAAAAGTGTCCATTTCATCTCACAAAAAAATGTTCTGTCTTTTCATTGGACCCTTGGATCTGATCTATTGATACTGTTGATGAGATTGAAATTCTAGGAGTCACTAATTCTAATAGAGGCACATTTAATACACACGTAAATAATAGGTGCGCTACCACCAGACGTGCTATTTATAGGTTGGGCAGTGCTGGCATGGCGTATCCTGGACTGGGCTCTCGGGTCAAAACCTATTTATGGAAAACAATTGGTATACCGTGTATTACATATGGAATGAACTGTGTCAACCTATCCAATAAGAACTGGTCGCAGTTAGAATCTACCCAGGGAACTCTTGTTAAAGCCTGCTTGGGCCTTGGGAGGCGCCATCGCCATGGGCACCTTCTTAGAGCACTTAATATTGTCCCTGTTCAAAATTATGTAAAACAAGATGTCGCATCTCTTGTACAGAGAATTGGACAAATTAACTCCCCTGCCCCTACTGTATTTTTTCACATTCTATCAAAATACGTTTTTGAACGAGAGTCCATCCCGGGATCGTTGTGCCAGCGCATGTCCAACTATGATATATCCCTTGATTTTCTGTTCCATCGGGGCTTTTCATGTACGGCTACGCCACCAGATGGCATTACTGACTCGTTGAGTTACCTGTTGAATCACCAAGATTATAATAATAGGAGTTCTCTGGAGCATCGATTGGCTTTGCTGCTCACTCGAGCTTTTTAGCTCGGGTGTGTACCGAGGTCGGTCTGTGCTCCAGGGACTTTATTACTTGATGTTTCTCAGCCAATCTCGATTGGTTAATGGCTGGAATCCCTCTCTCATAAGGTGGGGGTTCGACCTGTGAGCTCTCTTTGTTCCCGAGCTCTCACGTTGGTCCAGCCCACCGTAAGAGTGTGGCCCCTGTTTCATAAGCTACACAAGTGTCGGGCTTCCCTATTTTCTTACTTATTGATTTATTATTTATTTATTTGTATGTGATTTGCTGTATAATTTATGGTATCATGCCTGTATTGATTTATCTGTGTATGATTTTACTTTCCCCAACCATGGGGGTTTTAATAAAGATATATATATATATATATATATATATATATATATATATATATATATATATATATGTTTTCTTAATTGGATTGGAATGTTAGATATTGTTTTTGTTGTTTAATTGTATTACAGCATGTCTACCAGAGTACATAGTCACATGTTTGTACATTGTATTGTCCTATGCGTCTTGTATATATCATTTTGTACGTCTCCGTGTCTGGAGAACCCCTAGATTAGTCATATTTCATGTACTATTTGGGTAATCCAGTGAAAATAAATATGTTTAAACTAAATATATGTATAATAAAGCCATGTTGTTCTTTGATCCAAGGTGATGAGAACTGAGTGAGCAACTCCTGCCTACCGGGCAGTCTCTAAGTAGAGCAAGCTGTGAAACTGCAACCCGTTTGTTCAAGCGGCGCCATATGCAAACAATGATGCCAGGGTCAAGGAGATGGCGCCTTCGGGTCACGTGGCTAATCCGCTTTCGAATCCCCCTTTGAAGCTGTCCCATTCGCGTGGAAACCCGACTGACAAGCTTTCGAGTGTGGCTGCATTTGATGTCATTCGGGTAAATAACTGCTTTTTTAAGCCAATAAACATCATTCTATGTTTGAAACTATACATCAAAGATGTCGATTGACCTTTCTTCGAAGTTCTGAGACCAAAACGGGTCGAATTTGGAAAGCTGTATTGTCATTATGGCCAACAATGTGCGAAAAAAGGGCCTCAAATCTTTCAACGCCGATTTCTCGGAATGAAATTTTCTGCTTATGAATCAATTTTGTGGACAGCATCAATAAAAAGCTAATTGATCGATCTGCTTCAAATAATCGTCTTTTGAAAGATAAATATATTATCTGGGAACCGTTTTTTTTTGTAGCTCACAAAATGAAGTAACTGTTGATGTTTAAAATGATGATCAAAGAATTCGATAATTCTGTTATTATGTATTTATTTGTAAACAAAAAATACAGTTCCTGCATATTGGTCTATACTTTAATTTTACATAGGAAATACGCTTTTGCATCGGTTATTTTTAAAGAAATGCTGACAAAATGTCAAATCTGATACCCTCTTGTAAACGGGCGTACAAAACCCTTGAAAATTATCGTATCGATATGAAACTTCTTTCTAACAAATTTAGATGTCTGAAAAATGAATAAAATGTATGGTTTTGTGGGTGAAATGTGAAACATAGTTCATCTATGCAACGTCAAAGTCGCGGGACCGCTGCGCGCGGCTCAATCCCCTCCGCTACCTTAAAACTGCTTGTGACCCACAGAGCTTCTGGGGACTTTAAATTGTTCATTTTCGAAATCTTGAGCTCGATAAAAATAAGAATCAATTTGCAATGGCCTGTAGCGGATCCTTAAGCGAATTGTGCAACTTCACACAATAGGGATATTTTTCGAACCATGGTACCATATCAACAGGAATTTCGTACTTATCACATAAAGAAGGACTACCTCTTTGGTACCACGCTATCAGGTATCATGTACTTATCACCTAAATACAGAGCTGCTTTTGTTTAGTTTAAACATATTTATTTTCACTGGATTACCCAATAGTACATGAAATATGACTAATCTAGGGGTTCTCCAGACACGGAGACGCACAAAATGATATATACAAGACGCATAGGACAATACAATGTACAAACATGTGACTATGTACTCTGGTAGACATGCTGTAATACAATTAAACAACAAAAACAATATCTAACATTCCAATCCAATTAAGAAAACATGCAAATATACACGAATATGCTTAGTAGCAAGCTAATTGGTCCTCAGCACAGGGAGCGACTGAAGGGGAGGTTATAGCTTGCTGGGCGCGGCCGAAGCACCCTGGCTGCAAACTCACACTGCCACTGTGGAGCCGCCAGTGCGCCCAGTAGCTCGGGTGTTCCTTCCCGCCTTGTCATTGTCGACCCACCTGTGGAGACACGATAGAGGACATGGTAGTATTTAAAGGTACATACGTTGAACATTCAAATACGCTGCAATGGTATATGCTGGTTTCGGGATACATATATATGATAAGATACTACACGGTTACAATATAAATCGGCGTGTTTCAACAACAAAATTTTGCATTGCTCTGAAAATTACTGTATTGCATTCTTCTGAAAGTTCTTTACTCCCGAACAGTAAAATACTACATAGTCTGTCACTTGCAACATGCATTATCAGGTTTGGATTAACACCAGGGGCTAATAAAGGAGTGATGGTAAGCAGGAGCTTCTTTCTCTCCTGGACATATTTAGGACAGTAGAGACAAAAATGTTTGAAATCCTCAGTTGGGTGGGAGCAGGCACAGGTTGGCTGTTGAATGATATTTACTTTATGGAGATCGGAATTAAGTCTAGAGAATCCTAATCGTAACTGGGTATGACAGATGTTAGCAAATCGCTGACCATGGGAGTAGAAATCTGGAGCAATGTCGGCCACTAGCAGAGTGGCTTTGAGTTTCGACTTAAAGATTTGAAGGGAAAGGGAGTTACGGATATCAGTGGGGAGATTATTCCATAGTTTGGTGGCATCAGGGAGAAAGGAATTTTCAAACCGCTGGGTTCGGCATTTGATGAGGCGAAGGTTGCTGATAGGCCTATGGCGGAGCGTATGACCAGCCATGGCGGGGTTGCGAGGTATAAGGTTGGATAGGTAGGAAGGAGTTAAGTTAAAATACATTTTGTAGAAAAGGATTAATTTGAAATATTTGCGTCTACTGGCTAGTGTGGGCCAACCAAGTTCGTCTAAGAGTTTGTTATGGGATGTGTGCCTTAGTGCGCCAGTGCATATTTTAGCTGCCTCGTACTGAATCGACTCAAGTAAATCACTCAGACCTTGTCCACAATTATCAAAGATAACACAACCATATTCAAGAATTGGCCGAACCATTGAGAAATATAATCTTTCCAGTGTTTTTCGGGATAACTTAAATTTGAATCTTCGAAGAAGTCCAATACGCTGGCTGGCTTTGTTTGTGATGCGTGTGACATGCGCACGCCAGGAAAGATTGTTGGCTAGAGTAATTCCAAGGTGAGTGTGGGTGTCTTCCTCTGGTATGACTGTACCACCTAGAAGGACAGGGGGATGATAAGGTTTATTGATTTTGGCCGAGAAAATAACTGAAATGGATTTTAAGGCATTAAAAACCATGCGCCATACTTTACCCCAGTGGTAAATAAATGAGAGATTTGTGTTCAAGTGGTGTGCCGAATCGGTAGGATTTTGAACTATCTCAAGTAGACTAGTGTCGTCGGCGAAGATGCGGACATCACAGGTCAAGTCATCTACAATATCATTTATATAGACAAGAAACAATAAGGGACCCAGAATTGATCCCTGAGGTACGCCGGCCTGAACAGGAAGCCAAGAAGAGGTACGCCCGTGGATAATAACACGTTGAAAGCGGTTTGACAGGTAACAGTTTATCCACATAAGAAGTCCTTCAGATAACCCCAGTTGTCGTAGTTTGAAGAGGAGGCCTACATGCCACACTTTGTCAAAGGCTTTCGAGATATCTAAGAATACCATTCTGGCCTCCTTGGAATTTTCAAGCCCATTGTAGATATTGTGGAGAATACTTATTAGTTGGTTGGTAGTTGAATCATTAGCTTTAAACCCAGAGTTCTTATCAGTTAGTAGGTTGTTGCCTATTAGATATTCATAAAGAAGATTAAAGACCAGTCGCTCGAAAACTTTCGATACGTTGCACAGCAAGGAAATTGGACGATAGTTACTCTTGATTTGTTTATTCGATTTTTTAAACACAGGGCAGATATTAGAGCGTTTCCAAGAGTCGGGAAATTGAGAGACACTGAGAGACAGGTTGAAAATTTTTGTTAAGGGCTTGATGATCGAGTCAGCAGTATTTTTTAGGAGAGTGTTGCCAATATTGTCGGGTCCTGAGGCAGAAGTTAATCTCAAGGAGAGCAAAACTTTCCTGACACTTTCTTCATTGAGCGTGAAATCACTCATGCGTGCCTCAGTAGGATAGGTAAAGTTTGGCAGGGGAGGTGCATCATTATCGGCATGGGTAACGCATTGACTAGCGAAGTAAGTATTAAATACTTCACACTTTTCGGTGATGCTAGAGATAATTTTACTGTCTTCAACAATAGGAGGTATGTCTTCATGGATTTTGCATCCTAGTAAGGACTTAGATAAGTTCCACCATTGTTTGGGATTCATATGATCTTTATCTAATTGTGTACGTAATTTAGAAAAGTAGGAGTTTATTGACACTTTTATTGCATTGACAACCTTATTGCGTCGCTTTTTGTAAAACTGGTAAAACCTGTCAATGTTGGCACAGACTTCAAGAGTGAAAGGGCGAGGAGTTTGAGTTAATTTCTTAAAACGTTTCCATGCACGATTACGCTGACGCATAAGTTTTTTAATTTCAGCTGTTATCCAAGGTTTATCCTTTGGTCGTATGGTAACTTCTTTGTATGGGATAAACTCTTTGGCAGTTTTTAGGAAGAGGTCAGACCAGTAAGATACCACGTCATCAATGGAATCGAAGACGTTGAAGGCAGTGTTCCAGGGAGCAGAAGATAGGGTATTATTAAGACCTCGAAAATCAGCTTTTTTGAAATTCCAAACACCTCTTTTAAACGAACAGTCTCTGTGGTAGGAGAGTGAAAAGGAGCAGAAAATAACCGAGTGATCAGAGTTAGAAATAGGAGCTAAGACTCCACTGTCCAGGATAAGTCCAGGCGAGTCAGTGATCAGAAGGTCCAATAGACTAGTTGAGTATTCGTTTATTCTGGTAGGTTCGTCTATTATCTGAAAAAGATTTAATTGAGCTACGAGATTGAAGAGAGACATGCCAAGTTCACTATTTTGATGAGTGGAGTTCCAGTCAACACACCTGTCATTGAAGCCACCTGTGAGTATCAATATATGCGGGTTACTTTCGATGGCGGATGAGATGGAATTAAACAGAGACTCAAGAAAAGTATCACGGATCTCTGCTGGTTGACCGGGAGGTCGATAGTAATTACCTATCAGAACTGGGCCACGTTGGGTCGAGATTTCCACCCAGATACATTCACAGTTTGGACCTTCGAGATCGAGACGCCGTGTACTAGGTAAGCATGTATGTATGTAAGTTAAGAGGCCGCCTCCTCTCCCGGTTGGGCGGTCTCTTCTGAAGGGAGGTTGAAAATTATCAATATGAAGGAGTTGGTCCGGATAACTCTCATCTAGCCAAGTTTCAGAAATAGTAATTATATTAAAGTTTTCAGTTTGAGCGAGGCATTGTATTTCATCAATTTTCCCATCGCTTTTGATGCTGCGAACGTTACAATGACATAACTTCAATTGATTGACATGATAAGTATCACTAGGGCCTGGGTTGGGATGAACGTCAGTGGATAAGGCAAAGTTTTTGTATAGTACGTATAAGATGTGTCGTGAGCACAAGAACCCACAAAAGATGAAGTTTGCAAGTAGCATTACCATAATACAGTAGGAATTGGTGATCTGATTGCTTACTGAGGGACAAGCAAAGTAAATAGAATGCGTTTTATACGAGACAGAACGAGTTATAAAGAGGCCAATGGCCACTCTATTGTTCGGTGCTACAACTCATGGAGACAATAGTATATTGAATATCCGTCCTGCAAACACCCGGTATAATACAATAAGATAATGAACCTCAAACGGAGCGCTGATGTAAACCCAGCGGCTTGTGTGTTGCTTGCACTATGGTCAGACCAATCAGATACTAGTTGACCTTGGTACCATACCGTTACAATGTAATCAAGTTTCAATGGAAATATCATATAAAGTGACATAGTCATAATAATAAACATACATGTGTAGGACAGACCAAAAACAGGTGTGTTCGGCCAGTCGGGCACCTGATTTCTATGGAACCACAGAGTTTCAGTGTATTTAGGACTTCCAAGCAGTTTCATTGTAAGTAACATAGTCAAAACATAGAGCGTAAACATGTAAAGTAACAAAATAACAAAACATGAGACGGTAAATGCACGAAGTTGAAAATTGAATGAAAGAAACATGTAAAACTGATACATGCACAAGCATGTGAGTGGACAAACTGGACAGTAGTGGAAAGAAACAAAGATCACTGTTGTAGGACTACATGTGATGTGTTGCAGATTTCACATTGGAGCTAGTGAGTACATGTACACGTATATATGATAATAGATTGTTGTTATATCCGTCATATAAATATACATATGCATAAATGCGTACATACATACACGTATTTTGTAGTCAGGCACAATGAGGGTAATTTCTGGCAAAGCTGAAATTTCAACACAGACATGGAAACCATGCCAAATAGTAACATGGTCAGAATATTGAAATTAAAAATAACAGGGCCAAGATCAGGAAAAGAAATAAGATGACAACTGAGAAAAAAAAAAAAAAAAAAAGTACTCTTTACAACGGGCAGGCAACAGGCTGTAGTAGACATACATGTATCGTTTGAAAACTCACTCTATAAACTATTTCAGCAGATCGCCATAAAAACATACATATTTGTTGCGATACTGAATGGAAAATGAAATCATTTGGTATAAGTTTATGGTAACAAATACGATTAGACGTAGTCGAAAACAGGCAAGCAGGGAAACACGTGAAGTACATGTACATGCAACTCATTAGGTATTTTGTAAAAAATCAATGTTCAAAGAATATGAGCCAGGTCCTGAGAATTAGGATGCTGAAGTAAATCATGCATACAGAACATAGGAATATATAAATACACATACAAAACAATTAAATAAATAATAATAATAATAATAAAAAAAAAAAAAACAAACAAAAAAAAAAAAAAAAAAAAAAACAGGTAAGTAGAAGTTCGTATTCCATGTACAAAATTCAGTTCACAGTGTGTATGATCATGTTACACAAGTCAGTACCTCTGCTATGAGAGACGAAGTCAATGCACCGAACATGTTAAGAAACATAACAGACGATTTTAGCATTGTGGAGCTCAATGTTTTTAACTTTAAGCATTGTGAGGCTCAATGTTTTTGAACTTGTCCAGGTCTCCAAGGTTCCTTATTTCAACAAGCTCTCCTTCACCGACAGCGCCCCACGCAGCATATTTGCGGACATACAATCTGCCGTCTTTTGAATAGCAGGATTTAATCCTCTTTTCCCTCTTTAGAACTCTGGCATTGTAGAGAATGTTTGACCGCTTTTTTGTCAAGTTTGTTTTCTGGTTCCATGCTATTAGGTACCATGTACCTATCACGTTAAGACGGAACTGTTTCTCTGGTACCATACTATAACATACCATGTACTTATCACGTTAAGACAGAGCTATTTCTCTGCCACCATTCTATTAAATATCATGTACGTATCACTTTAAGGCAGAACTGTTGCCCTAGTACCATACTTACCATTAGGTATCATGCACTTATCTTATTAGCACAAAGATCTTCGGTCGTTACCATACTATCATTATTACAAAACCTTACAGCCAGAGAATATATATGGCAGATAGAGAAACTGCGCGCATCACGAAAAAGCAAGCTCAGATGTTGTAGAGGTCTTTACCCGAGGACTCACAAGGCCAACATGGAAAAAGCTTATGTCTTTACTCTGTTGCCTTGTGTTTATTTATGCTTATTTATCAGATAAGGAGAGCTATATTGCCAGTTAGGGGTCTTGTGGTTCCTGTGACAAATCTGGTGAATAATTAAAATTCGTTATCCGTTGGATTGTGGTTATTATGTCCCTCTTATATATAAGATAATGAGTGCTTGTCATGAATTTTAAAAGGACATCATCAGCATGGAATCAAATAGAAACATGAAAATGAGAACGATGCAATACAATATCCGTTTACATAATTTTCTAAAATATCGTTTATAACTACAATTTTATTAGCTTGTCATGACCAATTGTTGATGTTCAATTCGGTTAAGTTATTTACGACTAAGTTTGTGAAAGCTGTTTTGTACATAGTTTAATTGTAAAAGCATCGACATGATTACGTTGCTATTATTGTGATATAGTTAGGACAATAACAATAGGAAAAAAGGGAAAACACAAAACAAGCAAAATTGACTGGAGAACAATGAACAAATAAACTTATAAATGCCGGGTTAAAAAAAACACATATGCTCAAAGTTTTAGATGGACATGATTATACGATTTATACTGCAGGAGATTTGCACCCTTGAACAAATTCTATTTTCCTTGTGCTTCTCATCCTGTCACCTGTGTCGTCTAATAATAAGAGCTAATTAATAATTCAGAATGGTTTTACCGCACATTTTTATGAAATCAGTATGCACATACATTTATTGTAGGGAGATAGACGTGTAAGAAAAGAAACGCATCACATCGCACAGAATGAATGTTAATGTTAAGATACTCCCACCTAAAAAAATCCAATCTGTTAGCACTAGGGACACCTGGAAATGCAATACCAATAGAAAGTAAGCAATGAGACAAGACAAACAACGGCATTAAGTGTTTGATGGTAGAGACATGATAACTATGTGGTCACCAAATATTGTTTTAGAAAAATCAATATTTATAAGAGAAAACGGATGAAAAACTATGACAAGTTTCAGCAGACCACTGCACGTATATGTTCTGTTGACTTTGGTATGGTAATGGTCCACAATGTTTCAACAGCCATCAGCCGTGCTGACCGGCCCCTGATAACGACGAAGTCACATGACAGCAGGGGAAAAATGGCGGCACACTTGATTCGATGCACATACCAGTCGAAGAGACACACTGAAAGAACTAGTGCCGCTTAAACAACTATTTCTTTTTGCTGTTACAGTGACTTATGACATTATTGGCGATCTAGAGGTATTTTTGCACGATGTGTTTTATCTAAATGGAGAGTGAACTGCGCCACAGCAGCTGGTCAACTTGACAAGACTCCATCATTCCGACTTAAAAGCTTGTCAAAACTTAACAGGTTTAAGGTGCCAGGATGGTTTGATTTATGACGGCTGTGCCGAAAAAATCACAAAATGACTTTTGTTCTCTGTCGGAAAGATATACACCTAAAGTATGTGGTCATTAAATATTGTTTTAAAAAAATCAATATTTATATGAGAAAATCGATGACAAACTATGACGAGTTTCAGCGAACCACTTCACGTGTATTTTCTGTTTACATTAGTATGGTAATGGTCCACAATGTTTGAACAGCCATCAGCCGTGCTGACCAGGCTCCTACCAACAACAGTCACATACCAGTCGAAGATAGACACACCAAAGGAACTAGTGCCGCTTAAAAAACATTTTTTCTTTTTTTTTTTTGCTGTAACAGTGACTTACGACATTATTGGCGATCTAGAGGTATTTTGCACGATGTGAATTTATCTAAATGGCGCCTGAACTGTGTCAAGGCAACTGGTCAACTTGACAAGGCTCCATCGTTCTGACTTCAAAGCTTGTCAAAATCTTAACAGGATCCAACACCTTGCATCAGTGAACAACGGGCATTATTACGGTGTTTGCAAAATGAATGAATTTAATGTTTTCCAAGCTATTGTGAGCCATCTATTTTGATAATATTCACTGGGTATATATGTGATTTTAGCCATTTGTGGCTAACCAAGGAGGCTACGTGAAAGGAGAGTCCACTCTGGCTTTTTCGCCAGGTCGATCATCTTAGCAGCGGCAATGGAATTGTTTGATAGCGATCTAATAGGCACACAGCGGGGGGACAATAAACTCGTGCATGTGTATTGCGTGGTCCGCCCGCTTTGGGCTTTTAATATCGTGCAGACTAACGCAAACTGTATTCCAGCTTTGAAACCTGAGGAACATATTCTAACTTAAATTCAAATGAATCAGTGGATTTGATACTTCATACGTCCCAGCAGCACCCTTAGCACGTGCTAAGAGTGTACATTCGAACATGCTCTGAACATAATATAAATGATAAGATTTTGTGAACTTTTTCTCTTGCTTTTATATTACAAATATCCTCAAATATTTCGGTTAACTGTTGTAACCTTCTTCAGTGAGACCCAACTGTCATTTCAAGTACGTGAAGGCATATATATATATATATATATATATATATATATATATATATATATATATATATATATATATATATATATATATATATATAAACGTTATGGATGCACTTGAAAAAGTAAAGTCTCGAGAAATAATGTTATAACGTTAACTACCACCAGTAGGCCTAACGTCATTAACATGATAAATACTTAGGATTTAAAAAAATGATTAATAATGTAGATGCATACGTATTTTCCCATACATATCATGGGTCATATTTATTGACATAGACTTAAATATAATATTAAGATTACGTTATCATTAGGCCTCTTAAGTACATAGCTTACGATATGAAAAAATATATACGTAAGCCTAATAAAAATAGATTGTCAATGTACAAGTAATCCTCAGATTACGTTATCATTAGGCCTATTACGTACATAGCTTATAATATGAAAAATATATGTGTAGGCCTAATAAATTGTCAATGTACCAGTGGAATTAGTTTGTCTTTGATATTGGAGTCCCAGGCATGACCTATTTCAAAGCCATTGTCACGGTTTATACCGGAATTAGGACCTGTTCCGTAACATTTGATTTTAATAGATTTCTTAATCTTTCTTCTCCAAAAATCGCTTTCATGGCTTATCGCCATAGCATTGGCCCAGTCAATTTGTTGTCCACATTTATAGCAATGTTCCGCTATCGCTGATTTGTTTAATTCTCCGTTCACCACTGCTTTTCTGTGCTCTTTCATTCTTGTTGATAATGAGCGGCCGGTTTCACCTATGTACGACTTCCCACCTAGACAATGTACTTTGTAATTGATTCCTTTTTCCTCTTCTTCCGTTATTTTATCTTTTGGGTGACATAATATATCTTTGATTGTTCTATTAGATTTGTGTGCGACGATAATGTTGTGTTTTGATAATGTTCTTGATATTTTTTCACTGAGGCCCCTAACATAAGGAAGTGAAACATACTTTTTATTTTCACGATTTTCCGAAGTTTTGTTTCTCCTCCCCCTAAGAGCTCTCTGTAAGCATTGAGGAATTTGATTGTCATCGAATCCATTATCCTTAAATATGTTTCTGTTTTGTTCAATTTCTCTGTCTCTATTTTCATTATCACATATTGACAAAGCTCTGTCAAATATAGATTTGATAATTCCCAATTTGTAACTCTCAGGATGATAAGAATGTTCCCCCAGATAAGTTTCATTTTGCCACTGAAAAATATGTACAGTCAAAACACAGCTTCATTAGTTTAGAAATTGAATCAACAGATAAATCTGTACGTTCAGTTAATGTAGTGTCTTCTCTTAATTTATTACACACAGTGTCGATAGCTTCATCAGCCGGCACTTTCGTAAAAAGCGATTTCACATCAAAACTAACAAGAACATCATTTTGTTCAATGTTCACATTTTTCAATTCTTCCACAAACGTAATGGAATTTTTCACATGATGGTCTGATTTTCCTAGTAATGGACTGATAATTTGAGTCAGATATCCAGATATTTGATACACAGGGGAATCAATAGAACTGACGATTGGTCGAAGAGGGTTCCCTTCTTTATGAGTTTTTGGTAAACCATAAATTCTAGGTGTTTGGCTGTATTTCGGAATTTTTTTTGATATATATTTTCACTTAGTTCAGATTTTTTCTTCATATCCATGAGAGTAAATTAGAAATTTTCCTTTCAAGCTTGCTGGTAGGATTCTTGTTTAGTAGACAGTATTCATCATCACTAAGCAGAACTTTCATTTTATCCGAATAGGTTTCTTTATCCAGAACAACCAACGCATTTCCTTTGTCGGCAGGCAAAATCGTAATATCTTTATTATCCTTAAGTGACCTTAGCGCCCTCTTCTGGCTGGCTGTGAGATTTGAGTCAGGTAGTTGTGCAGTTTCCAATATTGCCGAAATGTCTTGTTTTATTCGGTTTACAATATTTGCATCGGAAATAGATTTAGTCGCACATTCCACCCCCGCTATTATCTCCTCATATGGAATAAAGTTTGGCGCAATGGCAAATCCTTTACCAAGTGACAGAATTTCATGGTCCTCTGTGCTCAATGAGTGTGAGCTTAAATTTACCACGCGATTCTTTATAGTATTGCATCTTTCATTGTTTACGTCTTCTGAAGATTGGCGTTTTGAATTGAGTAAATCCTCCAACTTATTTATTTGGCGTTGTCTATATGTATGAAATACTCTTGATGCTGACCTAGCTGTGATAGAGTCTATTTTCTCATAGTCATCACGCGTTAATTCATTTTTTAAAGATGTCTCTAAGTTATTCTTCCATTTACTTACATACGCCCGTTCACTGCGAAGATGTTTCAATTGATCCCTGACTAATGCAGCATTTGTCCTTTCAATTATTCTTTGCGTAGAATCTTTATCGTTTGAGGTATGAATCATAATTCCAAGTCCCTTTGGGCAGATTATGTTTTTCCTGCATCTACGAATATAGGTGATATGATTCAGAATTTTGGCCTCCTTGCACTTGGCGACGTTGAGTTGGTCCGTACGTGTCTTTGTAATTTGTAGTCCATATTTTTTTTTCATTTGTCATAGTTTACAAGTGTATTCGACCGCACGGCAAGACAACATTCATCAGCTCACCGTTCGTCCGTATTGTTCATTTACCTGCAAGCCTGTACATTTTATTGTAGACAAACTTCAAAAATTCCGACTGGTTATTTCCATTTTGTGTAAGGATTATCTCCCTCTCACAGGGATAAAAATCTAACAACCGCCTGTTTTTGTCGTAATGTGAATGACAAAGTCCGAAATTTACACAAAAAACAAGGTAACTTTGTCCATTTGTCCATGGTATTTTATGTCACTGGAAAGCTCAGGAGTTTGTTTCTTTGTGTGACAAGCTCTCCAATAAGTTAAAAATAAAGAATTCCAGGGATATCCCTAAAAAATAGCGTAAAATTTGTCAGTGTTTTAGTCGAGGGAAGTTTCGAGGCCTGTCATTGGTAAATTTAGTCACGTGACACGCACCATGCAATCAAATGCGTCTAATCCCATGTGCTCCCATCATGTCCCCAATTCAGAGGATCATGAATACGAGCACATACAAATAACTGGATCTAGGACCTATTTTTTTTTTTTACGTTTTAGTTTCACAAAAAGACTTGAATTGAACAAACTGTGAACGCAGAGTAAGGCACAAATGAAAAGTTGTGATGGAAAGCAAAATAGCCAAATACGTAGATTCGTCACCACACAGTAACGAAGCCCCTGCAAACACAATGACGACTGTGTTGTTATCGTTCTGGGTGATCGCTATATGTCGACCTGACACATTAATATTGGAACAATGAACTCAAATTTAGTTTCATTAAAAAGTTCAAATGGAAGAAGTCTGTAACACAAAACCAGATACGAGTAAAATCCGACGCATGACAGAAAAAATGCGGGATGTTACGGTAAGTCATGCCCGTGATCATGCAGACGCTTGTATTCTGCCACCCATGTTGTTTTGAAAAACTGTAACCGAACTAAAGACTAGAAATTTTACATCTAAAAGGGCACCTAAACTTTGGGCAAACTGACCTGGAAACTGCACAGCAATATTAATAATGTAATTTGTGATAAACTTTCTTGTGGTCACTTTCAGTGAAACTTGATAAAAAAAGGCCCTCGCACGTTCAATCCTACATGTTGCTTGTTGTGCATATAATTGAACAATTATTGCCTTGTGGAGCCTTCTTGGGCTAACACTACATCGCACGCTGACAGCATGCAGCCTGACCCAGATCGAACGATCTCAGATTATAAAGCCTGCCACCCAGGAAAATATTGCAAAACAAACTGTCAAACCACATGTGGAACCAATTGCCATCTGCCATTTTGAAACAGTGTGTTGTCAGGGCCATGCTCAGGTGACCGTGTAATCCCTTTACGTCTCCCCTTTGATCCTTGGAAGCAGCATGTGAAACCACAGCTCTAGCGCCAACTTTGTGCCTGGCTTGACAAAATTTGAGACAAAAAACTTGATTTTTATACCAGAAAACAACAATGTATCTTTGCAAGAATGACTCAAAGTTGGAAGTTCTTATTTACTCCACTCGTACTGAAAGGTTCGATCGGAGGGAATGAGTTATTTTGACACGACGGTCCGTTCTTTGTAAAAATCAGAGCCATGACCTTTGAAAGCGATTTTCGCGAAAGTGAATTTTCACAAGATCAATCAAATTTTAAAATGATGTGGATCAAACACGGATAGATATATCATCTCAAAATATACGGGTAAGGCAAGATAAATACCTAACTTAGGAACTTTTTTTGGCCTATCAATCTTCCTTTTGTGACTTTTGGAGCTCAAAAGTGAAGAAACTATATAACGTCATAGTACCAACTTTAAAATTCTACAAAATTGTATAAAATCAATTTTACCCCATAAGAAAAATTCGGTTCCTGGGGTGTGGTCTATATTATCGTTTCAGATAGTTTGCAAATCTTAAAATTCAATATTGTGCAAAGGAGCTGAAATAAATTTGTGAATCTATATCCACTCACAAAACAGCGTAAATCTTCTGAAAAAATCTCTAAATTGATTCGATATCGTGTTTTTACAAATTAATACACACGTACAATTATGAACATATATAGTTTTATGGGCAAAATGATCAATTTATATGAGCTGGATGGGGTCAAAGTCGGCAGAGTCTGCAATGCGCCTGAAACCACCCTGGCACCTTAAGCAAATGAAAAAGTTTGTTGGAGTAACTGTCTGCGAGTGCCTGGAAATCCTTGAAACTGTTTCCTTTCATCACACGGAGCTCTGCAACTGCATCCCTAAAATACACAACTGAAGCACTGTCACACTTAGGAAGTACATAGACCTTCGTCACAGATTTCTTGAGCTTGCCCATTAAGTCTGGTTTTTGACGCTTTCTCATTGTGCCATCCTCCTGGTAAAGGGATGGTGGTATTGAGGTGATGAGATGACTCTGCACATTCTCCATTGTGACACTTTGCCTGTTGTCTGAGAGTGTTAAGGCTCTCTGGAACACCACTTCTGATGCCAAATTGAGCTTCACAATCTTTCCTTGCTTTGACAGACTGGGCTTTTTGGCCATATGATCAAAATTGGTCAGACCAGATTTTTTTTATTGGATCAAAGACATTTTTTTGTACCACCAGGAGACAGACAGTAGTGACATAATGCAGTACTCCAGTTGATTCATTCCCATCGCACCCAAGCTTGCACTTAGTGGAGATTTTTTCATCTCGTCTGAGGCATATAAGCCTGATGATATGTTTATTAGCGAGGAGTTGGGATGCTGCTCCACATCAACTGGATTTTTCATGCTATGTTTCACATGTTGGATCATTTACTTGGCATGGGTCTCCTCTCGTTTCATTGTAGTAGGCTTTATTTCTGAATGCCCTGTACCTTCACTTTTCTCTTGGTCACTGCATTGTTTCACTATAGCAGAATATTCTCCCAGTTGATGCCTGATGAGTGCCCATTGTACTATTGCTGCTTCTTGAATTGCAAAACCTTTATACCACTCTCACTTTGGGAGTCCTGTATAATTGTTTTTTCTTTTGCCAAATCAGACCATATTCCATTGAATGGAGTCTGTTTCTCCCGAATGGCAATATATCCATTCTCAAAATGTGTCTTTTACTTTCTGGGGCACTTCCAACATGTCAAGGGAAATAGCATGGTCACTGTTCATTGGGCATATTCTGTTTATCAGCAGCAAACATGCATGGTAACACAGAATAGGTGGCTTCCAAGTGTGTTTGCCAGAATCCAAGATGCTGAGCTTGGATGTAATCCAGGAATATTTCCAGAACATCTAGAAGATTTGACCACAATTTAAAAGTATGGGACGTTTCACATTGGTGGTGATTGAACTCATCCATGAGTGGCTTCCTCTCTTCAACAATATGATTTAATTAACATTAAAGCAAAGGTAAACCCTGAAAATATGACTATGGGCAAATGAAGTGGAATATTTGTCACACTTATATGGCTTTTCACATGTGTGAGTTATTATGTGTGCCATCAGATTCTGACCACTAGTAAATGAAGTGGAACATGTATTATACTGTCTTGGATTTTTACCTGTGTGAGTTCTCCTATGTGATTTGAGACTCTGACCACTTGCAAATAAAGCTGAATAGTTAGTACACTTACTTGGCTTTTCAACTGTGTGAGTTCTCTTCTGGGACTTTAGACTCTGACTATATGCAGATAAAGTTGAACAGGTAATAATTACACTGATATGGCTTTTACCTGTGTGAGTTTACATATTTGCATGTCTTTAGACTTTAACAACTGAAGCTGATGTAAATATGCTTATATGGCTTCTCATCTCACCTTTGTGAGTTTTAATACATTTCTTTAGACTTTGACAACGGGTAAAGAAAGCTGAACAGGTATAAGTCTTATTTGGCTTTTCCCCTAAATGAGTTCCAATATCATACATAATATGTCCTTAGACTTGGACTACCTAACAGGCAAATGAAGCTGAGCATGTATTACACTTATATTTCTTTTCACCTGTGTGAGTTCTAATGTATGTCTTTTGACTGCAACTATGGGCAAAGGAAGCTGAAAAGGTATTGTTTGGTAACTGAAGTTGTGATGATATGGGAAATAATATGGCTCTCGTAAGCTTTAATTTCATCAGGGTTCAAACATCAAGGTCAAGGTCTTAGGCTGAAAATTATAGTAGATGACAAACTATCATTCTTCAAGATGTCCACATCAAATTTGGTAACTGAAAGTGGTATGGTATTGGAAAATTGGCATGAAAAGACTTTCTTGGATGGAGTGACAGATGGACGAATAGATGGACAGAGAGAGGGATGGAATACAAACCTGTAGTCCCTAACTTATGGTGGAGGGCAATTAATGAACCAGCAGATATTCAATAAAACAAGCAAACACTTCAGATACTATGTTGATGTATGATTAAAAATATGTACACTAGATCATGATACATGCAACCATTATTTTCCTATAATTTATTTCAGTGCTGACACCATAATTACCTTGACTTGTAATATCTGAAGGGTCAACAGATCAATCTGTCATGCATATTGAATACAAGCAGCCTTTTGGCCTCCCTGCACTCTCTTTTGTAAGAACTTGCATGATTACAAAATTGTAAAAGTAAAAGATAGCTTGATACCACAGCAGTTAGCAAAAAACTTTGTATAAAAAAAATTACCCCCTCCTCTTACCACTGTGCAGACACACCAAGTAGTAAATTAATTAACATACAGGGCTGCTTGAACCCAAGAAACTAAGATTGATTTGATGACAGAATGTTTAAGATTTCATTTAGGTGCAATAACATGGTCAATGTGACAAATACTCCTCAGGTGAAAGATATATTGAATTTTATCACTTATTATTGTGGTTCAAATTCTCTCCCAATATCTTAACTTTGACCTCACATTTCAAGGTCATGTCCCGTTAGCAGATGAGTATTACCGGTACACACATGTTCCTGTGTACCTATGCTGTGAAATAAAAGTGGTAGTAGCTGTATGTTCTGTCGGTGCATTAAGTCGACTTTTTAAAGTTATTGTGAAAGCCATGTCAGGTTGGCTCAAAGTATTTGATGTGCAACTAATACATGGTTACTTTCAATAAATGGGTAAATTTATACATATTTGACTTTCTCTCTCTCTCTCTCTCTCTCTCTCTCTCTCTCTCTCTCTGTATAAATAATTAGCATCTAAATCAGCTGCATGACAAATTGACCTATGTCTGATTGTGAATGAAAAAAATTAAAATTGTTACATGGAAGACCGCTGTACTTACAGTTACCATTAGGAATTTCAACATGATTTCCCTCTCTGTTTCTTTCTTTCCATAAAACCTAACCCTTTCTCTGATAAATGTGGTAGAATTTTACAATAATTAGGACTGTTTTACATTTTGAACTTAATAGAACTTTATAGAACTAGATGTACATTATGCTAACTGACTTGCAGATGAGTTACAATGGCATATTACATTTTTTGAATTCTAAATTATTACCGTAATAAATGACTTAATCGATGACTTGTGGGATTCTATGCTTTCTGGAACAGTTATATTTCCTTTTAAAAATACTTCTGGAAACCATAGTTGAAATGTGACTGCTATGCTTACACTTTTTGGCTATTGTAATGCAATTTGACTACTATTCTTGCAATTTTTGACTGCTCTTTTGCGCCTTGAGGCCTGAAATCAGTTGTTTCTGGCTGATGTTTGACATTTGTACCAGTGTATTTGCAAATTCTGACACTGTATTGAATTTTCACCACCATATTTGCACATTCTAAAACTTTTCTTCATGAAATACTCTTAGTTAATTTCCTTTAAAACAACATCATGCCTTTAGCTACAAGTCTAAAACACATTGAATTGTATAATCATGTTGTTTGCATTCTTTTTGATGGTCATTTTAGGCCCAGCGAGCTTTTCTTGATAGATTGATGTTGGTGTTAGTGTCACTTTGTGGATTTGCATGGATGTTGATCATCATTCAGACGAGGGTTGCAACTAGTACTTTTTAAATGCTGAATTTTATTGATATTTTCAACAAATAGGAAGCTGTGCTTGCAAATTCTCTGATGTGCTGCAGATTTTGGTCCCTTTTTGTGAACTATACGGTTCTGTATGCACATGAATGATGCACCTGTTCTAGCTAATTTACTGAGTAGGCCTATAATGAAAAAAAAATTGCATTCTTGTTATGTTAAAACTAGACATAGCTTTGTTGATCCTTTGGACCTTTACAGGTACGTTTTGGATTCTTTTGGGTACAGACCAACTATAAATTTATGTGATTCAGCTATACATATCAAGGAACACTATCTTTGGTCGGAATTGACTTGGATATATTTCATTAGGACTACAGGTTGGATATGGTAATGACACTGTCTAATTTGGTGGTCAAAAGCTCAGATTGAACTGATGCGGGGAGGTTTGGTTGGCGTCTACATAGTCTATACATCAATATTACTAATAAAAATGTAAATTGTGAATATTCCTTATCTATATGATAATACCTTACCTGTAGACAACTAATGAGTAGAGATACACCGCAGTTGGACTGTGGACGATCATTTTGGTCTCTGTAGTGTAAGTAGCCTATGAGAATGGAGTCAGAAAAAGAGATCCCTCTACCACAGGAAAAACCTTGCTCCAACAGCAAGGCCAGAATTAAATAACCCGAGAAAAATACTTCATCCTAACAAGAATGAAAACCATACCACTAAGTGAAAGTGGGAATTTTGAAGTGTGCTTTAGGGAGTATCACCCCTGATGATAGGGTATATCATCCTAAGGTGTGAGTAGATGTCTTGACCATTACACATGACCATGTGCTGTTCAGCATAAAAACATGGAGGGAGGAGAAAAGTCTGCCAATGTCAGTAATTCCCCCCCTCGCTGCAAGATAAATCCCTCAAGTGAAAGTCAGAAATTGGTGAATGGGATCACCAGCAGCGAGCCACCGTGATGTCGGTAAAGAACACGTGTTAAAGACCATCCCATGAAGATGCTATGGCCCGTACTTCATGTGCCATGACTCTGAGCACTTGCTGTACTTCAGGAACTTTCCGTGCAGCTTTGTAAGCATCTCTCATGGCCTTTGTAAGGCAACTGGATACTGTGTTGGCAGGGATATCCACCTGTTTTTCTGTTTTAATGGCAAGATCAAACGGTTCCTACTTATTTCGCTCTTTTTGCCTTGTCTAAGTAGAACTTAGGTCAGCAGAGAGGGAATATTACCCTATCAGGATCATGACGATCCTGATTAGCCAATAGGTCCTTGATATAGAAGCCGTTGAAAGCCATAAGTGGCATATCAGGAGCATGATTCTTCACCATATGAGAAAGATTAGGTTTTCAGTAAACCTTTTGATTGCCTTGTGACCATCTAAGCTTAGAATAGCCCAAGGCATGTTTCTCCCCCCTCCAAGCTCCTGAAGCCAAAGCGATAACAAATAATATCTTGTAAGTCAGCATGTTCAAAGAAACACATGCCATGTCATTCCTTTCAAATGGACGGGATCGTAGTCCAGCCAGAATTACAGAGATATTGAGGAAAGATGCTCTGCGAAACAGGTTAATCAACTAAGAAGATTTTATGAGTCGCTGGCACCAAGAAAATATCTGGCTGGTCAAGGATAGAAGTTCCTGTCACTTCGTTCCTTCATGCTTCTTGATATAATCAGTTGCAGTGCAATTTTATGACTTTATCAACACATGTTTGCCCTAAACTAAACTCTCAAAGTGTAAAACTGCCAAACAAATGGCCTCTAGCGCCAGATACTTGATTGGATAGTCTCTAAAATGTGGACACCAAAAGCCTGATGCTGTCCATCAGAGAGCATGACTCTCCCATCCCTGAAGTAAAGCATCTGAGAAGATCACCAGATATTCCTTGAAAGGTTGCCCAGTCTGGCCTTTCATGACATTGTTGTGATCCCTGCACCATCAAAGTGACTGCTTCACATCTTCCTGGATCTGGATTAGCTAACTTGGGGTTGACTGATCCCAAAGCCAAAGTAAAGTTTGCTGGAGAATCCTCCAGTGCCATGGTCCATAATAGATTTGACAGTCAAGGGACTCTATCAGGCTTCTCCAGAATCAGGTAGGTAAGACCCACAAATTGTGCAACAGAACAAAAATAGCATGCAGCTTGCAGAACCTGTCCTATGATGGGACGCACTGATACTGGACTGTTTGATAATGAGTTCATTGGAAATCCCTGAAAGTCATGAGTGGGGTTCATATTTGACTTTGGCAAATTGACTGACAGGCCCAAGTCCATGCAAATCATCAGGATTAGTGCCAAATCCTGACATAGGACTGACTGTGGTAATGCTCTCAATGGCCAGTCATCTAGTTGAATGTGTAGAGGTATGCCTCTGTGGTGTGTGTAGTTGATGTCTACTCCCATCACCCCAGTGAAATTAAATTAAGAGGTGCCAGAGCCAATCTGAATGGAAGAGTTAGGAATTGAAAACGGATATTTCCTGCACTTCTCTGCTATGATCAATGGATATGGCCTAATCAGCTTGTGTTATTGCAACCCAACAAGTGGTAATCTCCATTTTGAACTTCTCCCCTGCAAGAAACTTGTCCAAGGCTTTCAAGTCTAGGACTGGATGCAAGCCACCATTTTTCTTGAAAACCAAGAAGAGTCAACTGGAAAACCCTGGTGAAGCTGGGTTTTGCACGACCTCTATTGCTCATTTGGATGAGGTTTGTCCACTGCCTCTTGAAGCATGCATGTTAAGAGTGTATTGCCTTGACGCTGAAAAGAAATTAGACACTTTGATAGAGGGGAAGACCGTATTCTATAAAAGTAAGAACAATGCCTCCACGTTCCACATTTAGAATATACTGCTCATCTGTATATTAACATTATCTGTTGGCGTAGTCCACAAGTCGCTGTCGGACCTTGCTGTCTGATGACCCTGGAACTGGAGACAGCACAAAGCATCAATCATTGATTATGCCTGCCACTGCTTTGGTTCTCTCTTCTGTCCCTTCCTTGGCAGTAGCCAGTACCACCACCACATTTGAACTGCTTCGTGCCTCTGCCACCGCCTCCACCACCCTTGTAGCTTTCCTGATGGAAGTCCATTCCACCTACCATCTGAAAAAATGGTGTCTTGTGAGTCAGCGACTCTTCCCCGACATCGACTCACATGAACTGTATTCATGATGGTGGCCTTTGTGAGGTATTGTGTGGGCCCCATCATGGTGCTGGCTGTGTGACTCATTGGTGACCATCCTTGCCTGCTGTCAGATGATGGGGGACTCAGAGGCAGGCTGCAATGTCTCTTATGCCTCCACCTTTTCTTATGGTGATGCTGGTCTGGGAATGGGGACCACAGGATGTGGCTATCTGAACGGGACTTGTAAGAATGGAGGTCCTGAAGGCTGGTTCTGATACCATAGATGGTGAGATCACTGCTGGCTCTGTGGCAGGTACGGGTACCCTTGGTACTGTCAGTCCCATCACTATGGCTGGCATGGGTACTGCTGGTACCATTGGTCCTGTTATTGGGCCCTCAATTTGGAAAGGGCCTGTTGGAAGCATGGCTGGTCTGGGCCTGGCAGGGATAGTATTTGTAAAAGACTGGTAACACTGACCTTAGCATTTCAGGCATCAAGGTCTGAAGTGGCTCCCCCAACATGGACTCTAACATTGCCCTGTCAAACAAATAAGAACCTGGTACAGAGGTACGGTCCTGTGAAGGCTGCACTGTTATAGTTATCTCCCTGCTGGGTGTTTGTGGGACCAATGGGGACAGGGCCAAGGGCCCAGCCCATGTAGGAAGTACAGCCTTAGGATGTCAAAAAGTCTCATCTGATAAGCTCTCTTCTGGGATGTTTTGCATTCCACCTTGTAAACCTTGTTCTACAAAACTTGTGGCCAGCCTTGAAAAACAGCACAAATGTTTCACTGAGAATGCTTGTGTCCCTGCATCCTTTCCATGCAGGACCTACACAGTGCAAGCAAGTCTCAACTTGCCAACATATGGCCAGTCTCATCCCGTTTACTGGGGTCTGATATGTCAGCTATTGTTTGGGGCATATGCGGAGGACCCTAGTAGAAAGCACAAGACAACCAAGTTCTTAATTTTGCCTGAGCCACCCAAAAATGTCCCCCCTGCAAAAACAAAGTTTGCAGAAAGAATCTGCATGCAGAGGGGAGTGAAACTGCTAAACACTAAAGTCTAACATCATGTAAGTACGCCATTAAGAGACACCACTCCCTTGACTCCAACAAGGCCAAATCATCATGGCCGCCATGAGAGAATAACTGCAGTAAGAGTTCAAGGCATGGCGTTAGTTGCCTGGTAGAGATGGTGCTGCAGCAGGCCCCGTCATGTGAGTAGCAGTAGAAACTTTATTGTTGTGGTAACAACTGCTGAAAAGACATGACCTGAGAGGTTATTACCTGTCAGTAGTCTATCGGTTATGTATTATGACATAAATACATGCATATATATATCATGAAAATGTGAGGGTCTTAGATGGAACCTTGGGGAAGAGCAGTAGTAATGGATGAAGGTGTGGAGCTAGTGTTATTGTATTGCACATATTATTGTCTGTTTGTAAGATAATGTTAAGCCATTTCAAGGAAATACTTTTACTACCACAACGTTCAACCTCGTAAAAGAAAATATTGTGATTTAATGTTTTGAATGTCTAAGAAGAGTCCAGGAATATTGTAAAAGGTAATTACCCCAAATCATTAGCTTTTAGGACAGGGGTCTGTCAGCTCTAAGGTAGCAGTTTGTATTGACTGCACTTTGCAACTGTGCTGACTCTTACAGGAGAAAATCCTTGAAGAAAAAAAGTGGGTATAAACAATGTTTTCAAATATTTTGGGGATGGAAGGATGGAGAGATATAGGTCTATAATTTGTCATCAAGGTGTTATCCTCTTTTTTAAAAGAACCGCAATTTGGCAATTTTGATCTGATCCGGGATTATACTGGTATTTAGAGTCTGACTGGTAATACGAGCTAAAGGTGCAGGGAGGGAGGCTGTTGCACCTTCCAGAAGTTTAACGGATAGTCCATCATGGCCAGCTCTGGTTTGGGCTTTTAAGTTAGTAAGAATGTTTCCAATAACGTCACATGAGGCACTTAAAAAAGATATTGTGTCTCTAATCTTGGGTGAGGTAAGTAGAACAAGCAGGTAGATTATTTATTTATCGTTTATCTGATCGGCAAGAGCAGGGCTGATATTCATAAAGACAAAGACACATGCTTCTGCAGTTTCATTTTTATCCTCAATTCTTTCGTCGTCAATCTGAAAAAAGGATGCCATTTGTTGCCTTTTTAGTAAAAAGGACATGCATAACAGTATTGCAGGTCTGGTTTATATCCTTTTTGAATCTATCAAATTAAAGATAATGGTAAATTTGTTTGTGCTCATTGATGCACTTGTGAAGGATTTGATTAATAAAGATTGTGCTTTGTTATTATGTCGCTGGATGATTCTGTAGAGATACATTTGTGTTTCCTGGGCAGGCCGTCATAGAGTTTAATAGATAGCGGTATCACATTTGAGATTCTGGGGCATTTAAAATGTTTGTATTTTTTTGTAAAACTTAACAGTTTTTGTAGGCATTCTTCTTTGGCACAACACATAATGTTTTTGAAGTCATAGTCAGTATTCGGATTAGCCGGTAAATTCATGTTAAACGTCCACATGATGCTAGCATTTTCAATATTGGTATGAAATTTTTAAACGCATTGGTATCTTTTATTCCAGCTGTTACTGATTTGGGATGACCTAGAGCAGAGTAATTGTTTGGCCCTACAAGGAAAAGCACGGTAGATGGTCATATATTTTGTACATATGATCTCAGAAGAATGTGACTGAATTTTCAGTAAAACTAATATTGAAATTAAAGACTATAAATGTATCAGATACTTCCTCCATGATAGGCAATAGATCATTAATAAAATTTTCAAGCTCAAAGTTTATGTCGGGGTTAGGGGTCTATATATGTTACACAAGACGACCTTTTGATCGCTACCATTCTTGAATTATCTATGAATTAACCCTCCCAATTTTTCCTGGTAGACTTAAATTCACCCGTATACTGAATGTATGTATGTATGTATGTATGTATGTATGTATGTATGTATGTGTGTATATATATATATATATATACATATATATATATATATATATATATATATATATATATATATATATATATATATATATATATATTAGTCTAGCTACCGACCTAGCCCAGGATAACAGATAGATCATGGCGAATATGAAAGGTTTTGAGATGTGGACATTACCTTGTATTCTTTTTTCCTGAAGACACATGGCTCCTAAATAGAGATCAACTTTAGTAAGTTTGGTCAAATTTGTGTTCAGACCTTGGGACATAAAGAGTTAGAACTGAAATGTTTTGAGCTGCTTCCTCTTGTGTAACTATGAAACTTTCATTATAGAATTAAATATGGATATCTAACAGACTGATTTGCAGATGGACATAATTTGTCAGGATCATCCAGATCAAGACAATGTTTGCTCAGATTGTTCTTTGCAACACCACCAAATTCTTTAAAAGGGGCAAATCATGTGTATTCAAAACTATAATTTATGAAGGTAAGTTGTAATAGAGGGTAACCAATGAATGTATAAGGCAAGTAATATCAAACTTTAGGCACTCAATCAGTCAATCATGAATACATAGTTATTTATAAACATGATCGATAGTCAGTGGAATTGTAAAATAAAGAACTAAATTTAAATACATGTATGGTACTACTCATGTACATTTGACAACATGAAACCATTCCCTGTGTACTTAACAATGTAAGTAAATACTGGAGTATGGGTATGAAGTTCAACCAGACACAAGTTAGCTGTTGTAGAAAACTTCACGTGCTTACAAAAAGCAATGAGGGTGCAGTATTTTTCAGCTGATGTGTAGAATAAACAGAAAATGCATTCTAAAATGAGCTTATTCAATTATACATCCATTGAACGGTACGTTGCATAGAGCATGTGCACACATGTATAGTGTGTGCGGTTTTACCTGATATTCAATAATTACTGCTCAACAAATAATACATCTAATGTCTGGGTATGACTTTCAACCAGACAATTATCAAGGGAAACTCCACTCACTTACATAAAACAATGAGGGTACAATATTTGTCCCTCAATTTGTAGAATAAACAGAAAATGTATCTGAAATCATATGCATGTCTAATTAGACATCCTTTGTGTACTATGTTGAATTGGACAGGTGATAATGTGTTACACTCATCATTTGACCACCTATCGAGAGTCAATACACATGTGAAAGATAAACAAATATGGTGCAACTCACATGGAAGTAACTTCTGTTCCTAGAAAATAAATACATATCACCTTTAGTCCAATCATACATACATGATGATGAGGTTGGAAAGGATAAATGGTATGTGTGATGAGAGGGTAGGGAAGGAAGGGAGGAAGGAAGGAGAGGACAAAAATATGCTTGAAGAGGGATGGGCATATGTATGCTTATATATATTTAACAATTGTTTGATACTGCTCAGACTGGTGGGAAAGAAGAGGGGAGATGGCAAACCAAAGGGGGAGTGGGCATGAGAGTAGTACTCACCCAGCTAACGTTACACCTCCCTAAACCTCTCCGCAACAGCATGAAGCACAGGCCGCCCCAACTCCCACTGCCACCAGGAGGGGGCAGCTGTTGCAGAGAAGGCTGGGCTTTCCTTACCTCTCCTCGGCGTGAGTGCCCTGTACCCCATGAGGCTACCCCCTCCCCTCCCAACATCCCAGTTACAACATCTTTGAGAATTATCACCTCGGTTGTACTATGCCCAAATTACTGGAGTGTAATACATTAAAGTGTAATAAAGGTAAATCTGTTATTAAATCATCATTTACAATTATATCTCCCCCTCCCGCCCCTCCACCACCCTCCCTATATATGTCTGAATATACTGGTGATCTGCTGTTATGTGTGACAAATATTTGACTCATGGATAATTTTACTCTATCGTTATACCTACAACATTTAAAAAAAACCTATGTACCTTCCCCGGGTACCTTCAAAACTGACTACTCGAATGTTATAACTTATCAAATACTTTGAATGACAACTTTGTGCTTCACATGGGGCCACTACTCGCAAACGATACACATTTTACATATTATCATGTCCTGTGGCTGTTCAATGTCTGTGGTCCCATTTTCAGCATTTGTTAATGTCTGTGGTCTGCTTTCTGCATGTATAGCACAAGTCTTATAGATGTCTATGGTCCATTTCCACCAAAAAGGGAATCAATGCTTTGTCCGTATCTGACTCTATAGACACGATTATTTTGGTCCTTAGCAAAAATCTTCGAATCCCAAGTCCAGCAGTCTTTGACTTTGGGGTAGTTACGGACACGGTTATACACTGTGCACATGTGTTTGCTCAAATTGTCCGCAATGCCAATGCCGCTCCCCCTTAGAACTTTCCTGGCCCTCATCACTGTCATCTTTACATCCCAGTATCGGAATCTTACAATAACTGGTTTGGGCTTTGTGTTGTCAACTCCACTGTTTAAATTGTGTGCTACCTCTATGTCTCTAGGATCAAATGGTATCTTGAGCTTTTCCTTTATAAAAGTTGCCACCTTCTGTACACAGTTTTCCCCTGGTTCTTGGGGTAAGCCAAAGATACGGGAGCTACACTTCTTTGAGTACTGTTCATTCTCTATTGTGTGGCGTTTCACATCTTCAAGCTCCTTCCGCAATAATTTATTCTCGTCTTCAAGTGCTTTGACTCTGGCCTTTATAGGTTGAATACTGTCCCCTATAAATTTCTTTAATTCCTCCATAAGCGATGCCTTCAGGTTTGCGAACATTTGGGCCATTTTTCCTTCAAGCACCTCCATGCTGACAGATATCTCTTCTGTAACAGATGACTCTTTTGTGACAGACAAATCTTCAGTGTCACTGGGATCACTCTCGGAAATACTTAAGAATTGTTTGGCCCTCTTGATGTCAACTTGTGGTGAGGAACCACTAGCGGCGCTACTTGATGAGCTGTGTCTTCTATGACGTTTTTTCCCCTTTTTTCCCTTTTCCGACATGGAAAAGGTACCCACTGTCTAAAGGTATCTCTTGTTATTAAGCCGATGCTGGGACTTCAATGTTAGCACTTAACAATGAGAGGTTAAGAAGTGCAGACCCTTTGTATATCCTAGTAGGCCAGCGGTCGTGCCTCCTTGCCCCAGGAACACTATGGCTACCACTGCATGGCTCTATAGCTTGACCACATGATAAAGCTGGCTTCTAGCAAGGCATGGTGTAAAGTCTATGGACAATGCTCATACCTTCCCAGTCAAGTCTCTGTGCTCTTAGACTGAACTTGGTGAGTTTGTAGGCAGAGTGGCAACCCAAAAACCACCAAAAGCTTGTAAGAAACCCACAAGATAACACAGTGGGGATCCACTCCAGACTGTGGTGACCTTGACCCCCCCCCCCCTTGTCAAATGAGACTCTCCAAAGAATACCTGAGAGATCTTGGCCTAGAAAGTTCCAGTTGTGTCATGCAGCACCTTCTTCACAGCTGGTGGTGTGTCTGTACAGTGAGCCAGCCTGGTAGCAATGCAAGACAAAGTCAGTGCCTCCCGGTTGGCTGCTGACAATATCTGGATGGTGGCCCTATTGTCCTGCATCTGCCAGTATATATTCTATTTGTAGTGAAGAACCTTCTCCATGATGAAAATGCCCTTCTGGCCAGCTCTCCGGTCCATGCACAGACAGCTGATCAAAACTGATCTGTGGAACTCTTGGTGTGGGGTCCTACACCTGCTGTGGCACATCAAAAGTTCTTGGAATTTTAGTGGGCCTGGAAAGTAAAGTGGCAGGCTGCACTGTTCAAGTCACTGGCTTGTGATTCTATCTGTTCCACCACATATGTGATGAACAGAATCACTGTTTTGCCATCATAAAGTTCATGATGAGACATAGGTCTATGTTTGTGTGATTGTAGTTTCTTGTGTGAACCAAAAAACCATGCACAAAGTGTTTTGTCACTAAGGCTAAATTCTGAGTGTAAATGGTAGTGTTGGACAACTCAGAATGTTGATTCAAGTCCCAGTCAGTTGTCCTCGGAGTAGACTTCTGTTTTCTGGCTTTCGAGTAGGCCAACAATTGCTCTATAATTTCTCTCTGTTGATGTCTTACATGCAGCCAGAGTGCTGGTGAAATGTCAGGTGTCTTTGCTCTCGGTTGCTGAAGCTGAAAAGCACTCTGAGGTGGTCCTGAGATACCACAGTCTGCCTTTATCCTTCACGAAATTAGGTATGGAAATCAAGTTGGTGGAATTATATGACCGGTCCCTCTATATTGGCATCCAGGGATATGGCCTCCCCTTCCCTGGGTGTTACCATCTGTTGATCCAAAGCGAAGTGCTCTTCCAAAGCCAAGCCCAAGACATCTGAGGGTGGCTGGGCCAGGACGGGGACTTGTCTCCGGTAGTGGGCAGCTCTACTGTGCAGGCCATTGTTGGCCATGATAGTGATTCCCATGTAGGCTGTACCAAAATAGGTGATATTTGGATTGGGGAAACTGGGACTCCTGTTCGAGACAAAATATTGTGCACGATCTGGTCCCATCTCCGGCATCAGTCTGGGGAACCTCACTAGTGATGGTCTCCTCTATGCTGAAGGCTGTTTGAATCAAAGGTTGAAATGTAATCCATCCTACCTACCCTCTAAAAACTGGTGTCTGTTGAGTCAGAGACCTATCCCAGACATCCACTTGCGTTTGTTGGTGGGTTTGTGGGGTACCATGTGGGCCTTGTTGTTTTGCCAGCTGTTTGACTCATCTAGTTGGTGACCATCCTTGCCTTCTGGCCGATGACCCATGACTCAAGGATAGGCTGCGGGGCCTCTTATGCCTCCTATTATTATGACGATGCCAGTCTGGGGACAGGGACCACATGATAGGGCTATGGGAACAGGACCTTTAAGTAACACTAGAAGCCCTGGAGGCTAGTTCTGGTACTGTAGATGATGAAATCACCACTGGCTGTGTGGCTGATATGGGTTACCCTGGTACTGTTGGTCCTGTCACTGTGGCTAGCATGGTACTGCTGGTACCATTGGTCATGTTATTGGGCCTGGAACAGGTAAACGCCCCGTTAAAAACATGGCTGGTTTGGGCCTGTCCAGGATCATATTTGTAAAAGACTGGTAACCCTGATGTTAGCACTTCAGGCATCAGGATGTGAAGCTCCTTCCCCAAACATGGACCCTGCCATAGCCCTGTCCAACAAAGAAAAACTGGTGCAGTGGTACTCTCCTGTGAAAGCTGTACTGTTATAGTGTCAAAGTGACTTCCATCCAGATTGTTTGTAGGACTGACGGGGAAGGGGCCAAGGGCCCAGCCCATGCAGCAAGTACAGCTCCAGTATTTAAGTCTCATCCAATGAGCCCTCTTCTGCAATTGCTCTGCATTCGGCCTTGTAAACCTTGTCTCACAAAACTTGTGACCAGCCTTTGCAAATAGCACAGACATTTCACCAAAACACTTGCATCCATGCATTTTTTTGCTTGCGGGGTTACACTGTGCAAGTAAGTCCAAACTTGCCATCATATAGCTAGCCATATCCCATTTGCTAGGTTCCGATATGTCTGTTATTGTTTGGGGCACATACTTAGTAGACCCAAGTGGGAGGCACAAGAGAACAAAGTTCTTGATTTTGCCTGCGCAACGCAAAAATTTTGCTCCTTCAAAATCAAAGTTTGCAGAAAGAATGTACATGTGGAGGTACTACCACCGCGAAATACTAAAGTCTAACATTATGTTATGAGACACTTCTCCCTTGAATCGAACAAGGCTTCATCATCATGGCTGCCAATAGAGAATAACTGAAGTATGAGGTCAAGGCACAGGGTCAGTTGCCTGGTAAAGATGGCGATGCAGTGGGCCCTGTAGCGTGAGTAGCAGTCAGAAACTTAATTGTGGTGGTCTTAAACTTTAAATAGACAAGACCTGAGAGGTCATTACGCATTAGTTGTCTATAGGTAAAGCGTTATGAGGTAAATCAATATATATATATATATATATATATATGTATGTATGTATGTATGTATGTGTGTGTGTGTGTGTGTGTGTGTGTGTGTGTGTGTGTGTGTGTGTGTGTGTGTGTGTGTAATGAAAAGTGAGGGTCTGAGATGGTATCTTGGGGAACACCCATAGTAATGGTTCTGGATAAAGTTTTTTCTAGCTACTATTATAATTGTATTGCACATATTGTCGTCTGTTTGTAAGATAACTTTTTTAACATTTCAAGGATGTACTTCTAATACAATAACATTCAAACTCTTTAAAGAAAAATATAGTGATTTAATGTTTTGAATGCCGCTAGGCAAGGTCTAGGAATATTGTTAAAGGTAATTAGCCGAAATCATTAGCTTTTAGGACAGGGTCTATCAGATCTAAAGCAGCAGTTTCTGTTGAGTGCATTTTTACAACTGCGCTACCATTACAGGACAAAACCCTTGAAGTAAAAAAACAGGTTATAAACAACGTTTCAAATATTTTGGAGACGAAAGGAAGGAGAGATACAGGTCTATAATTTGTTATGAAGGTGTTATCTTCTTTTTTGAAATACAGAATTAGAAGTTGACAAATTTGAGCAAATCCGAAAATATACTGGTATAAAAAGTCTGAATAATAATGCGATCTAAAGGTTCAAGGAGGGAGGCCTTTGCACCTTCAAGACGTGTAACGGACAGTCTATCATGGCCAGTTCTGGCTTTGGCTTTTAAGTTATAAGAATGTTGTAAATACTGTCAGATGAGACATTTGGAAAATAAATTGTGTCTGTAATCTTGGGTGAGGTAAGTGGAAAAAGCAGATAAGTTATTACCGCTTATCTGATCGGCAAGAGTACGGTGGATATTAACAAAGAAAATATTAACATGATTAAATGCTTATACACTTTCATTTTTATCGGCAATACTTTTGTTGTCAATCTTTAAAACGGAAGCCATTTGTAGCCTTTTTAGTAATAAAGACATGCCTTTCGGTATCTCAAGTCTGGTTTATAACAATTTTTAATCTATCAAATGGTGAATAATGGTAATTTGCTTTTGCTCATTGATACACATGCAGATGATTTGGTCATACACTTTCAGCTTGTGATTTTTTTATTGTATTGCTGGGTGCTTTTGGAGAGCTACATTTGTGTTTCCTGTACATGCCATCATACAATTTAATGGATTGGGGTATTGCAGTTGAGATTCAAGGGCATTTAAAATGTTTGTATTTGTAAAACTTCATGGTTTTGATAGTAATTTGTGTGCTTTGGCACGACACCCAATATTTTTCTAATTTATAGTCAATATTTGGAGTAGCTGGTAAATTCATGTTAAACTTTTGCATGATGCTAGTGTTTTCAATATTCTTAAAAAATTCTTTAAACGCATTAGTATATTTTGTTTCAACTGTTAAATTCTATTAGTAAAAACATTATAAGACACATGATTCCTTACTATTAACCATTTATCATTTATACCCGATGAATGCCTTTCTTTTCGTATGAAATGCACCACACATAATTTCATCTGTTTAGCTTTTTCATGCACATACAGATTACATGTTGCAAGTGCACATAAACTTAAATACAAATCAAATCCATCGCGCCACGACAGCACCGTATACATGTGCCTGAAGAAGCCGCCACAAGCTGCTGGAACGATAATGAAAGATAACCTCAAAATACAACAAAAAATCGGCCATCCTAGTTATACAAAAATAGGTTGACAGATGAATAAATATATGTTCAATATTTTCAATGGTGAATATTTTATTTGTCTTGCCCCCTTCCCTCCCCCGAAGGGGCCATTGCAATACAATGCAATATAATATAGTGTAGCACAGTAAATGATAAACGTCCCTCTGGAAACTGCACTGACACCAAAATAAATCAATTTCGTTTTATCTAAACATCATATACATTACACAGTTCGCCACAGCATTGGAAATTATAATTACAATTTCCTTATGTTGGAGTGTAGAGGTAGATAGTTAGTCAGGTAAGCAGAACCATCCCCCTAAAAATAATTGTGGCCTTGTTACGACTTGGAGGCCAGTAGGTGGCAGCAACGGCTCAGGGACAAGATAAGACGTTCTCATTAAAATATGTTTCAGAAGGTGGACAATGAAGAAGCACGTGGGCGTCGTTTTTTCCTCAGACTTGTCACAAAAGTATAAATTTTTTATCTAAACCTTTTTTCAAATATCTTCCAGTTTCTTGCCTCAAATTATGATTGCTGCGCCGAAAAAGAGAGAAGGCATGAGGATATTCAAAGCTTGGAATAGGCATTTTCCCTCAGAATAAATCACTGTTGATGGCGGTTTTTATTTGGACTAGCGCGTTATAGACCAAAAACAAACTGACAGTAAGCCTAATTCGCCAATGCACGTTCACTTTTTCGCTACACATTTCGACCAAGACCATGTGCTTTGAATTAACATTAAGATACTGTGTTAATATTTTTTTCTTTCATTCAACACAAGCACGGCCATACCTGTAGAGACCACACTACTGACCGAAACCAACAGCTTTGACTTAGGTATTATGTGTGCGGGTTGGTCTGCGCTCTGCCACACTCACGGTACATTGTGGTGACCGGTTCTCTTGTTTTATTTAATCAGTGGTCAAGCTGTTCATTAGAACTTTATGTACACATCCAGCTTCAAAGTTGTATTGTTCATAATTCTTGTACCTCCATTGCGAGACCACCAAATTAACAGCATTTTGTGCACTTTTTCTACAGTTGAAACCGGTAAATTTATGAGCTATTTGACACCAGATGTCATCTTGCACTGATCAAGGTGCAAAACTCATCTCTTCTGCTCTGTAAATGTTTTCTTCAATGAGATTATGAATTACAAGGGATTCCGCTGCTTGTGTTTATAAAAATAAACAGACGGAATAGATAGGGCATAGCACATTCTTTTAGTCTTTAACCACCTAAATAACTCTTAAAAAGAGGTACTATGGCCAAAAAAACTGAAAATCGACTATGTAATGACCACGAAGTTGTATACAGACCCCGAAAAATTAATTTGACCAACATGTAGTGCTGCGAGTTTTTCTATGTTTTGTAATTTTTTAAACTGTGATTGCTATTTTCAGCGCCCTTCCCAAAACAGATTGTCAGATTATGCTGAAGCGTAGTGGAAATGTACCTTGCAGGAAGGTCAAAGAACGTTGTTCACTTTATGGTGATGCTACTGATCTCTTACAAAAACTTATTGGTTGATAAATACATTGCAAACAATTACAATGTTCTTAAATCTGGATTGCAATTGTAATTCACATTTTCGGCTTCTCCAAAACTGTCATTATAACTCACTTCAAACTTGGCGTTGATGTTTCTAAGGCGATTCTCTGCTGAGTTTATTATGATGGGTCTAGATATTTGTGATGATAGTTATTGGTACTTTTTTGGCAAAACTTACAAATGTATTGTTCTCCAAAATTGCTCAGCCAATTGCTTCCAACTGGCACCGGCATACACCTCTATACCCTGAACCATAGTTTGACTAACATGTGGTGCTGCAATTGTGTTGTTATTATGTTTGCGTACTTTAACTGTTTTGGCTCTTTCGCAAAAACTGAACGTTGGAATCTGTTCAAACTGTCGTATTCCCTACACAAAGCACAACAGTGTAGGATTGAAGATTTTGATATCTCGAACAGTGATGGTGGTCCTACAGAAAGGTGACCTTTATTTTATTCGGAAGGACCACTATGTCTGTATATTAAAGGTCAACTTACCATAAGACTAATACAGTTCGTTTATTTGCATTTAGCCTAATTTGGTTATCTTCAAAGACAAAACGTGTTATTGTGAAACCCTGCTTACTTAATATCTTGCAGAAATGCCTGGTAGATAAGCATATGTGTGTATAATGCCAAAGAATCTCACATCCCCTTTGAAGGCGAACCTCTACATTGTACCTTTGCCTATTTGATGCTCGCTCTTATTATATTAAGAATGACACAGCTTAGATCATCTGCTGCTCCATACTATATTTTACTATAGCCCACAAAACGAAGAAAAGCATAACTGTGCACGTCCTCCTAGAATTAAACTTATGTTCTGTTTTATGTATATTGATGTTTTTTGTGTACACATTCAAATGGTATTCAATATTCCCTCGGAGAATGGTAACAGAACTCATCACATTTTTATTTCATCACAGTGCAGCGTTATCAAATCACCAAAACTATGATCAAGTAATTTTCAAGGACACCCCCCCCCCGAATTGTGCATTGTGGCTTTATCTGGGTTTTGAAGCAATTTGATGGTAAACAAATACATATGTTGCCATTGCATTAAATGATATATTTAATGCAGAATCCTTTCGTATTACAGCAGTCAAAAGTTAGAACATGTCAGTTGCACATTGCAGACAGCAAGCTTATATGTATGCTTTGAAAAGGTTGTGAAAATCAGAACACCTGTCAGTGAGCACAGGATTGGAACAATTTTGACAGAATCTGTGCAGAAAAATGGTTATGTCATCAATAACATATTCCTGGGGCACTTCCCATCCTGGTGAACAAAGTAATTTAACTGTTGCATGGTAGTATTTTGGTTGAGTTTTTTCTATTGATACACAATCATAAGGAAATTTATTTCTGTTATGGGCACCATTTCATTTATATTTATTGTATTACATACGATTAATTTCTGTGCTTTAGTTCATTCAAATAATAGTCGTATTTATCTCTTTAACCTCAGGAGAGCTGAACCAACTTAGCCCTAGCAAAACCTGGCAAGAGAAGACAGGGAAATACCACCTAGTGGAAAATGTTTGGGCAGAAATTTATGTAAAAGTTGAAAGGATGAATTAGGATACATACCAGCCGGCTACAACTTGTTATGTGTTATAAGATCATATGATTGTTAATGAATTAAAAACCAATGTGCAATGTTGAAGTGGACAGTTTTTATCAATCAGGCTTGGACGTTATACGTAACTTCTCGAAAAAACGAGCACACTTCGGCAGTTCTGTAATGACTTGGTGTGCAGAAACCTAAATGTAATAGATGTACATTGTATATAACCGTGTGCAAGTATGAAAGGTTAGCCTTTAAATTTTATCACATTCAAATTTACTCTGTGTTCACCTTGGGAAATCAGTTTGCTGCACTCCATAGGACGAAGTGAACAGGGGGGATGGTTGGGTGATAATCCAAGTGACATGTGGTGAGTAATGTTTCTTAACACTACTTTTACTGTTGAAAAACGTCATATTAAAACATCTTACAACACCATAGGTCACTTAAGCTGATGTAACATTACACTGGAGGTGGGAGGTACCTACGAAAAAAAAATCCAGCCCAGGAACTCTGCACCTGAGAGCCATGGACCAGACAATGATCCTGGACCTGTGGTGTCCCCACACCAACTTGGTTTAGCTGGATGGGGTGGGGAGGCACCCCCTAAGATCAATGGAATGTGGCTGTTGGGAAGCACTTGAACGCCAACAGCCCTGCCTCCACTTCCACGAAGTCCCATAGATAGAAGGATGTAAAGGTATTATGTGAATGCTACCTGAGGGCGGCCATAATATCCCCTACTGACATGTTTTTCAACACATCCCAGGGGGCAGAAAAGGCTCTAGTCTCATGAGCCTAGAGAGAATGAAGATTTCTCCCATAGTTACGCATGTGGAAACACCATCATTCTCAACATAAGTGTGGAATGATATTACGACCAAAATGAAATAAAAGAAAGAATCCTATTGGTTGTTGTTTTCTTTGTAGGCCAATCAGACTATGTAAGGTAAAAGGAGTAACTGGAAGTTCTTTCTTGAGTGATGTACCTTAACAACGCAATGTTGAAACTGAACAAAATGGAGGCGAAACGGCTGCAGCAAGCACGCTAATCCAAGTAGGTTTTTGACCAAAACACAGGATTTAACGCGCTATGGGAGAAACAGAATTCCACATGGTTGTGTCATGGGGAATGACTTTAGACAGCACTCATTTCAAACCGTTCACTGCTCTCCAAAGGCTCGCAGTGAATGGTTTTAAAACTCGTGCTGTCTAAATCCATTCCCCATGACACCGCCATGTGGAATTCTATATGTCTAAGCACTCCATTCCTTCTGGCCACCCAGTGCAAACCTTCAAGTGCCCTTCACCAACAGACTCAAAAGCAAGTCTGTGATATGCTGTACAAAAGTTTCCCAGGGCAAAAGGCCATTGGCAGAGCACCAATATTTTTTTTCCTTTTGTATCAATGGTTTTCTGTGTAAACATTACGTTGCGATTTTAGAGTACAACAGGTTATCCTCTAGAGTAGGCATATATTCTGTGGTGGATTTCAAGCACTGCTGTTGCTAACTTTTGGATTTTTCGATTTATGCACAGTTTGCTAATTTTGACACCTCTACATTTTCACATCTCTAAACTAATCACAAAGTATCTAGGAATGCTGTGTATTGTCCAGATATTTTTCAGACCACAGCAATGCTTCAAATGACCTCTATCTGTCTTGATATATGTTTGAACCATGCTGGGGTGGTAATATCTAATAAAACAATCGAAAAAATGTTAAGTTCAAACCAGGAAGGATTCAAATTCTCTCAGTTGCTGCTTTATAAATCCAATGACCATTCCAGCATCAACATGAGGTCGTAAGGGCCGGTACATATTTCTGTCATGATGTTAATCTGTAACCAAGGACCATCCAATAGGAAAACAGTATTGTCATGTCTTAATACCAGTACAACGACCTCCCAGACTCGTTTTCTTCAAATAGAGTAATGACAGCTTTTGTTTTGGAAATTGAACTTTATGTATATAAAAGTTATATAAATAAGCATAAAATCATAATTTTTGCAAGGTGTTGTGTATATTATGGGTGTGTATGGCAGTGTCTGTCGACCTGGCTACCGAAGGGTTTCTTTTGGGTCCCCTTCAGTATGAAGCTGGCGAAATTGTGTGTTTTAAGGGAACTGATCACATTATTATATCCATGATCAATGAATTGGTATTCGACACCTTCCAATTAATGAATCTCGACGCTGGTAACAGTACTACTAGAAGGCATACACACGAACTCCACAAGATGACAGTCCATGGTGAAGCCCTCATACCAGATGCCAATTACGATTCTGTATCGAGTGGTCAGGCAAGGCTGACATAACAAGTCAAACTGCTCCTACGAATCCATCTGCCCCTCCAGACAGAACAAATTGCTCGTCTAAGCGAAGAAGAATTAAACAATATTGCTGGGCAATGTACGAAAAAGTCCACTGACAAGCAAACTGCATGGGGAATAAAGCAGGGGACTTCCGTGATTACATGCCTGTCGCGCCATCTGTGTGAAAATATGTCAATAATTACATATCCTTCACCTTGTAAATCGTGTTCAAAGGTCACATGATAGTAATGTTTTCCTTTCAATTGTTCACAATAAAATGTTCAAGCGCTCCTTGTAGATATCCCCTTGTTTTCTGATCGTACTTTAGTGATATAGTGGCAAAGTAAATCCTTAACGTTTATATGACCCATATGAAATCGCCACGATCCTGGATCTATGGAAATGACAATGCACCGCGTCTTTGTTTTCAGAAGGAGTTCTTTCGAAAATAACCGCCTGATTGCAGTAATCTTGATCTGCAGACTCATGCCGGGCCTAGATGTTATGTTGATATTTGTTGTGTGAGTGTCATTTTTTACAGCTTGCATAGGGGGTTCATCAGAATGGAAAAGTGACTAAACCTTTAACTCGGGGTCTGTGCCTGTACCCTGATCTAGCCACCAGCACAACTGTGTTGTGCTGGCGGCCGGGTCAGGGAACAGGCACAAACCCCTGGCTGGCGGTATCAATTCGTTAAGTATTGTGGTTGCATATTAGAGTGAATCGCTTAGCCTCCTTCAGTAACAACCTAAGGAACCTGTCTTGACTATTGACATAAGGTTGTTGTCATCATAACTTTGTCAATTATGATATTTACCATTAATGGTCATGATCTTGTAAATGTACCGTAGTGTTGAATTGCGATAATTCTGCCATCTCGTGGTATATACTTGCACTCTTTTGGTGAAGACCTCTGTAAAATCTTCGTGGTTGTTGAGTGGTGTCATTGTTTGGATTTGTTCTTTGTTAAGTGACCACAAGAGTTATCTGATCCCTTTCTGGGTGAATATAAAAGGGAATGTATGAACTCAGGGTGGGAGAGCGCATTGTGACTGCAGGCGGACGCTGACGTTTTTCATATTTTATGTTTGCCGGGCTATCAAGGAGTTCTCTCCCGTGACTTTCATGGAGTTGTCTCTCGATGGATAGTATCATATGCGCTATTTCGATTTAATGGCCATACATTGCCTACTGCGTAAGTTTTCATTGCAATTTGCCAATTTTGGTATTTCGCTGATATTTTTCATTTAGAGCGAAATATTTATGCATTTGCAATATTTTTTTCCAGCTTCCCAGTTTGAGGAGTATACATCAGGCTTCATTTCTGCCAGTTACTGCTAATTGTTTACATGTGGGATTGGCCACAAAATTTCCATGTAAGATATCAATTGATTTGCTATATGTAGTCCGTATATATATTTTACGGTGTATTTTGCACTGCGCTTGTGAAGTCAGACTGCCGTGCTGATAAATATTATTTTGACACGTAAACTAGCGCACATTTACCATTGATCACATTCGCTTGCATTAAACATAGCTTAAAACGCTGATCACTCGTATTTAATGAGTTTTGCGTGTTTAGCTGTGGAATTTTGATAACGCGTCTCATCACATAAAGATATATATATATATATATATATATACATATATATATATATATATATATATATATATATATATATATATATATATATATATACTTCAAGTAAGAAACTTGGTTAATGGTTAAGTATATACCTTTCTCGTGTGTGGTGGACAAATATTGATTTGTGCTATGTTATATGTTCTGTAATGCTCAATATTACGAAATGATGAAGAATTTTGATGATAAGTATTTATATATATATTAACGCGCCACGGTTTAACGTATGGTGTATTTGTGGTAAAACGTTTCACTGCGCGGAAAGTATACACTGTTCAAATCACGTGGTTCAAGTAAACGTGTAAATGACACGAAATGTATTATTACGCGTGAATGAGATGATTTTCATGGATGTGAATTGCATAACTTTCTATGTTAAAGTTGTCTCGTTTGTATCAAAGACAAAGATATTTACCCGTATTGTGGTATTTGAATTCACGAGTTAAATGAATTGCAGATATTGAATGTATTAGTAAAATGTGAATGTATTTCAGTTTTATGGAACTCACCGACACAACGTGTGGTGTACAGAGTGGTTAAGTGTTCTGAGCTTGCCGGTGGCAAGTCATGTGGACGGTTCGTGTATCCAATAAAAATGATTAACGGTGGTCAACCTACGTGTGTCGACTCTTCGTTTTCTATTTCACCACAACAGGGATGAAAGTTGTATTTCTCAGAACATACAGAAGGAAATGGACTGTTTGGGAGTCTAAGTATTTCCAATCTCGCAGTAATACGAATTAAGGATCAAACGCATTTTGGGGAAGGGTCTGTTTTGTTTCCTTTTGGTGTTATTTCGGAGTGGTAGTTTGGCCTAGATCTTAATTCTACGTATCGGGATTGAATATATTTGAACAGGACATTATAGAAGGTAACACATACTACATGTAGCTTGTGCTGTCTCTTGGCCATGCTGTCTGGTTATTCTATTCAGGGTGTTTTGATGATTTTGGAGTCATGCAAGCTTTGCTCATATATATTTGAACATAATAATAATAATAATAATAATAATAATAATAATAATAATAATAATAATAATAATAATAATAATAATAATAATAATAATACCATAGTATACAATCACAGATGTTTTGCAAAATGTACCTACCTCGCTGTTTGTTCAGTCTTTTTTGCCCAATGGAAGCGTGATAACAAATGTTTTTTTAATGAAAGAGGCTTGAGAGTAGGTATTGGGTAACGAAAGCCAGGCTTCACACACTGTCGACACAGCACTGAGTAAAACAATCTGGCAATGTTCCAAGTGTTGAAAAAGCATCTATTTTCAATTTTACAATTCTTTGAAACTAAAAATCAGATAAATTTGATTTTTAACTGGCATATTGGTACTCAAACTTTAAAACCAGAAATAAGTCTAATATTATAAAAAAATTAAGAAAAATTTGTCTGGAAAAAATAATAAACGTGAACTTCAGCAAGTTTTGGGATCAAAGAAATGAAAACAGTTTTTCTCAAAAGCTGTTGGAAACTTTTTTTCAGATGAAATTTGCTTGTGCAAAATGGGTGTATGTTTTTTGGCAGACATTATTTTATTTGCATGATAACTGCTTTATTATGATGAATGGAAATAGATGAAAATGGATGAAAAATGTAAAGACTGTAGAAAAATCCACAGATATGTCGTTTAACATGGGTAGTTTTAAAAACTAGAGTAAAATAGAAGATGTTGCAGTGAGTAGACGAGTGTTCCTCATTGAAGGGGGGGGGGCTTCACCGCCACCAGCTTAACAGTGAATGTGAGCAATCGTTGGCATTGCTTAACACCCGTGTGAGTCTAATAAAACGGTTCATGTGCTTCACTATTCTATCAACATTTATATCATATTTGAATAATATATAAAGATCAGGAAAATAGAAGAAATACATTCTTGCCACTACAATGCAAAGTACATTAATTTACAATGATCATCCTCGAATAGACCTCATCACTGAAAGTCAGTTTGTAAACCAAAACAGCATGTTCTGGCTATGAATTCCGTCTGGCGTATTTAAAATTAGTGACACTGAAAAGATACTGTTCTTCGCTAGTGGGAGAACCTTGAGATGCTTACATATTGATATTGCACTTTTTCTTTAATTTCCAAATAAGAAGAATTAATGCTGAAACAAGCTCAGATTCAGTGTTTGATACGCTTAAGGCAAATCAAGGAATCCTTCTCCTTAGCACTGCCAGGGCTTAGTTCAGTCAAGATCTTCAGCATTTCATCGAACTATGCCCGAACACACAGCTTATTTATGAGACATTTCTTTTCAATGTTCAGAAACACCCTTTTCCAAAGTCATTCAGTAGCTAAGGCATACATCAACTCATGCAAAAACTTCTTGTGGTTGGCTGTCTATTTAAAGTTACCTGAAACTGCGGCTATCCAAGTTCACGCACCAAAGGAGGTTGTCAATGCAGGGTTGGTTTGAATTTACAACATAGCCTATGCCACCACTACTATGTGCACGCATCTACATATATGCATTCATACATGTAGTACATTGTATGCAATTATCATGGTGTGCAATTGATATAAAAGTCATTACAATACAGGTCATGCCTTACTATAATTTGAATGTTTCATTCTGTGTGTGTGTGTGTGTTTTTTTTTTTTTTTTGCTTTCCTACCTAGTATGATTTACAGTGTGACTGTATGTTACCTCTAGCAAGCATAATTTGCATGTTTATAACGACCGAGAAAAGGAAATAAAAACCGTCACGGTATACTCCTGTAAATATGTTGCTCCTTACCAATTCCTGGGAATAAATTTGTCCTAATCTCATAAAATGAATTGTACAGTTGGAAATGTGGTGAGTTTTTTCTCTAATATAAATTTTGACATGTATTGAGGATATATATATATACACATATATATATACATACGTACATATATTCATATATATATACATATATATATATATGTATATACATATACATATATATATATATATATATATATATATATATATATATATGTATATATATAGTTATGTCTTTGGTGGTTTATGGGCAGAAGTGTAATCCTCAGACCGTCTTGTGGGCAGTTGTTCGGTTTATCGGCAGTTGAAAAATGTCCATAAACTATGTTTGCCTTAAATTCAGTGCGCTATCCAGGGGGTTTCAGAAAGGTACAAATTAGCAAATCTGCCCAGATATTATGGAAAGCTATAAATGCTCAGAAATTGTGGTAAGCTATACTTGGTATATACTGCCCACGGTCCGTTTTGAGGATTATAATTGAGCCGCAGACAATGGGCATGACCCACAAACCGGCTGTAGGACCTATTCCATATCTTTTGTGGGCAGAAGTGTAATCCTCAGACCGTCTTGTGGGCAGTTGTTTGGTTTATCGGCAGTTGAAAAATGCCCATAAACTATGTTTGCCTTAAATTCAGTGCGCTACCCAGGGGTTTCAGAAAGGTACAAAGCTTTGTGCCCATAAAGGACCCGAGACATGTATATATATACATATATGAGCTTGCTGCTATTTGCATAAATAAATAAATGAATAAATAAATAAATAGATAGATAAATAAATAAATAAATAAATAAATAAATAAATAAATAAATAAATAAATAAATAAATAAATGAATGGATGAATAAATGAATAAATAAATAAATAAATGAATGAATAAATAAAGTTTTGATATCAAAAATTGTTTTGAGGACGGGCAGCATCCTTGAAAACAAAAATTCATTGATATCCAAAATGATTTTTTGGATTCAAATTTGATACAAATCCAGAATTCATTCTGTCACATAATGAATTTTTGATGTCAAATATATTTGTTTATTTGTAAAGTTGACCTTTTCATATCCAGAATTTCTGTTTTTGTGATATTTTCACAAACGGCATGTATCAATGTATATCGGCGAGTCCAGTGTTTGCGTGGCTGTGAAGACACATTGGAATACATGCAGGACTTATTTGGCCACATGGTACATCAAATCGCAATGCTTTTCCTCCATTTTTTCTTTGTTGTTTTTGTTTTTTCCCTCCCTTTTTAGGGGAGGGGGACTTTTTTGGATTGTTTTTGCTTCGGCTAACATGATATTACTCTTCTTGGGTGCCTTTCTTAGTTTAAGTCTTGATTCTGAGTTTTGCCACACGGTAAATTTCGGTTTCCAATTCATAGATTTCATAAATTTGAAGAGTCGGCCAACAAATTATTATTCGTTCATTTCACTGATATTTAATGAAAGCCCTAAGTGTTTCCAATTCGACTGTATATTGTCGAGTTAAAATTGATCTTTGCCAATCATTATTTTATCTGTGAGTATGATTATGAACATTCACCTGTTCAGCCTTCGCCTGGGGTTTCGGCAGGGGGCTCTTTGTAAACTGACAAAACCGCTACATGTAAAATCAAATTTTATTATATTAAATTGGAAGATAATTTGAGCGCAAAGAGCCGTATTAGATCGCATCGATGTTTATAAAGATATCATGCATTCGTTTCATAAACATTGAACTGTCAATATTAGAATTATTCAAGTTCCATCACGAAAGCCACAACCAACATACTGAAACCGTAAACATGCCAACGTTGCACTGTACAAAATACAAATTTGACATATAGAGGCCTTGCTCAGGTATTCAGATCAATATTGAAGCTGTTAAAAATGGGGGATGTGTATAGATCATCAAAACTACATTGCTTGACAGGCAACATAAACCCGTGCTTTCGTTCGCGTAAACTATAAGTTTGCTTCAGTTTCAGCTCCCCAGGTAAAATGCCACGCTGAAACTGCGTTTTCCTGCATAGCTACCGTTCGCCCGACTCGGTCTGGAAGAGGGGGCAGGTATGAGGGTGAGAGAGGGGTTTTCCGTTCTAGCGTACTGGGTATTTTTATTTGATTTATTTACGTATTGGAAACGCTCTGAATGTCCGTACTTCGTAGCAACCATTATTTGTACATTTACTTATTTTTCGTACCTTGTACTAGGGCAAAATTATTATTTGTTCCAGCGTACCAGGGACCCCCCCCCCCCCCCCCCCCATGTGCGTCGGGCAAACTGACAGCCTCGATCATCCACAGATACCGGAATGAATAGACCGCCGAATGGCACAAACGCATAAAGTGATACGGTCGACTAAATGTCCTCCCGTTTGCATCATCAAACTCTTAAATTGGGGGTTGTCTTGTGATGGTTTTTTCGTGTGAGCATGTTATCGGGATTGGCGAGTGCATTGATCCATTTGTGACTTTGTAGTCAAATTTCACATTGAAGGTTTACTAAACTTAATCATGGATTCGATCAAAATGAAAGGCCTGTGGTGTATTGTCTTTGAACAGAAACAATATGCTTTTTGCAGTTTTTGGAACTCGTATTTGACAAATACATGTAAATGGCCTTGACGCTTAGTGGGCCAAAAGCAGACAACCCCTTGAAAACACAACCAGTATGCACAGTGGGCTGTGAGTGGCTTTGTAGACTCTGGCTTGTGAAACTTTCAGTGACAAGCAGCACACTGGTGGCTTTGATAAGCAGTATGCTCAAAGCGGGCAGCCCAGAAGCTGCCTTCTCATAATGGGAAGTCCACCACCAGTGGTCCACAGGATAGCTCATGAAAAATTTCACAGTACAAGCCACCTATTAGTTATGTAACATTTTCTCTCGGCCACCATTGCCAAGATCTCTGTGTCTGGGCATGACGCCCAAGAAATGGAGTTGAGAAGCTTGATTACTCACCTGATTCTGAAATATGACGGTCCTGTGGTGCCATTTCTCCATCCATGTGGAAGTTGACGTCATGTCCACATGTGCCCCACATTATCCTTCCTTTTTTGGGCGCCATTACTTTCTTGCCTTGCAAGTTGAAGCTCCGCTAACTTTCTTTCACGTTCCCTGTTTTTTGTGCTTACGCATTCTCTATTCTACGGAAATTCTTTTCTCAGCAGTCTGGGAATATTCAGATAACTAAATAGCTGATTTATGTTATCAGATTATGATACAGCAGGTTGAGATGTTGGGTGCATTGTTTGCCCCCTCGCAGCACACTGTTTCTTCTTCGGAGTCCGCTATGAAGAAGTTTGCCAAGTGACAGCTGCAGCTGTCAAGATCTCAGTGCTCTGGGTCCAAGTGCTTAGACAAACAGTAACCTCACAAACCCGTGCATCTGGAGTGAAAGCCTACGGGTGCCTGCTCCGGTATTCTGAAACCCTTAAGAGGTCTGAGCATTCGGATCATAAGCCCTGGCAGTATGAAAAGCCAGCACCCCAGCCAGTCCAAGTGCTCAGGTGGGAACACTTGGATCTTAAGCCTGGAGTGCCAGCTAAGGCACCGGTGCCTCCTTTGGCACCCGAGCTCCTCGATCTGAGAGCTCAGATGGTAAACGAAAGCATAGGGGACCAAGGAGGAAGACAAATAGAAAGGGGGAGCCCTCCACTGCCAGGGGCTTTGGGCCCTGGGTTTGTCAGCACCCCCTGGCCTGGGCAGAACCCCCTGTTCCCCTGACAATAGCACCAGCAGTCCCTCCTGCACCTCAAGCAGCTTTGCCCTGGAGTGAGCAGTTGGCGTTCCCACTGGTCCCTACATTTGAGCCGGGTATACTGCTTTACTCTTTCAAGTAGCAGGAGGATCATAAGCTCAATGACGATCAGCAGTTGCATGAGGAAGCTCAGTATTCTTCTTCATTGGCCATCGCCTCTGGCACTGAGTTGGAGCAGAGTCAGTCGTTGGAGCAGCTCGCTGCTTCTGCTTTGAGTCAGCTCTCTCTCAGGCCTCAGGTCTGGGAGTTCTCTGAACTCCCTCTGGACCCATCCTGTCAGCAGGTTACTCAGTCTGTGGCAGCTGAGGTCCAGGATACGGGGCTGGCAGAGCCTTAGCCAAATCCCTCTGGGGTGCAGACCTCTGGGCCTGCGTCCTCAGAAATATTGACGTATGAGTCTCCCTTTCCCTCCATCTCACTCCCCTCATGAGAAGAGCAAGTGGAGGTGGCTGTTGTGGCCTTGACTAATTCTGCAGAGGTGCTCACTACCCTAGGGCCTCTGTGCTGCCCTCTGAGTCAGCAGTCTGCGGACCTCGACACAGAGGGGAAGGATGAGCTGCTGACGTTGGGTTCATCCGATACTAGATCTCGACCCAGGTGAAAAGCTTACCATTCACACCATTCACACTCTGACAGGCACAGAGAGCCAGTGACAGTGGGCTCAGCAATGGCTTTGATTCTTGGCCCCATGTGGCCCCAGAGGTCTCATATTAGTCTCCCTTTCCTTCTGTCTCTCTCCCATCATGGGAGGAGCAAGTGGAGGTGGAGTCTATGGTGGTAACTAGTCTACAGAGGTGCTCACTACCCCTACACCTGGCGTGGTGACAGATCCCTTGCTGATACATGCAGCTGCTTCAATGCCCTGGGACAATACATTGTTCAATGAGGCCTTGGACCTCTGGGCTTCCCTCCGAGTTTGCAGTCTTCGGACCTTGACACCAAGGTGGAGGATGAGCTGCTGATGGCGGATCCATCCAATACCAGATCTTGACCCAGGTCTAAAGCTCACCATTCATGCCATTCACACTGCAGAGAGCAGGCGACCATGGGCTGAGCAGAGGCTTTGGCTCCTGCCCCCATGGACACGGAACCTGCACTTGCTAAGGATTTTGACTATGTCAAAGCTCTTATTCAGAGCCTGGTTGGTGGCCAAGCTGCAGTTCTGCCAGTGGAGGAGAGGTTGGGTCCTCTTGCCCTGTCATGCTGGGGTTTGTCTCTGGAGGACACACGTCAACATATGTCCATACATTTTTACCCTTTGTAGCTGAGTTCATGACCAGCTCACAGCCAAGACTCATGCCACACCAGGTGCTGACGTCTGCCTACTTGAAGCAGGGGTGAGTTTAATGCTCCGCAGCCAAGAACCATTTTGGCATTTGCAGAGGACTTCAAGTGATTGGAGAAAGATGCCATAGGCTCTGTCCTTGCAGCTTCCTACTTGGATGTGTCACTGGCCACTTTGGGTTCTCTCCTTGAAGACCTCAAGAGCTCTGTTCAGATCACAGAGGCCCTACAAGACTAGATAGACTAGGCACCAATCCTTGGCCTTTGTTGTCAAGAGTTGTTGATCACCAGGTGTTGGCCATTTGCATGCTGGAGGTGAACCTTTGTTTGTCACTGAGAGACATGTACCTCTGAGGTCAAAAGCTGCCGGACACAATCTTTGGGAGAGCCTGCATGGGACCCCTCTTCTCTGGAATTCTGTTTGGAGGAGAGGTGGTGGAAATGGTCCACCTGGCGCAGGACCTGTGGGCCCACTGGGCAGACCAGGCAGGGACATGACCGACTCTGCTAGGTCTTTGTCCTCCTTGGCTGCCTCGGCCTCAGAGCACAGTTCTTTTCAGACGGGGTCTACCCGTCCCTCGACTGATGCTCCCTTGGGGGCACCATGACCTGGGAAGGGTGGACAGTGATCTTGGAAGGGCAAGCCTTCTGGTAGAGGGAAGAAGTCAGGAGAGCCTCGGCATTCCTTACTCTCAGTTCCTGGAAGACGTCTCAGGACTGCCAACTGCCATATTGTTAGACTCCACGCAGAAGCTCACTACATATCACGTGCAATGGATGTCTATCAGGGACGATTCCTTCATCTAAACATCCTGAGACCTGGCTATATGCTGCCTTTCAGCAAAGACAGCACTCCACAAAGTCAAGAACCATGCTGGTTCACTCCACCCCCTTGGAACCCTAAGCATTTGCATTCCTAGAGGCAGGTCAAACACTTCGGAGCAAGCGTGCCTTATAGCCGGTAGAGGACCAAGGTTCTCCCAGCTTCTACAACTGACACTTCTTGGTCACCAAGTGGGATGGAGGATGGCGCCCAGTTATGGACCTGTCAATGCTGAACATCTATCTGGAAGTCCCGTCCTTTCAGAAGGATACACCTGAGTCAGTGGTAGCAGCCTTAGAGACCCTGGAGTGACAACGTCCCTGGATCTCAAGGATTCATTCTTCCATGTGCCAATTGCAGAGTCTTAACGGAAGTATATGCAGTTTGCATTTGTGGGCCAAATATACCAGTTCAGGGCACCTCTGTTTGGTGTCACCATGGCACCACTGGTGTTTACCAGGTTGGTGGAGACAGATGCTGCTTACCTTCAACACTCAGCTGTTTGCATTCATGTGTACCTGGAAGATTGGCTTATCCGGGTACTTTAGTGCCTAGATTTGCAACGTCTCACACACAGAGCATCCTAGAACTTTGCCAAAGCTATGGCTGATAGTGAACCTATCCAAGTCCAGTCTTCAGCCAGGTTGGACAGACTGCAGTCTATGCTCAGTCCCTTTTTGACTGGCAAGGTCCGCTTTGAGCAACAATGGCTTTCCCTGCTGGGCTCCCTGTCTTCGATAGACTCTCAGGTCCCATTAGCCTGGATCCACCAGTGTCCCTTGCAGCTTGTGCTGTGGGGCACATGGACAAAAGACCAGGGCTACCTCACCCAGGTGCTGATATTCATCAAGGATCAGCAAGACCTTCAGTGTTGGACAGTCAAGGAGAATGTCATGAGAGGACAGATGCCAGAACCTTTGAGGCCCAGCTCACCATTTACACAGACTCTCTTTGGTCTGGATCGGTAGCCCACGTGGAGAGCCGGACGGCGTCAGGCTGGTGTCATTCGCAGCTCACAACATAAACTGGTTGCAGCTGTAGGTGATACCCTTAGTGCTCCTCCACTTCCGAGACCTGGTGGAGCACAGACATGTCGTCATAATGTGTGACAATAGGACTTCAGTATCCTACCTCAAGAGGCAAGGCAGGACTGAGTCCAGGAAGCTGACGGAGTTGGCTGTTGGCACACACATGAGGCACATCCTTGGATATGCCAATTTCCTGGCCAATCAACTCCTAAGGAGAGGTCAGATAGTAGGGGTGGAGTGGTCACTCCACCCCAGAGTCATTCAGTGGGCACACTGGGAGACTCCACATGTGGGTCTGTTTTTGACTCGCAAGAACTAGAGCTGCTGGTTTATGCCTCACCTGTCTCAGATCTCCAAGCCCTAGCAATGGATGCTGTAGCCATGGGCTGGAGCAGCCCTTGGGCATATGCCTTTCCACCTTGGCAGATATTTCTGAGGATATTATGCAAGGTTCAGTCCCATGATTGCAATCTTATCCTGGTCACCCCCTGGCAGCCCCAAGGTGAATACTCTGTAGACTTGTCAGACTGAGTGCGAGCCTCTGCTACAATTACTGGCATGGCCAAAATGTCTGTTTCATTGGAACCATCAAGTGTTCCACCTCTATGCTTGCAGTTATCTCACAGCACATTCACGACATAGACTTATTGGAATCTGTCTCAGATGGAATTGCCGGGGGGGGGGGGGGCTTCAATCTTCTTCTCTAGTTGTTTACTTGGCTCGATGGAAGGTGTTTTCCAACTGGTGTGCCAGTAGGTGAATTCACCCTTGGGCTCAGTGTACCATCAACATTGCCGACTTCCTGTTATATCAGTGGGAAGTCTTCAGGAAGAGCTCAAGAGCAGTGCAGGGGTTTTGATCAGCTATCTCCTCAACCCTTGCCAACATCTCAGATGTGCGCATCGGTAGCAATCCTTACAGGTCTTGCCCAGGTGGGACCTACCCCTGGTTTTAGTCATGCTAAAGAAGAAGTGGCCCTGTGAGTGCCTTGAGGACCCCAGGCAGGTTTCCTGCAAGTGTTGGATGTGGAAGATTTGTTTTCTATTAATGCTTGCTTTAGGGGCTAGGAGAAGTGAGATCCATGCTCTGGCTCATGACCATCTCCAATGCTCACCTGACCACTCCTAGGTGACCCTGAGGCCTCACTTGGGCTTTCTTGCAAAGAACCTAGCTGATCAAGATCTGCCGACAGCATTTAAGGGTTTTACCTTCTGTGCAATGGAAGCCACTTATCCTCTCGAGGAGAGAACCCTGTGTCCAGTGAGAGTGCTTCCTTGGTACTTTTCTCGCATGAACAGACTCAGAGGATGGAGGTCCGCCCTCCCTCTACCACTGAGTAACACACAAAAGAAGCAAGTTGGCAGAAACGCATTTTCATTGTGGATTAAACAGATGATCCTTAAGGCCTATGAGACCTCCCTGGATAGGCGAGAGGCCTAACAGCTTGTCTCTGCCTGAGCTTACGAGGTGAGCGTTTTAATGCCTTCTAGTGTACCCTGTGGAATGTTGCAGTTGTTGCCATTCTGTGGGCCTGCTGATGGCGATCATTCACAACCTTGGCCAAGCACTACTTGCATGACATGATAGTGCTTGAGGATGGTATGTACATCTTTGCAGGTGTAACTGGCTCCTTTGCTTGGGTTCCTATGCTGGTCCCTTATGCCTTCCAACTCCCTTTATAGCTACCACCGTGTTTCAGCCTATGGTGCTCTCACGGTTTGACATGGATATCACTGCCCACAGAACCATAAACTGCCCCCCCCCCCCGGCGATCGCCAGTTTCGTGATTAGGGCTTGTTACATCTACTGGCCTGATGGAGCTGAAACCGATAATGTGTACTCATGAAGCAGACAGTTGTAATGCTGTCGGGTGAGCACCTGAGGGCTAAGTGTAGGCTGATGAGGGTTGGTAACGAGGGTTTCTGGTTTAAGCCAGATTCTGCTGTCAGTGGCCTCATCTGCACATAGCCCTGAGGGTTTCCCTTCAGATGTCCCCTCCTCACATGGGCCAATGGTTTCCCCTGAGCTGCTGGTCCCACTGGCCTATTGAGATCAGTGTACTAGTAAAGATTACCCCACCACCAGTACATTTGTATATCAGCAATGGTGATCAAGAGGTAACATTACGTAACTTACATGGGTTATTTGGAGTAATATAAGTACAAGTAAGTACACTTACCTCTGGATCACAAGGGAAGCCCACCCGACCAATGCCACTTCCTCTTACAGCTAATGTCAACCGACCAATATCCAAAAGAGGAACAGTGAAAGGGGGCACATGTGCACATGAAGTCACCTTCAGTTCCACATGGACGGGGAGATGGCACCATGTAATGTATTGCCTAAATGGCTCATTTGGATTAGTATTGCATTGCACACTGATAAATTATGCATAGGAGTCAACATAGATTTTCTGCAAATTAAGTGGGTCAAAGGCAGTTGAAAACAAAAACTATCAGGAGATCAGTGAAATGAATGCACGAGCGGATACATGAAGAATGTGTATAGCTCTAAGAAATAAAGGGGTTACTGCCAGACAGTGTAATATTTCCGTCGATTTCCTGAACAATAACAAGATTTCATATGTAATTTGTTGGACGATTGCTATACAAAGAGTGTAATGCTCGATATTTGGTCTGAAGGTCACATGCTTTGTTGACGCTACAAAACATATCAGTAAGCACTGGGTGCCATATGGTGGTACTCCATCTCCAGTCGTTCAGCTGTGTGGTTTCAATGCTCCTTGAAATACTTAATGTAGCTCACAGAGAATGATAAAATGCATATGTATGTACATCAGAACTTTTTCTGTGGTATATTTCTGTTACCTAAGTCTCTCAGATATTGGTCAGAATCTAGTGTAGGCATTACAGACAAAGTTCATAAATGTATCAACATCAACATCTGTACATACTTCAAATGGAGCCAATATACTGCTATGCGTGATTGGGCAAAAAGGTATAGAAGTAACAATGGTTTGAAGATATTTGAATGATATCGGAAAGACCATGGGTACGGACTAGTCAGATTGGTAAAAGTTTCAAGCTAGTACTATAACAGCTTAGTCGTTATTGCAGCACAACTAGCCAGACGCAGATTTAAATCAGGTCATTCAAACCGATAATTGACCTTTCCTCATACAACCTCTAATGAATTATTATTGGTGATTATTACTGGTATCAAAATTATTTTTTCATAAACGTTAAGGACCAGTTTTACACAAAGACAAGATAAACCAGTCCATTGTTAATAAAGACCATATGGTAGCCAGTTTCTCTTCCACCAGAATTCTTTCCATAGTTCTAAGTTTGAACACTGTACATTTGTACATTGAGTAGAAGACGTAATATGTGATGACCTGTGACCTGAATGCCAGTGTGCTGAGAGGCTGCTTTGATGCATTTTGAAACGCTCCTACATCTGCGTGCTTACATTAAGTATCAGTGCTTTATAAGCCACAAGACAGGTCTTAGATACATGTTAGTTTCTATGGCACCCTTGTCAGGACTCACGACACCATGTTATAGTACAGAAAAAACATAATCCATGTTCATAAATTCTAAACCCAACAATGACAGCAAAGAGATTCCAAACTTGCCAAACCATCAATATTCATCATCCAATACCAATGTGAAGGAACAAATTTCACTCCTGACTTGAGACAGGCAGTCACCCATTTAAGGCGACTGGTGGTTTTAAACTGGTCCTCTCAACCTTTGAAATATTCTTCATTTCCAAGACTATAGTGTTTCCAAAATATATATGCCTAACCACCCAAAATACAAATTTTATTACTTCTGCCAAATATAAAAAAAGAACTGGTAGGCCTATCACTTTTTAGTTCTCCCGACTTGTCAGTCAGCTATAAGTTTACAGCAAAAGAAGAAAGTAGGCTTACAACGTTTTTGTGATATATATGAATCTGGAACATTATAAACACACTTTACTTCCAATATAACTATGAGTCTGAGAACCCAGCTAGGCACATCTATTATGATATGCCCAGTTGCTTCAAAACAAAACTCTGGACTGCTTTGCGGTCAATCTTTCCCAGACCAACCAAGGGAAACTCATCTAAGGTGAAAATGTATTTTGGCGCAGTAGCTATCCCAACATGATTAGTAACAAACTGCTGTTTGTACCACAACATGAAATCTTTTTCCTTAAAATTTTTGCCCGGTTGGACGCATACGCAGACTGCTTGGCCCATTCTTTCATCTGGCACCCCACACACTACCACCTGGTTTACGTGCTCATACTTTGAAAGTATCGATTCGACATGGTATGGAAAAACTTTAACAGAACAAACTTTCAAGACATCAGATTTCCGCCCCTTGACAGTTATATATCCGTTCGAGTCGAGAAAACCTGTATCATCAGTATGGAACCACCCATTTCTAAGTGAAGTAGCTGTGAGCTCTTCATCGTCATGATAATGGTTAAACATGAACGGACCACGCACACAAATTTCTCCTTCACATCCCATCGGGACTATGAGTCCATTGTCATCGACAATCTTAACTTCACCATGTGGAAAAACCTTCCCGACGTGCCCTGAATATATGTCTTTCTTTATATCATCCAAACATTGTCCAGATATAGGTGTTTCCGAGGCACCATATCTCTGCAATACAGGTTTATCCGGCCAAATTTTGAGCATGCGGTCATATAAATCTTGTGGCAAAGGCTGACCAGCTGAAATGATACATTTTAACGCACTGAAGTTGTGTGTTCCTTTGTAATCAAGATTAACTATGTCGCTCAAGTGATGCTGCAGTAGCACCGCATGTGTCACTCGCTCCTTGCTGAGCACATCCAAAACGAGGCTAATATAAGCGTTCCCATGCACGTATAAAGAGGATGGCATTGACACAACTGTAGTGCCCAGCCAGGAAGTGAACGTCCCTGCTGTGGTGCCACTGACTGTTCTAGCTGGTCTGTCGTTAAAGAAGATTGATGTACTGTCTATATTATACCTCTCCACGATGGATTGCGCAGCATTGAGTGCATTGCAATGAGAATATTGAGTGAGTTTGGGGACACCAGTACTACCAGACGTAAGCATTATGAAAGCATCATCACCCATATCTACTTGTTGTTGCGCAGTGCGTACAGCGTGCATGTTTATGTGTCTTCCCTTGTCAATAGAGTCTGCCAGATTGTACACATTTTTACAAATTGTATCTCCAGTACTTATTACAAACTTAAGACAATGAGACCAATTAGTAAGAAGAGCCTTGTCGTCATTGTCAAAGTGTCTATTAGTGTCCACGATTGCCCCTACACAGCCCATTCTCTGGACCTGTTGTTGCAATTGGCTTATTTTCTTCTCACCACACATCATACAAACATTTGCTCCGATTCGGTGCAGAGCAATTCTGATAATAAAGAAGTCAATAGAATTTGTTAATGCCGTTCCAATATAATCCCCTTTCTTGCAACCCAACTCCAACAGAACGGCGGCTAAACTCATAGAATCACTTTGGAGTTTTCTGTATGTAATAGCATCCCGTTCCCCATCCTGGTTGTACAAAATTAGGGCTTCCTTGTCTGGAAATTTAGTTGCATTTTCGTCAAAAACATTTGGCAGCGTGTTTCCGATCAAGGGCAAGGCTGATGGACCGTAGACGTAGCTAAGCCGTTTGGGGTTACTTGGCGGAGCTATACTGGATATATTCCTTCTGAAAATAGAATAAGGGCTCTCTTGAGCTAAAATGCTCTCATTGTCATTTCCTTGTATATTTTGCCTTTAACAAACATCTTCTCTTACATTCTTAGCAACACCGAACACATTTTTGTCTTCTCAAATTACCTATGTTGAAGGTGATGATCCGAAATTTAAATGATTTAATAAACAGAAATGAAATGGGTCACCACATTTAATACGGATGTATCATTCTTATGAAATGTTCACGTTGGAGACTGCCAGTCTTCAAAAAAATTTGTGCAAGCTTTTTTATGTTGGTTCCAACAAAAGCTAGTCATGTAAGACGAAAAACCTTCATTCAGGTTCAATGAGTGTTTTGTTGTGTAATAGTATTACTATTAATTAGCAAAAGTAGCTTTTCACAACATGCATTTGTTATTTGTGATGCTATAACATGGAAATGAAATGTAAACAAAATATGAAGGACATTTCTTTACAAAATGTTTCTTTCTAGACTAAAAAGACAAAATTATTTCCACCCTTGTTGAATATAAATAAATAAATAAATAAACAAACAAACAAACAAACAAACAAACAAACAAACAAAAAAACAAAAAACAAAAAAAATAAATAAATGAAACCCAAGAGAACTGGCATTCAGTGAAAACGAGGTCTACATATAAACTGAGCAGCCCCATTTATGCTACTTGGTGGTTGTACTTTTGCAGTTTACCTTTTGTGTCAAAAAAGTCTTAAAGGTAAATGTACATTGTTCGGTATTTTATTAGCTTAAGATACTAGATGCGTTAGAAATAGAAGCCATCACAAAGGGCCTCGGACTCCTTCTGAGCCTCTAAAAATGAAGGGACATAAGTTAGAAATCAAACCGACATTATTTACCGATATTGATTTCAAAAATCAACAGTGAGTCATATGGTTGACTGTGTCAACAAAATATGCGCTTAGCTATCTGCCACCCAAAAATGAAAAACTCTTCGGGTACCTCAAATATTCGTCATACAACACAGCAATCTTCTCATTCTCCTCTATTCCTCCTCCTGCGTCGTCTACTTTCAGGTTCACAACGTGATAACTTTAGAACGCAGAGAGCTACCTCATCGAAATTTGACATGTGTAACCCTCCTGTAGAGAGCTCGAACGAAATTGCATATCACTACCCTTGACCCGGTTTCAAGATCAAAGGGTCTTATATATGACGCCTTTATGGCTCATTTGTTCTCAATGCGATACCTTTGAAAGCTACCTTGAACAAATTTTTCGTGCGTGACCCTCTCAGAGAGAGCGCGAAGAACATTACATATCAATGACATTGACACTGTGACGAGGTAACAGGGGTCAACTTTGTTGGTTAAAAGGAGCTGCCAGTTTTATATCATACGCATTCTCACCGCATTAACCTCAGGATTAATAAAGCTACGTATCCAAAATTGTGTGAGTGGAACCTTGTATGAAGAGGTTGGGATTGCAAATCAGTTAGCTTGGCCCTGTTTCAAAGTCACAGGGATCAACTATAAGAAGTTGATGGTCAGGATGATAAGTATAATGTGAAAAAGGCTTCTTCTAAGGAAGTTAGCTCATGTGTTCCTTTTATATAGTGCTTTTGACGAAATTGTAGATGACAGACATTGACTTCATTTCAAGGTCATGTATGTCACTTTTGCCATGGTAAGTTCACCATTTTAGTTTATCATATCTTGGTAATAATGAATCCTGTGTCCTTAGTTTCTGCAAAACATAATATAGGATATCACCTATGAAGTTTCTTTTGGCATTATCAATGATGAACTTGAGTACCCTAGAAAGGTCGAATCAAGGTCAGGGGCATACTATTGCATTAAACCTTCATTGCTGTAACGTACAAACGCAAAGAGCTGCCTCAACCAAATTATGTGTGTTGAGCCATCTTATGAAGAGCTTTGACGCGATAACATAAAAGCAACCATAACCTTCTTTTTAGGTCACAGGTATCAACCTTGTCACTTTTATGGCCTATGTGTTCTCAGCACGATAACCTAAAATTAAGGTGAACTTCCTCAACCAAATGACGAGCATGGAGCTCTGGCGAGCTAAGATGGAATGGCATACTGGTGTCCTTGGCCATGTTTCAAGGTCAAAAGGGGTCAACATAGTTGGTCATAAGAATCAATTTTTTCAGTGTTATGGCATGTTTGTTCTCATTCTGATAACTTGAGAATTAAAAAGAGCTGCTTCAAATAAATTAGATTTAAAAAACTCTCTTATCAGGAACTTAGATGGGTTAGCATATTGGCGACCTTGACGATGTTTAAAAGTCACAGAGGGCAACATTCTTAAATCCACTGCGAGCGTGATAACTTAAAATTGAAAAGAACGTCTCTTAAAATTCTGCAAACGTTTCCTCTTATAGAGTGCTTTTGATGATACACAAGAATTACCTGAACCTCACTTCAAGGTCACACTTTAACTTTACCACACCATGTTCAGCAAATCCGACATTTTGACGTATGTCTTGCTACTGATGGAGCCTAGGTCCATGGTTAGTATTAAACATAAATAGCACAGCATCTACATAATTTCTGTTCGTGTTGTTCGTTCGACCTTCAGTGATCTTTAAAGGTCAAATCCACGTCAGAGGCACCATATTGGCTTATATCTCAAAGGTTGTGCATTGCTTTGTGGGGTCATGGAAACTCAAAGACCGATCTGAATAAAACAAGACACTCATACTTTCATTTGGAGGCATCCGGTTTGACCTCGGTGACCTTAAAACATGGCTAAAGTCGCTGAAATGTGACCCATTTAAGCCCGCTCTCGGTTAGCACACAGTACTTTGCACACATGTAATCACATTACCATACCAGTTATCAGTTGTCTCATTTGGGGGCAAAAATGCTCCACCGGGAAACTTTCTATTTTATGTTGCATTATCAGCAGCTTTAGTTGAGTTATGTTTCCCTGTTGGTGACATTCATGTTTCCAATTGACACATGCTTCCTTTTCTAACACAAAGTTTTCAGTTTTATGACAACTCAGTGTGCATACTTGGGCTGTTTGGTATCGATTTGCTCTTTTCGTTAATTAGGAACGGGAATCTTAGCACTTCTGTCCAATGCTGAACTCCATTGTACCAACATAATGCCTCCTACAAGGTGTTTCAATGGGACGAGGCTGCCTGATATTTATGTGAGAAAAGAGCAAAAACATATCAAGTAAAACATTAACGGGTCCTACCGTATTTTGTCCTTGGCCCATCCTGTAATGACCTGCGTAAAAAGGAAGAAGTGCATCCGTTGTCACCAATAATGTGTGCAGACTACTTTTAAGTTCAAATACGTTACTTTTATCTAATGGACCCAGGAATGAAGGTTTGTGGGTTGATTTTAGTTCAAAAATTTGTCCCATTTTAAACTTAATTTCTGAGTCTCCAGCAAGATAATGTCTGGTGTAAAAATTTCATTTTGTGGGAAAATTATTTTCTGAAAAAAGCTAAAGATTAGGGAATTTCATGCTGGCATATAATTGGGAATATAACTATCCATGATAATTTAGAAAGATATTAGACCAACATATAATCTGAATTAAACATACAATTCTACATTAACTGAAATACTTCATTTTGAAAGAAACACTATTGAAACAGGTGTGAATCATTTGAATTGATCATAAATATAATTTGTAACATAGAACACAGACGTGGGAATTATATGTAATCCCATATATTTTTTGCTGTTTTTGCGTTTGGAAGTACATAGTCTGCAATGTAGAATCGATTGCAAAGGTTGAGAGGACCAGTTTAAGACTAAAAGTTGCCTTTCATGTTTGACTGCCTGTTTGAAGCTTGGAGTGAAATTTGTGCCTTCTCATTGGTGTCAGAAGAGGAATGTTGATGTTTTGGTATTTCTTAAATCTTTGCAGTTTGCTTTATGTAAGTTTACTCTCGTGCTGGATTGAAAATTTCCAATATGTTCATGCTTTTTTGAACTATTTGATGTATACTTCATTGCCTATGTTGTATTGTGGGCTGAATTATCCGACTCATAGTTGTAGTGGAGGTAGAGGCATTATCAGAGTGTTCTAGATTCACAAATATCACGAAAGCGAGGTAGGCGTACTTTCTTCTGTTCGTGTCAGCTCATCTGACTGACAAGTCAAAAGAACCTATGCAATTTGTATCTGGCCTCACAAACAAACAGATTGCCCCATCACATTAAAATCAACGAAAATTAAAAAAAAAATCACATCCAGGCGCGGGTCCGAGGATTTTTTTTGACTGCCCCTTCCGTGACTTTTGGAGCAATTTTGTAGAAAGAAAATGAACAACCTATTGGGACCAACATAAAAAATTTATAACTTTTCATCTGTGCTATTTCAGGACTCATCATTGAATTCGATCCTGGAAATAGATATATATTTTTAATTTCTTTTGTTTTCTTTAAAAAAATCAAGTGACATTGGCGCCAAAAACGTGAAAATCCTACCAAGTCAGGAAGAATGCTATGAAATATTAAAAAATTCCAATTCTGCAAAGAAAACCTATGGATACAAATCTATGGATATGCAGCAATCAGACAATATACAGGTTCAATATACTTGTGAAAAAACTGAAATGGGTAATATTGATTCAAGGCTGCCAGTCTCACTGCACACTAGGTTAACATCTTCCACCTTAAGCCTGCACACAGATTCGTGTCTGAGTAACAATACTTAAACGTTTATGTCATGACTGACTGAACATTCATATGGTACCCTGATTAAAACAGTCTTTGTTGACCCAAGGCCTTCCTCCTGGCGACCAATAGAAATCTGCTCCAGCGGCGCGTCCGTTTAATATGATCAATTCCAATTTTTACCGCGATTTGTAGTCAAATTCATCTGAAGGAATGACGTCTGCAAAGCCTGATGCTCGTTCACCCAGATGCCTGTTTGCTTTGTGAAATTAAAGATGCCAATAAATCAAAACCTGTTACTCTTATTAAGTAATCCTCGACATCTAATTCCTTCTTCTGACTCAAACATTGAAATGTATTTAAGTATACTCCTGCTGAAAAGGAGACCGCCACAATTGGTAAAGCATTTGGGTATAATGTAGGGAGTAAGAGTGGGAATTGTGTTTGGTCTGCAATATCGTTTGATTCAATCACTCTTTCGTGACAGTGTTGTGGTCCTAAAAAGGACCTTTAGTTTCCTGCCTGCTTCCAGTGGTCCCCACGTCAGGGCTTGTTAGCTTCAAAATGAACCGACATGCTGTCAGTGTGCTCATTTTGAGGACACTGAAAACCTCAATGTCAGATACAATGGTCCCCAAATTCTCACCTTTATCACATTTCCACGATTATATTCGATCCAACATGAAATAGTGAAGTAAATTTGATGTGGTGCTTCCGATTGTGTGCAAAACATAGTGTTTATCATAGACCATGTTAAACCAATGGGGCTATTTTTTTTCTCTCTCTCTCCATCTCTCTCTCTCTCTCTCTCTCTCTCTCTCTCTCTCTCTCTCTCTCTCTCTCTCTCTCAGGAATTGCCAAATGCGTTGAGAAGGTGTAACATCGCCATCTGTCGCTATAATTTCAAGTAAAGGTATAAGTGTTGTTATAACCTCTATTGAGATGAAATTCAGTTAAGTTTTCTTCTAACAACTGATACGAAAATGGTTACCAAACAAGGAATGAAATGGTTTGAAATTTGTAAAAATTTACAATTACATTATATTTACTTCAAGTACGAACGTTAATAAACAGTAATATCAAAATGTATTTATTTTATGTGCTATTTGATTTCACCGCAACTGACAGAGTGAAGTGGAAATAAACCTCAAATCGAAACGTCCACTAAACCTTGACCTCATATTATAGATACTGCAACTCAAGCTTGTCGCCAATAAGAAACATTCAGATAACAGAAAACATTAAAATGTTGCATTTCTAGACCCTAGCCGTCTGCTGCTCTACACGTGCATGTATTGTATTATGTATAGAGACTGTGTTGCTTCAGTTGTATGTGTGTATATTTAGGTTTACATCTGAAACAATTTCTGTTCTATTTGCACTACACAGTTACATATTGTACTGTTATTGGTATAAACATATTTATTGGGTTAACTTCCATACATATTTTGCGCAAGTTATTCGCAATTGGGAAAAAGGGCATTGCCCTATGTGAATCCCTCTTGCAAGGAGAGGACAGAGCACAGAACTGACTAGACACATGGGTACGAGTGGAGGAGACGCCAACATGGACGAAACAGATAGAGGGGCATTTATTACCGTGTAGAATCTTTCCAGATTAGAGTATGGATTTGAACAATCACACAAGTGAGACAAAGCTAGTCATTGAACCTGAGATAAGAGAACAAAATTATTTAGCCAATACCAGTAGGTTTGAAGCGGGTTGTAGCAGATATATATTCGTGTACTGCAGTAAAATATTACAATTGTCTGCAAAAGAACAAACCACACAACAATGTTCTAAGAGTGAAAGGAGCAAGAGGAATGGTTTTATTATGAAGTGTTGATCTTGAGTTTCTGTATTTCGGACAGAGAAAATAATGACATGTATCTTCGATGTGTGAGCCACGTGTGCAAGCAGGTGATTCTTTGACCCCAATTCCAAATAGGTGAGAATTAAGCGGATTAGCTCCAAACAGGGACGCGTATGTTGAGTGGCAGTACACCTATTTCCAAGGTTAAACAAGTCAAGGGAATCAGTTGACCGAGGTATTGAGTTAAAAATTTTACGTTGAGATACTTGAACAGAAGGCAAATTTCAAATTTCAATTGTACTGTTATCAGCATTTGAAACTGGCAAGCAGGCGGAGTGAAACTTATTAAATGAAAGCAGTGTTGTGAAATATGTATGTTCTTAGGTTGACTAACGCTTGAGCAACTTGTCCTGTGCAGTCATTTGTAATGGCACCCCCTTGTGCGTTGATAAAAATCGAATGTATTGTTTGTCTAACGGTCTAATGGCCTCTAAAACACCTAGAGACGCGCTGGTCGTATTTATTGCCGCCATGTTACAATGATGGTGATGCATTGGCCAGCTGCTGTTTACGGAAAAGACAGAATGGTTACTGGAAACGGTCCATGGTCCTTATGACTTGTGTGTTTGTCTTGGCTCAATAAATAAAAAAGTAACGTTAAAGTTAACCAGTTACTTGTTTTATTTGCAGAGAATCAGACCACCACGACCATTCCATGTCTTGCAATGTTTTTCTGGTTTCAGCTCCATTCATTCGAGGGAGCAGTTATCATGTTGCTGTGGCTCGGGTCGCATTTAAAGATGACATGAAATCGAATTGAACATATCATTAATTGTATTTAGTGATAAGATTAATTATCTGGATATTTCAACATATGATCAAATCGATTTAATGATATGACCAAATAAATTAAGACGCATGTTTAAATACACCATATTCATTTATAAAATTAAATTGATTTAGTGACATCATTGAATGCCACTGATGGTATAATTTAATGCATTTTGTCTTATGATTAAATAAAAGAAAGCTTGTCCCGAATTACACACATCTTCAAATACATTTAATAATAATATTAAATCCAATTAATGTATTCTTTAAATATTTGATGATATCTTTTAATAATTAATGTTATGATCAAATACTTAATGATAACATTGAACAGAATTGATTATATCATAAAATATTTGATTATCATAAAATATTTGATAGTATGTTCAAATAATGAATTAAACGAGAAACATCATTTCATAGAACAGAGTATAAAATGTTCTCTTCAACTTACTTTTGTTGACATACACTACTAAGTCGCATGCTTGGCGTACCTTGCATTCTACCACGGTTAATATTTAAACAGTGTTCTCTAAATATTTATTTCACCCAAGTTTTTAAGATACATCGGTTAGATTTAGGCAAAATTCCACGATATGTGCAGTTCCACATTGTAAAGAACTAGTTGAAAGACTTCTAATTTTGTATTATTAAATAATGCATGCTTCCATTCCTCTTTCCATTTTGCACAATTTTAAGTTGAAGCTCCCAGGTCAATTTCAAGGAAACTGAGACCAAAATCCACAATTTGAATACCTTTGTCCATAAACTGATAAGTGCAAATGTGTTTGACTGTTGATCCCGTTACAGTGTCAGATAACCGATGAGCACCATATCTGTGCAGATATAGATGATTGACAAACATCTGTCCTTCCTTAGATGTTGTTTCAAGAAGGAGAATACTATTACAATAACCTAATTTCTTATTTGCAATTTTATTTTCACTTTCGATTGCTATCCAGCCCAGAGTTTCCCGAAATAGTCCCCTTGACAGGCATGTTTTATATGTTTAGCAGCTTCCCCCCTGAGCCACGTGAAGGGAATATTTTCATCTTTCGAACAGTCCACACTTCACTACCATATAATCATGGAGCTAACTAGTTTGGATGATTGTATACTTATAACACCAAATATGGTTTCTGACATGATAGATAAGCTTTATCAGAATACTTCTCCAGGCTGCGACGGAATAACAGCCGAACAACATTCTGTTAGGTAAATTGCCTAATATACAATATTGTCGTCGTTCTGTTCAAGCCAATTTACTGAAATAGGCCTATAATTTCAAACTAAACTTTTTGCATTCTGTCATGTGAAAACTAAATAAGGTTTTTTCCCCTCTATGGACCTTTGTACTTACGTTTTGGTTTCTAAATGAATATGGATCATGTGTTTCTGTACTATTAATTGTCCTGTCATTGTATGGATGATGTCTGTGAACTATGGTCAGGTATTACCTTTTATAACTGTACATTAACATTAAGGGCTAAATTTGTTTTAGGCCTACTTTAAATGAATGTGAGTGTTTTCCAAAGTGGGAGGATTGGGATCCCGTAAAACTGGTTTAACCCACTGCCCATATGTTGGTAACCTGTTCCAAGTCAGGTAGAAGATACTCTCATTCGTTTAAATCTCATTACTGTTGGTCATGGATCCTTCCGACGACGAACACTAGCATGTCTTACTATTTCGTAAATGATCCTGAATTTGACAAAGTTAAACTGGTATTTGGTTTGGTCTCATCACTATCATTGAAAACTGTTATCCACTTCTCTTTTCATGGAACCCTTATATATTTGGTAACAATTTGAACATTCAGGCATTTTCTGCACGTATTGCAGTGCAGTAAGTGTTCCAAGTGTAGTGAAACTGATGTTGTTTTTTATAATTGTTCGGTGAATATAGTTTGTTATTATGAAGGTCATGTCAGGTTGGCTCAAAGTGTTTAATGTACTCTTTCTCTATCTCTCTTTTGTATAAATAATTAACATCTAAATCAACTGACTGACAAGTTGAACTACGTCTTATTATAAATGAAAAAATTTCAAACTATTACAGGAAAACAGTTATACTTACAGTTACCTTTAGGAACATTTAAATCTTGAACATTTAAATGTCCTTTCAAAAATACTTCTGGAAACCACTTGAAATGTGACTGCTATCCTTACAAATTTTGACTATTGTAATGCATTTTGACTATGTTTTAATGATTTCAGGCCTAATGTCACTTGCTTCTGGCTGATGTTTAACATTTGAACCAATGTACTTACTATATTTGGAAATTCAAACACTTTTCTTTTTGAAATACTCTTAGTTTATCTCCTTTAAAACAACATCATGTCTTTAACTACATGCCTAAAACACATCGAATTATATAATCATGTTGTTTAGATTCTTATTGATGGTCATTTTAGGCCTAGAGGGCTTTTCTGATGGATTGATGTTGGTGTTGGTGTCGCTTTGTGGACTTATATGGATGATGATCATTGTTGAGATGGTGGTTGCAAGTAGTACCTTTTTAAATACTGAATTTTATTGACATTTTCAACAAGTTAAGAAGCTCCGCTTACAAATTCCCTGATGTGATGCAAATTTTGGTCCCTTTTCATAAATTGTATGGTCCTGTATGTGCATGAATGATACAACTGTTCAAGCCAATTTACTGAAATAGGCCTATAATTTCAAACTAAACTTTTTGCATTCTGTCATGTGAAAACTAAATAAGGTTTTTTCCCCTCTATGGACCTTTGTACTTACGTTTTGGTCTCTTTTGGGTAAATACGAACTATAAATTTATATGTTTCAGCTATACATACCAAGGAACATTGCCTTTGGTCGGAATAAGTCTAATTCTATACAACAATCCTTCAAAAACATAATGTATCAGATGTATTTCAGCTGGGTATAGTAATTCCTATTCTAAAGAAAAGCTCATTGAATCCTAATAAACCAAGGAACTACAGACCTATTACGTTAGGCTCCGTGCACGACAAAATGGTGGAGTTCTTTGTGATTCCCTCTGACAATGATGCTGATGTACAATTTGGCCTTAGAAAAAGGAGAGCCACGTCATTGCTACCGTCTATTGCATGACATTAGATTATACTTTAATACAAAGAAGTTGCCGATATTTGTATGCGCACTAGGTGCAGAAAAATGTTTTGACTGCGTATGGCATGGTGGACTAATGTATAAACTCTTTCTGTATCTCTCTTGCATTCTGGTTTTTCTTGTTTACATGGTACAAAAATACTTCAGCAGTGGTAACTGGAATGGAGATTATAGCACTCCGTTTTCCGTAACAAGAGGTGTCCGCCAAGGTAGTATTATATCACCATTTTTGTTTGAAATATACATGCTGAAAGCGGTATCAACAAATAATAATGGTGTAAGTGTAGGTGATGATCCCTTCAGTACTTTTGGATATGCAGACGATGTAACTCTGTTCAGTTCCACTTTTAAAGGATTGCAATCTTCTGTTGAGGTGTGTGTAAGCTATCCAAAGGAGTGGCGATTTAATTTTAATACCAAGAAGTCCAAGTGTATGATAATAGGTCCAAACTTGTTCCGTTCTACACCATGTAGGTATCATGGCAATAATCCCTTGGAAGTCACTGATTCTTTGGATATACTAGGTTTTACATTTACTTTGACGAACTCTTCGTACAGCCACATTGAACGCAGAGTAAATGCGTGTAGACAGAGCGTATAGGAGTTAAGTAATGCTGGTCTATCTTACTCAGGCTTAGATACAGACGCTAGAACACATTTGTGATCGAATGCTGTTTGTGGCGCTATTTTAACATATGGTCTTGATAGTTGTAATATAACAGCTGCTGGTCTAAAAACGTTAGAGTCTACTCAAGGAACTCTGCTGAAACAATATCTTGGGATCAGTAAACGATCTCATCACTCATCTCTCCTTACGGCACTTAGCATTCCGACAATCTCTGATGTGACATCGACCAATACTGTGTCAGCGTTTCAAAGATTTTTGAAGGTGGAATCCCCTATACTAAAGTTATTCTCTAATACGATGGCTGAATTTATTGGCACTTGGCATGTAATTAAAGGTACAATTTTAGACAAAATCCTTCAACCTGGTCTCTCGCCCCTACGGACAGCCTTTTTGGGAAGCTCGGCCGGACCAGCGCCTGCAGCTAATGTGGCTGGAGGCGATGGTCTGGATGACACCTTGAACAATTTAGTGGCACGTGAAAACTCCATTAAACCTTGGTCAGATGAACACATTTCAACAGTGCTTCTAACTAACTAGGTGCTATTAGTTATAGTACACGAAATTGGGTGCTGAACATCGAAATGGCCGCTGTGTGTGGTAGGACGGTGTTGGATTGGCCGTACGCCAGTGCTGCAGTGGCTTCCCTGCTGTATGAGAGGCTTTGATTTCGAGGCTGTTCATGCGGTACATGCATGCCCTTGTTGCGCCAGTGTGTGCGGTTGGTCCATGCCCGCCTGATCATGGACAGTGGTAACATAGAGTGTATTATTATATGACAACGTTTTATTATGTCATGTACGTATCTTAACGAGACAATTTTTGACTGGATCATGTATATTTTATTTGTATATATTTCTCTATTTCTGGAGGTTAATAAAGTCAATCAATCAATCAGTCAATAACATGATAGGTAAACTTGTCGCATTATATATATCTTTGAAGGTGAATTCCACCTTCCAGTACACAGAGTCTGGCCATGGCACTGACTGTCTGGCTTTGCCAAAATGCGCTTGAATAGCCTCCCCATCAATAGGTATCTCTGCTCCTGCATGCATATTGGTTTCTTTCTCCGAAATTACATCATTATCAGGTGTGAAATTATTGTTAAGCCATTTACGTTGCCTCTCCAATTTGCTGTTATCAAAAAATAAAACGCTGCACTTCTTTTGATGGTGCTCATATCAGTTTTCTTCAAAACTGTTTCCATAGAAGGTAACTTAGATATTTTTCTGGTTATGCTAAACACGTCATATCAACAGCAGCAGTTGGTGTGGTCATATCTACAACATCAACAGATACCTAAACATGCTTTTTTCAAGGTCACAGAGCAAATCATGTGAGAGCACTGTATACTTGGACATAGGAAGAATTCTTCCCTGTCAAGTCCCTTGTTGTATTGGAAACTACCTCGACCTGGTTCTATTAAACAGCACACAAGGTTATACGTATTTTCTACTTTTCTCCCGTAACTATCCAACGCTTTCATTTGGCACCAATTTTCGAACTTATCAATTATGAATTATGTTATGGTGCTTGTCAAGGGACTTTATTAGAGCAGCTCTGCTAAGTTTAAGAAGAAACTGCTTGACGGGATGTCCAATTTCATTTTTGAAGTGCATTGTTTGCCTGACAGAAATTCGTTGTAGAAATGCCTGTTGCTACTGCTACTTAAAATGTGAGAGTTTTTTCTTCGCCCGATTGTAATAAGAAGACACAGCCTGCGATATACTCACATCGTACTGAGTGACAGACTGCTGTACACCTGCTCCTGACAGACAACATATCGACTAACATAAAGTGATGTTGAATGCAATGGAAGAACGAATTTCATCAATGCTGTACATTTCCAAATTTCAACCCAAAAAGCATATGTAGACCCATACGTGAGCTGGCCTGCACAAGCAGCATCACCAATATATCAGTATCAGTGCTTATTACAACCACACTTACCTTCTGTGTGTCAACAGAGTTTATGACAACGGACACGGTTAGTTGTTTGTCATCACGCGTACCCTCATTTGTCATTAGTTTCCCAGAATAAAAGAGAACTTGGCAGTAATGGTGATGCTTCACCCTAACAACAACTACATCAAGCTCGTTTGAGATACTGAGTTTGACACCAACGCCCCAATCATCATTTCCTTTATTAGCTTTTGCAATTAGGCATGAAAAGTGGCAGCTGTTAGAACATCATGTAACCACACTCTACCACCAAGAGGAATCAGTTCGTCCACATCGGAAAGGTCTATAATTTCGTTAGTGTAAAAGAGATAATCTTCCTCTTTGTAAACCATGAGGGACTGAGAGCACAATGGGTTGCATTATCAGACATTTCTGCTACCCTGTCTTTGTACCAAATATCATACCTATGCTTTTTTTTCTGATATAGTCTCCGCAACATTTGTTATGCCACGATAGGCCAGTATGACTCATACCTTGAAAAACAGAAACAAAGCAATCTTCTCTCGAGACACCGGTATTTATGATTTCCTCAAGACTTTTCTCAGAAACCTTCATGTGGCCTGATGTCATCAAGATTCGACAGGTAGGATTAGTACAACTCTCTGTAAATCAAGTTACAGTGGCAATCTTCAACAAATTGTCTGTTCAGGCAGTAATATTATAATTCGCATTTGCCACAACCTAATTCAACTGCAATGACACTATGACACAGTTGCCTCAGATAAGCACTTTCCTGCAGAACTCACAGCACCAGATACACACTAGAAACTCCGAAGGTGAAATGACACAGTGCCCAAAATGAAAAATTTTAGCGCCAACTTTGACCAAAATTAAACTACTTACAAGGAACTGCTTTGAATTATAAGGAATCTATATTCGTGTTCCTTGTAAAAAGATCATTTATTTAAGTACCAACATGCCTGGGATTAAATAAAATTTAATAGCCTAGATCAGCAGCTTTCCTCGACGTGCTTTGGAAGGATTGCGCCGAAAGCTTGCCCAAGAAAGCTGTTAACTCAGTACAAGATGTGACACTCAAAGAGTTAAAGAGACAAATTTGAAAGTTGCAAAAAATATATAAAATTTCTTTGTGTGACAGCATAGAGACAGGAACTTCATAGCTTGAATAAACTTTTGCTTATGCATGTATTTTGGTGCTGCTTATATTACCATAAGTCCAATTAACAGAAACATTTGATGTTATTATCTCAATCTAGCAGTCCCAACAACATGAGTATACTGTACAAAATAATAGCAAATCGTCGCAGCATGGCTCTATTGCTGCAACGTTTAGGTTGTTACCGTTATTATTATCCAGTTCCCTTGAATGTTGCTAGCAGCCATTTTGCATTTATGAAAATTAGGTGGACCAGCATGGGTCGTCAGTGGCTTCCATAGAGTTAACATATCTATAAGCATCACTTCACATGCAAAAACCATAGTTTAAATACTCATAGTCGAAAATATAACAAACTGTTTTGAGTAATTCCGTAACTGACCTTTGGTTTGACTGCCGGCTTGAATTTAGCAAATCCCTCATGGCTGAACTCGGTGACCTTCCCACAGGGTGTCATCAAGACTTTCTCCCAGAAAATAGCCGTTTACTTTTTTAAAGATGCCAACGTAATTTTTCTAATGCTCCTGTGCTAGTGAGCAATGTATAGCAGTTAGTCCACTGCCAGATAGATCCTGCTTTAAATATCTCAGAAAATAAGTTCTCATTATTATAAATTTCACCCCAACAAGCGAGAGCAAAGTTGAATACATAAAAGGCTGAGATTAAAAAATTACCAAAACATATACCAGCCTTAGTAGTTAAGCCCATACTGTCTCGCAAAGAAACCTCCCTTGGGCATTCATGTCTTCTTTTATAGCAATATCCCCTTGGGATGCAGAGAAATGAACACAAGCTCTAGTAAAGTGTCAAAAACTTCCAAAAATAATGGTGATTGTTCCATTCACCTATTTTCAAATGGACTGCAGATACGTAAAAGGGCAATTCCGCACGTATGATCATATATAATGTCTTTCAAAAGTGTCATGTTTTTACGTCAGAAAAACGTAAAAGAGATCCAGGTATTCAAAATAATAAATGTGGTGTAAAGAATTTTGCACGGGAGTATTCTAATGCAAAAAATGAATGACGAAAAGGTATCCCAGCATGAAGTCATGAAAATTACTGGTCATATAGGGTAGAAGTCAAATATTCATATATTAAAATGAAAAGAGAAAAAGAATCAAGAAACACCACCAAGGCATCGTGAAAAACTCACAAGGAGTGGAGGAAAATGCATCAATCCCATCTAGGTTGGCCAAGCTTAGTTATCTCAATATTCAAACTCCATTTCAAGCAATCAGTCCTACCTGAGTTAATATCATACGGGCTGTAACCAACAAACAAATTATTCTGAATTTAATCATCTAAAGAATATACTTAACGGGTAACAAACATTTGTATTTATTGAGATCCGCTGTTTCCCACGTTCTGTATGGGTTGCCTTATTGTATTTGTAATGAATCTGAATAAAGAACCCCCACATTTGGTGAAACACACTCGCTCAAAATGCCATATTTTGGAATACGTTAGTACACGTGTATAATCTCTATACTACAGATTGATCTTACAAATACACCAATAACGGTATTGAGCTTGGTAGATTGATATCACTCCAGTATCTATCTCATCAGAATAGGGGTGATCTGTTTAATTTCTTGCACACAACTTTTTATTCCCATGATGCATATTTGTGACACTTAGCAACCTATGCCATTTGAGGTCAGGTGGGTCAGCAAAGCCCATTACATTACACTGAACCTGAAAGTTTCGCCCTGCATATGAGGACGATTTTTGGAATTATCATCTTCTGATCTACCTAAAGCGCATATTATTATCTTTCAGATACACCCAAGTGTGATCAAATGAAATTGTAATGCTTATTTGGCAACATATAGAGAAGTTAAATGTATGTTTGCTAGTTCCCCACGTTAATCTATGGAGAAAAAGTGAGGGTCATGGAAAGTGGCCCTAAGATGTGGGCAGTGAACCATGAACTAGATGGGCAGCACCACTAACACGGAACAAGAAGGTTCAGAGAGAGTAATTCGAGAATCACCATTGCGAGCCAGCACAACCTCTATTGGCAACTTGTGTACTCACTTGATGACCTTTATCAAAGTGCTTCAATGCCAGGTTTCTCCATTTGAAGTAGCAGTCAAAGATCATGATCCAATGCGTGTGGAGGGACTAGTTAGGCGGATTTGATTTTTTTCGGTGTATAGGTAGGTATTATTAATAAGTATAAATATGATTTTTTCCAGATTTATGCCCTAATGCCATTATGTTCTCGATATTTTTCTCTATTACGACATATGAAGAGCCCACCAAGAGCTAAATACCTCAACAATCAAGCCCATTTCAACAATACATTTGCAGCCAGAAAGACGAAAAAAAAAAAAAAAAACAGAACAAGTGAGTATTCCCAAGGTGTGTCTCAGGGCTGTGACATGAGCGGGTACATTTCTCCTTGCAATAGGTCTGCAAACTAAGCAGAAAAGCATACCACTCCTTGCAATACATGGGGCTATGGTCTGCAAAGTAAGCGAGAGGGCATACTCCGCCATGCAATACGTGGGTCTATGGTCTACAAAGTGAGCAAGGAGGCATACTCATCCTTGCAATAGGTGCGTCTATGGTTTGCGAGTGAGCGAGGGAGCATGCTTCTTCTTGTACCAGGTGCGTCTACAATCTGCAACATGAGCACGCGGGCATGCTACTCCGTAAAATTGAATCTCCATTAGTGTATCTGATATAAAATGAGCGAGTGGGCGTACTCCTTGCAATACGTGAGTCTACGGTCAGCAAACTGAGCAAGGAAGGATACCCCCCTTGAAATCACACCCCCATCAATATATGCTATATCCCTCAGACATAGATTGAAGAATGCACTGTGTGGATTTCGATGGTGCATTGATTGAAGAGATAATGGCTCTAATTTTGTGAGCTTTAATACTTTTGCACTGGCTAAGATTAGAAATCTTGTCTGTAGCTTCATATGTCACCTCCATAGCCTTTCCTACCCAGTATGTTGCTAGAATTTACTTCTTCAAGAGCTTTAAATACTAATGATAATGTCTTCATTATTTGCTAAAGTTAACAACTAGTCTGGATGACTGTATGCATTTCCCCTTTCTAACACGTGTTCAGCTATCTAGGCTTGCAAGATAGATTATTGCTAATTATTATTTAGCAATAATCTATCTAGCAAGCCCGAGGTGAGATAACGCTAAGCTTGACTAGCTTTTTAGGCTCTATATGCATGTATTGTCATATTTCGTATTTCTTATAATATTGCTGTTCATGATATCAGAGTACACACACACAAACACACACACACACAAAAACTACATGTGGCTTGCAATCTGCTGGCCTGACTTCATTCAATATTCCGACTTTTGGTTGCTGCACATTCTATTATTTCATCGGAAATCATTATACATTCATGTACATTTTCAGTGAAACTCTTACGCAGTTACACAAAAAGTTAAGACTTGTTGTGTATGGTTATACAGGAACGTTTTAATTATGAAGTGTGTATGTTGCTACATACATGCTCATGTAGTATGATGGAAATATTTTTGAGAATAATGCTACTGATTGCCCTCTTACAAGGTCATACCAAAATACAGTAGAATTGCTGCCACGATGGTAGGGCTCTCTCTTTCTCTCCCATTCTCTGCCTCTGTCTCTCTCCCTTCTCTCTGTCGAGAGACAGGCCGATAGATAGATGGATAGATAGAGAGAGAGAGAGGGAGGGACAAAGGGAAGAAGCAATATGACAATATCAGGAAACTCAGTGTTCCTTTATGTATATGTGCCTTTGTAGGGTGGTTGGCCACCTTCGAGGGTAAATTATAACAGGAGGATCGAAACTAGCCATTACTTTACATTATTCATTGATTTTGACGTCAAATGTATATACACTAGCTTGAAACCCAGTGTCCCTGGTGTTAAGTGACAGTGTATTGTTATCTTAATTAATTCAACTCTCTTTTTCAGCGAAAAGATCGTTCATTATTAAATCATGAAAAGCCTATTATTGATGGACTATAGTGCAAACCTCTCATTGAGATGGAAAGGAGCCACTTCCTATTAGGCTTTGACGATATTTTCATCATTTTAACTTCTGAAGTACCCCATAGATTTTCCCAATATTCTTTCTTTCTTTCTTTCTTTCTTTCTTTCTTTCTTTCTTTCTTTCTTTCTTTCTTTCTTTCTTTCTTTCTGTCTTTCTTTCTTTCCTTTTTTTCCTTCTTTTCTTCCTTCCTTCCTTCCTTCCTCCCTTTCTTTCTTTCTTTCCTTCTTGCTCGCTGTATTATAACTCCACAAAATATTTGTTGGCTGAAACTCACCTTACCAACCAGAAATGTCTTACTTGGCATGGTTATTGCATTGAAGGGGAAGTTTTGCATGTTGCTCAAGTAGTCTCTTTGTGTTTATTATGAACTCTTAAAAATTTAGTTGAATATCTTAAAACATGAGATAGAGGTGCCATTTTAACCCCTACGTGTGCTGTGGTTGCAAAATTGAATTTATGCTCATTAGGGACACAAAACCGTTTACATTTTGATATCTCCAAAACTATTGTACATAAAGGTGTTATTCCAACTTCAATTTAGTTTATGTCGTAGACGAATCCAATAAACCACATACAAAAGTTTTGGAGTAGTGCTATAATTTTCCTTGTATATGACTAGCACAGGCTTTAGAGACCACTTGTGGGTTTGTCCTGGGGATGATCTTCCAAAGGAGGGGCTATTGAATTGACATACCGTTGTAACTGCCTGCATTTGACAGCCATTCACCCTTAAAAAGAAAAGTGATCATTTAAGGCAACCCTCCACTGCAGGGACATATACAATAACCCTGACTCTTCTGTCCGGAAATGTGTATTGACTACATAGAGCAGCCTTACCAGTGTGTTTCTTAGGGTATTGCATCGTATAATTACACTGCCAGAGTTGAAATGTTTTTCAATTGCATCGTAGCATTTTGAAATTTCAATTCTCTGTAAGATTAGAATAGATGGAAACGGTTGTGGTTAGTATAGGTATATTTGTCGTTGTAGTTTAGTCAATGAACATATGATGCAAAGATATGGAGTTTGAATGTTTCTTGCTTAACATAAAAGACATGCCATGCAGAGACCTTATGGCATCCTTAGGAACCATTTTTTTCGACAACCAGTTTTAAAAGTGCCTGCAGATGGGGTATATGAAGAAAATTTAAAGCTAACATGCTTCATGATTTTCCGCTGATGACTTATAATAATTTCATTTTACAGTTGAAACCTCAGATTTTCAAACACGCTTGCAGCAGACATGTCCGTATTGAATGTTTAAGATGAAGGTTTGCACATGACCCTGAGTGGGTTAGCTGTACAGCATAGATAATAGGAGTATTTTGTGTGGCTTAGACTAAAGTATAAGGCTCCTTTGGCACTCTTCTCCTGTTTGTATATTTCAGTCTCTTACATTATTGGCAGCATTCCAATCCTCCATAGGTTGAAAGGAGCGATGAAAGATGGTAGGAATTATGGGTATGTTTGTGGCTGTAGTTCTGCTGATGAACATATGTTCTAAGCTATGGAATTTCAGACCTTGTTCTCTGATATAAAAAGGAAATACATGTAATACGAAGACCTCATGACACCATCAGAAACTGATTACTTCCCACAACCAGGATTGAAAGGATCTTAAGATACGGGAAATGATTTCCAGTGTCACGGGGATAATTACCAAATCGCAATTCAAACCATTCTTGCTATCAAAATGTAGTTACAATCAATAAACCGAGACAGATTTTTACTAGTCTCTTATGTTTGAAATTTAAACTGTTTTATATTTGACGTAAGACCGGTGATAGATACACAATTTTATTTCCTAATATTATGTAAAGTGACTAGCACTACAAAACGTCGACTTAGTTCGAAAAGTACCATCATTGCTATCTATATATGCAAATTTCTGGCATCCACACAGTATTAATTTGAAGAAATTTAGTTTTATTGTTTGCTTTATACATTTAAAAAGTGCGTGGTTACATGTGCTGAGTGTACGTGCTATAAAAATGGACGTAAAAGTGATCCAACAAGGAGGGAGCACAATTGATCTTTGACTCAAATATACAAGCTTTTAGTGACCCTGCGATCTTGGCGCCTAAAATAGAGTGACCTGATGAATACGGAAGGGGGAAGGGCGACCCATCTAGAGACCCATATAAGCTAGCTTGGGTGCGATATGCTTCCCTCAATTTATACCAAAACTTCTTTGTTTTGAACTAGTCCTTCCAGCTTGTGGTTTTAAATGGGTCCTCTCAACTTTTGAGTCTCCTCAACTGCAGACCTTATGTTCTCCATAACACATGTTGGATAATAAGGCCAGACAAGGCGGATGGTTAGCTATCAGTTCCATGACCTACTTCAAGTAACAGTAATCCTGCTAACTTCATGCACTAATATGGCTATGGCAAGTCCATGGTAAGACCCCTTTCCATGACTCTGCTGTTTTCACTAAATCTCTAGCCATTTAAAGCTCTTCAATTTTACGTTACCATTGCTTCACCAGAACAGCTTTCTAAAACAATAAGGCAATAGCATCAAGATACTTGTTCTACCTGTAGTCCGAACTATTAAACTTCTTTCAATAGGCAAACCAATGTTTTTTATTGTTTATTGGACACATGTTGGGTTAAGCCTCTAACAGTTCTGTGAAGTGCTCTTACAGCTGTTTTGGACAGTTTAGCTACCAATTAAATTTTTTAAAAAAATCTGAGCGAAATTTCCAACCCTCGAATACTTAGTTTGATAGGTTCTCTTAAATCTGTGGAAAATATGGTTTGATTTCACCCTTTCAGTGCAAGGCCGTTGACTTCCAATTCTTCTTTCTTTGGAAACAAGTACATTCCTACACTTGAATTATATTTTCGTGATTCAGGAATATAATTCTTGAAAGCCAGATGTTTCTCATAAGTACTGCACGAGTAAACACAATCCGGCCTCCCATAGGTGACATATATCCTTTGTGATATCATTGCAGATGTATTTTATTGAACCAGTGCTTAAACATTAGTGTGTAGAAAAACGAGAAAAGTGTATACAAACCTTTCAGGTTGAAGATGAACATCTCCTTTGCTGCTAGCGACACGATAGGGAAAGGTTGAGCGTGTCAACAAGTGACCCGAGCCTTTTAGGCAGTAATGACAATATCTGAATAGGAATTCCTTTCCAACATTCATGATGTTTTTCTAAGACAGCTGCTTGCAATTTTGTTGGTGGCCAACAGACTATAAGCCACCTCAACAATCTCAGCAGATGGTTATGTGAGAATGATTAAACTAGTTGTGAAGTTTGTCTTTTTTTGACGTAAATATAAAAATAATTCTTACATACGCGATCTGCATGCTTGAGTGGCGATAAATGTCTATTATACCTTGGGAAAATGGTTCTTAATTTGTTAACAACAATACCTGCACACAAGACATTGTACGCTGCAGTTAACAATAGCATTTCATTATTTGTCCGTTAATTTTGTATAATTTATCTCCATATATATGTTCTATTATCTGCTACTGTTTCAGATATCAGTTTATGGTTGTAAAATCATATTTCAAATGTTTCACCACTCATATTAGGCATTTCTTGCAGCTATATAGGCTTGACTGGCTTGCCCTTTAGGAGATACGTGTACTTGAGGGAACCAAATAGTTGAGAAAAAACATTACCTATTTTCAAATTTTAACCCAACAATGAGAGCAAAGATAATTGCAGCAAAAGGCAGATATTCGAGAATTGCCAAAACATTCAGATCTTAAAAAAAACGTGACGAAATCAATTTCACTCCCGGCTTAAGACAGGCTCTTCACCGATAAAAGACAAGTGGTGGTGGTGCAATCAGGCATGGCTATTGCAATACATATATACCATAAGGTGATACACTTCACAGAACAGACCAATGTCCATACCGTTATGTGTCAATACAAACTATACTAACATAAACAGCCAACATTGGAATTTCGTTTGCTTAGAATGCCATATGACGCAGGGATATATTTAAAGATTAACAACTTTGTGGTATATGTTAATGCAGTACAACCCTTTTACGGGGTGACCAAAAACTACAACACACTGATATTTTTATGAGCATAGACCATAGCAGCACCTTTAATTTTTTTAAAAAATCTTGTTTGTATTGATATAGCGCGTCAAGATGTCGATATAAGGACGTAATATGTATACAAAGGAGTCTGTTGCACCTCTTAATTGAGACAGGTATCAACCGACAAAGGCCAGCAGTTCAAATAGATCCCCTGAATTTTCAAACAATACCATTATAACTCAAACATTGATAGGCCAAGATAACAAACCAGGACCCACTTTTTTATAAAGAGGGTCATTTTTTATGTTCTGTGGAATGTTTGTGACACTTTCGTGCAGCTTAACTCAAAGGATGAGCCAATATTTGGTATATTGGACATTGAATATCACGCATATCAGGCATTTTCCTCAATATAAGATTTCAATTGAAAGCTACCCAATACTAATTTTTATGGAGTTCAGACAGGTAGGACTTCTTGTGGCAAATTGGAAAATATTGAAAACTATGTTCGGATGTCATGAATGTAATATTAGGAACTTTTTTCCATCTCTTCACATATAACTCTCCATTCATAAAGACTCCTACCCCTGATATAGAATAAATTCTATGGATCTATTTTTGGTTCACAGTGTTTGAAGTTGTGATTAATGATGGCCTGTAACTTGGAAACTTTTGTTAGATTTTATTTGAGGAAGTATATTACTTTTTTGCTCTGGCTTTTTGTCTGGTTGTGTGGCAAAATGTTTCCAATTGTATATAAATGTGTTCAGCATTGGTAGCAGGATTTATCATCTTAATATTGCTCTCTGATATTCATATTGGCATTGAATCATTTTAGATTATCAGACAGGGATGTCGGGTGAGACTGCAACAAAGTAAATCTACAAGTAATATTACTATGAATGTGAAGAACAGCCCCCAGGGAATTGTAGCCAAAGGCAATTTTCTGCCAACTTGTAGAAAATGTTTTGACATATTTGAATACTGTTGCAATTATTTCCATGGCGCTGTCCTGTTTAGTCTCTGTCGTGAACTATATTTTTCCTGAGGTGCACATTTTGGTCCCTGAAGTGCACAAATAGGTCCCTGAGGGGAGGGTCACATTTTGGTCCCTGGGGTTCAAGTTTTGGTCCATTAGGCGTGCACTTTTGTTCACTTAGGTGAACATTTTGGTCCATCTGGAAAACATGTGGAGGTAGAGTGTTTTTGTAATGTTCCAGATTCATAAATTTCACAAAAACGATGTAGGCCTACTTTACTCTCTTGCTGTAAACTTAGCTGACTGACAAGTCGGGAGAACTAAAAGGTGATAAGCCTAACAGGTCTCTTTTTATTTTTGGCAGAAGTAATGGAATTTGTGTTTTTGGTGGTTAGGCCTATATATTTTGGAAATGAACTAGTGTCTGCAGTTAATGATGAATATTTCTAAAGTTGAGAGGACCGGTTTAAAACCACCAGTTGCCTTTTTATGGGTGACTGCCTGTCTCAAGTCAGGAGTGAAATTTGTTTCTTTACATTGGTATTAGCAAAGAAATGATGATGCTTTGGCAAGTCTGGAATCTCTTTGCTGTCATTGTTGGGTTTGGAATTAATGAATATGGATCATGTTTTTCTGTACTATTTGAAAATTACTTCATTGGCTATGTTGTGCTGTGGGCTTTGTTCTCCGACTCATAGTTATAGTGGAGGTAGAGTGTGTTTGTAATGTTCCAGATTCATAAATTTCACAAAAACGATGTAGGCCTACTTTACTCTCTTGCTGTAAACTTAGCTGACTGACAAGTCGGGAGAACTAAAAGGTGATAGGCCTAACAGGTCTCTTTTTATTTTTGGCAGAAGTAATGGAATTTGTGTTTTTGGTGGTTAGGCCTATACATTTTGGAAATGAACTAGTGTCTGCAGTTAAAGTTGAATACTTCTAAGGTTGAGAGGACCGGTTTAAAACCACCAGTTGCCTTTTATGGGTGACTGCCTGTCTCAAGTCAGGAGTGAAATTTGTTTCTTTACATTGGTATTAGCAAAGAAATGATGATGCTTTGGCAAGTCTGGAATCTCTTTGCTGTCATTGTTGAGCTTGGAATTAATGAATATGGATCATGTTTTTCTGTACTATTTGAAAATTACTTCATTGGCTATGTTGTGCTGTGGGCTTTGTTCTCCGACTCATAGTTATAGTGGAGGTAGAGTGTGTTTGTAATGTTCCAGATTCATAAATTTCACAAAAACGATGTAGGCCTACTTTACTCTCTTGCTGTAAACTTAGCTGACTGACAAGTCGGGAGAACTAAAAGGTGATAGGCCTAACAGGTCTCTTTTTATTTTTGGCAGAAGTAATGGAATTTGTGTTTTTGGTGGTTAGGCCTATACATTTTGGAAATGAACTAGTGTCTGCAGTTAAAGTTGAATATTTCTAAGGTTGAGAGGACCGGTTTAAAACCACCAGTTGCCTTTTATGGGTGACTGCCTGTCTCAAGTCAGGAGTGAAATTTGTTTCTTTACATTGGTATTAGCAAAGAAATGATGATGCTTTGGCAAGTCTGGAATCTCTTTGCTGTCATTGTTGGGTTTGGAATTAATGAATATGGATCATGTTTTTCTGTACTATTTGATCTCTGAGGTGCACATGTTGGTCACTGAGGTACCCACTTTGATCCCTGAGGTTTCCACTTTGGTTTCTGAGGTGCACATTGAGGTTCCCGAGGTGCACATTTTTGGTCCTTTAGGCGGATGTTTTGGTCACTGTACAGGACATGTGGGTTCCTGCACTGCAGCTTTTGCCCCTCAAGTGCAATATTTCGCCAGAGTGCCACAGTTATTTTTTCCTGACTACTATGTCGTTGTTGATGTAAATGAATTCAATTTACTCCTTGTGGTGTCTGATTGACATACTTGTAATGGGGTTGTTGTTTTAAAAACTGCTCATTTTTACCACTATAATGCTGAGTTTTACCCCTGTGCTTCACTTTGCCATTGCGTCATTGTTGATAAGTCAAAATTAATCCAATAAAAAAGGCAATTCCATGGTTTACACTTTCAAATATGATACACTTTGTTTTGGGGACTCTGGATGATGTTAAGCCCAGGAATAATTTTATGGATTGATGCGTGTTTATATGTATGCTTTTAAGCTTAGATGGATGGTGAATATTGCTTGGTTGGGATATGCCTCACTCAATTACCAAAGCATCTTTGTTTTAAACCAGTCCTCCCATCTTGTGGGTATAAACAGGTCCTTTCCACCTTTGCAATGCATCACTTTAACTGTGGACCTTGTGTTTTCCAAAACATATGTAGAACATTTAAGTGAGAAAAGGAGAATGTTAGCTATCAGTTCGATGACTTACGTCAGGTAACAGCATTCCCGCTTACTTCAGACACTAATATGGCTATGAAATGCCCATGATCAAACTCCTTTCCATGGTTCTGCAGAGTTCACTAAACTCTAGCCATTTAAAGCTTTTGGATTTTATGTCAACATCACATCACAACAGCTCTTTTAGCCAATAAGGGAATGGTATCTAGATACTTGTTCTACCTGTAGTCCTAACTATTAAACTCCTTCCAACAGGCAAACCAATGTTTTTTAATGTTTATTTGGACACATGTCAGGTTAAGCCTCCAACAGTTCTGTGAACTGCCCTTGCAGCTGTTTTGAATAGTTAAGCTAGAAAATCTGAACTCTGAGCTAAATTTTCACTCTTTGAAGGGTTCGTTTGATAGGTTCTCGTAAATCTGTGGATAAATATCAATTGAGTTCATCCTTTCAGTGCAAGGCTGTTGACTTGCAATTATGCTTTCTTTGGGAAAAAGTGCAATCTTGAACTTGAATTACATTTTCATGATTGAGAAATATGATTTGAGAAAGTATGATATTTCTGATTGGTGCTGAATGAGTAAATACAATCAGGCCTTCCATAGGTGACATATATCCTTTGTGATATGATTGTAGATGTATTCTTATGAACCAGTGTTTCACCATTAGCATGGGGAATGAACGGGAAAAGTGTATACAAACCTTTTAAGTCGAAGATGAAAATCTCTCTTGCTGCTAGCAACATGATAGGGTAAGTTTGAGCGTGCCAACAAGTGACCCAAGCCTTTTGCTGCTAGGCATAAATGGCAATATCTGAATAGGAATTCCTTTCCAATGTTCATAATGTTTCTCTAATGAAGCTGTTTGCAATGTCTTGGTGGCCAACAGACTTTAAGCTACGTACACAATCTCAGCAGATGGCTACGTGAGAAAGATTAGACTAGTTGTCAAGCTTGTTTTTTTTTGTTTCTGTTTTTGAGGTTAATACATATTTAATTCTTATATACGCGATATGCATGCCTGAGTAGTGATAATTGTCTATTGTACCTTTTGGAAAATAGTTTTTAATTTGTTAACAGCAATACCTGCACACAAGACATAACACGCTGCAGTCAGCAATAACATGTCTTAATCGGTCCACTACATTTGCATGATTTTTCCATATATTTTTTATTATCTGCTACTGTTTGAGATATGAAGTTGTGGTAGGGAATACGTGTACTTGAATGAACTGAATAGTTGAGAAAAAACTGTTACCTGTTTTCAAATTTTAGCCCAACAATGAGAACAAAGATAGCTACAGCAAAAGGCAAAGATTCGAGAATTGTCAAAACATTCATACTCTAATACAACCGTGAAGAAATCAATTTTGCTCCCGACTTAAAACTGGCATAACCCATAAAAGACAAGTGTAGGTGTTGCAATCAGGCATGGGTATTGCAATATATATATATATATATATATATATATATATATATATATATATATATATATATATATAATTTAAATATGGTGGCCAATTAACCGACTTGTAGAAAATGTTTGGATAATTTTGGATACTATTGTACCTATTGCCATGACACTGTCCTGTTAAGTCACTGTGGTGAACAATTTGTTCTCTGAAGTGCACATTTTGGTCCCCGAGGGCCTCATTTTGGTCCATGAGGTGCACACTTTTGGTTGAGGTGAAAATTTTCGTCCATCAGGAAAACATTTGGTCCCTAAGTTGCCCATTGTGATCCCGGAGGTGCACACCCTAGGCCCTCAGGTGCCCACTTTGGTCTCTCAGGTGCACATTGTGATCCCCGAGGTGCACATTTTGGTTCCTGAGGTGCACGTTTTGGTCACTCTGCAGCATATGTGGGTCACTGCACTGCACTGCAGTGTTTTCGCCTCAAATGGTATATTTCGCCAGTGTGCCACATTTCTTTTTTTTCTGAGCAATGTGCCGTTATTGATATACATGGAGTCAATGTACTCCATGTGGTGTCTGATTGATATACTTATTATGGGGTTGTTGTTTTAAAAACTGCTCTTCTTTTACAACTATACTCCAGATTTTTACCCCAGTGCTTCACTGGGCCATTGCGTCTTTGTTGATAAGTCAAACATTTATTCAATAAAAAAGGCAATTCCATGGTTTACACTTTCCTGTACGTTACATTCCGTTTTAATGACTTTGGATCATGTTAAGCCTATGAATATTTTTATGGATTGATCCATTTGTAAATGTATGCTTGTGACCTTAGGTGGATGGTTATTATTGCTGATATGTAGCTACCAGTAGTGTCGCACGTTGACTGAATTTACTTGTTTGTTGAATATTTTTGAAACTCTATACTGTGATACCATTACCGACACCTTTATCTTAATTTGGCTGGTTTTTTAATATTGTGGCATAGTTTTTAGAACCAAACAGTACTTTTGGGGGTTGTGATGTTGATTCAAAAAGGAATAAGAATCTAAAAAGAATCAGAATCAAAGTAAAATGTCTTTTGCTGGAGTTAATATGGATATAATTTCCTTGGATGATGCATTTAATTTGGTATTGTACTGTACCAATGTGTGGTCAGTATGTGATGAACCCTGCATGGTAAGGAAAGGGTCTCACTATAAACACCTGTTTATACAATAACAACATATAAATTTCTTTTTCCAACTGAAAGTTACGTGTACTTTGAAAAAATACACTGTTTAATTTTTATGGTATATTTTGGTATTTGCAAATAGCTTGTGTGTAGGCATGGCAATTATTGATGATGTTGCACTTTGATTATTTCAGTTTAGGGCAAGTTGTATGTATGTATGTGTGATATATAACAAGCAAGTCTGTTATTTGAATAATGATGTAAAACCATAGCTTGTATCTGGTTATAAGAATTACCTCTCCTTTTCTAACTTCCACATCGTGTCCAGTCAAGTTAATAGAGATGAGAAAGTTGCAGTCTGTAAGATGATTCAAGTGCTTACTTTATGTGCATAGTTTACAGATTGCACTCTTACTTATGTGTTGTTTGCAAAGCTAATTTAAGCCCTATTTATTTACCATAGATTCCAAAGGGCCATGACACTGCATTTTTGGTTTACTTTTTGTTTTTGTAGCAAGTTATTAAAGTCAGTCTTGATATTTGTAAAGCAAGTTCCACTCAGATTGTTCCCTTGTACCACATCATTTTTGGAAATATATCTTTCTGTCTGGACAAACAAATGCCATAAATAATGTAGACAGCCCAGCAAAAATACCACAGCAAATCTGTACGCTAGACATATTTAAAAGGTAGCACTGTTCAAATTAGCTTTCACAGGATACTCATTATGTTAATGGGAATTGGAGAGTAATTGATTTGATGTAACATTAGAGTGACATGGAAGTAATATAATCCTCTCCAGGTTTTGTGTGATTTTTTTGGTATTTAATGGAATTGTAAGCAAAATTAATGGAATTAATTTGAGTGGATAGCGTCACAAGTAAATAATAATTGTTTACCAATAAAGAATGAAAGCTACTAGCATTATCAATAACAACAATGGGCATCACAACTGCATGGTGCTGGGATGTTAATAATAATGATAATGATAATGGATTTTATATTTATGTGGAAGAAGTATAAATCAGATCATAGGCATAATGTAACGATAAGAAATGACTTGAAATTATTATTTTTTGGATGTACATAGAATAGGTTCTAAATTTATGGATAATTTGGGTAATCTGATTGCTGCTCCTGCAGATGTTGGTGCTACTCTTCTAATGGAAAATGTCTCGCTGCACCGATGTGAATGTGAATTCATCAGTGAGCTTCATTTCCATCATTCGACATGGCATGACAGCTTATCTGGAACATCAGTAAGTTTTAAAGATTGGTCAACATTTGGAACTCTAAGTGTTCAAACATCAGACCTGGAAAGTTTGAATGTTCTATGCATTGGAAGGAGAACCAATTTCATTTTCAAATGTTTGATGATTATAGTAAATGTGATTATATAAGTGAGGCTAACATGTTTGCAGTGAGTCTTTCTAGCACAGTAAGATGGTTCTCTACTGGGCACACTGGTGAAGATAGGCAGAATAATGCCAAACTTCAGAACTCTTTGCTGCGATGTTGGGTTCTTATGAACTACAGTATCAATTTAAGGTTAAACTGCCCATGTATTAAAGTATGAAAATCTCCAGCAACTCTTTGGGATGATATTTAGATACTTAGCAAAAAAGCATATCCTACTTTTAATGCAAAAGTGAAGAGCAATGAGCTTTAGATGCATTTAAGAATGAATATTACTGGAACGAAAAAAATGATGAATTGCTAAAGGACTTGAAGTATTGAAGGAAGCAGCAAATGTAGTAAATTACTATTATTTTATGTTTCATACTGAGAAGGAAAAGGAAGTTTTAGTTAGAACATTGGAGGTTGATGAGAGACCTGGAAAGAGAAAAGGGTCTGTACTTATGTGAAAAGTTACAAATCACGTGGACAGGGCCTTTAACAACCTGACTAGTCACCAGAGTAGAGGTTCAATACACTCTAGAACCAAACCCTGGACTAGCAGAACCATGTCTAGCCCTTGAGACAAAAACAAAGAGAGTTCAGGTGTTTTGGTTGTGATTAGAAAGGACACATTAGCAGGGAATGTGGATAGCATGTAGGTCACATTCAGCCGTTCAGGAACAATGCTGCATTCCCTTTTCATTCAGGAAATGGTGGTCCATCAGCTCCTTAGGCCTGGGATTGATGGATGATAAAAGTATGGCCATGGTCTAAATTTCCCAAATTTTGAACAAATCATTTTTGGTGATCCCGTGATAAACTCTTCGGTGGTTTTTCGGTGCTCAGAAACCCCTTAAGTGCTTATGGCCATCAGTGTTGGAGTAAAAGATGAAAAGAGAGATGACAACAATGGAAGTTATCTGGCAAGATAGATAAAGGATAAGATGACAAATTTTTTGTTGGACCAATATCCACAGTCACTTGAATTTCAGATGTTTAATATTAAAGCATTGACCAGGAAATTAGGCCTTCATTACAACCAACTAATTTGGTCATATGTAATGTAGACCAAAACAAAATGATTATAAAGGCTGAAGTTATATGCTACTAGGACAAAGAAATGATGAACATGGTCTGACATGACATATGAAGGACTTTTTGGAACAGATTTCTTCTTAATGACAAGTAGCAGCTCAAATTGGAAAGTCTAACATTGAAAATACAAGATGGGTTCTCTTGTTGGACAGATGGAAAGAATGTAATTTGCTGCAGGATAGAATGGAACTAAACTGTAGAGATTCCTGCAAAACATAAAATGTTTGTTCCTTGGGATCTCCAAAAGCTGAATAGTTAAAAGAAGCAGCTTTGGCTGAGGCTGACGTTCACTCTATACTGAGTGAAGATGTATTGAAAACTCCTGCTGTGCTTAATCAACCTTACATCACATCATTCGTCAGAGTGGTAAATTATGGAAATAAGGACATTTCATAGTCCAAAGTCACAATTTTTAGGCGTCTGCTTATCCTTGGATCTATCACACAATGTAGAAAAGCTTTGAGATGTAGACAGAGCTACTGATACATGCATTGGAATGAGTTCAGCTTTGGGGAAGAAGTCTAAAGGAACTCAACTGGAGTGAAAGGCTACAACTAGTAGATGTCTTGTTGCAGTAGAATGACGTTTCTGCACAAAGCATATAGGATTTTGGTGGGACACATCTGCTATAGCACGACATTAATCCTACAGATGTAATATCAAAAAGACAGCCATCAAAATGTCAGCCTAATCCGAAAAGGTCTGTGCAGAGAGAGGAACTTAGAGGCTTCTTAAAAAGGGGTATAACGGGAGCCCTGGAGAGTGCATGGATCGCCATCTGTTCTGGTAAGTGAGGAAGATGGAAACACAAGGTTTTGTGTGGACTTCTGTAAACTTAGTGCTATAATAATTAAAGAGCTTATCCTCCACCTAGGATTTCTGAATGCTTCAATACTTTAGCATATTCTTATTGATTTTCTGTCCTAGAATGAAGTGGGTACTTCGAAGTAGAAATTGATAAGTATGATATAGTAATGATGGCATTCAGTATTATAGTACTATGCCTTTTTTCATTTAAAATTTTGACTCACATGTGGTCTAATTTGTGACCCATCTTTTTACAAGGTTTACTCTTATCATAATATGTACTTGAAATACAAAATACATTTCTTCAACATGCTACTTTACAATGGCTAAAAAGGATAAGGCAAAGGCGGCATGCAGTATTATAAAATGTTTTTAACAATTGAAGCCCATAACTTTTGGTTAATCAAGTGCACCTGCAACCTATGACAAGTTAGAAAAAAATCACTTTTGAGGTACAATGGAATGGTGCCTTGTTTATATTGATGATATCACCGCCTTTGGAAAACTATTTTAGTTTGTGTGGAAAACCCACTTACATGTACTGGAATGGTTGAAAGCAGCTGGTCTGAAATTGATATTTGGGATATGTTTTCTCTTTCAGAAAGAAGTTCTGTTTGTGGGACACATTGTATCTGGGCAAGAGTGAAGACTGATCAATGTAAGGTATAAGCTGTCAAAAATTTGCATATGGCTAGCTCTAGGAAACAAGTACATTGTTTTGTTCGCCTATGTTTGTACTATAGGAGATTGGTCAGAAATTTTGCAAACATTTGAAGACCACTTCATCAGTTGACTGAAAAGGATGTCATTCCAAGTGATTGTATATTCTGGGGGAAGCATTTAGGAAACTTAAGGTAGATACTGTATGCCTGAAGATAAGTTAATTTCAGACTCGGATGCAAATGGCTCATCATTAAGAGCTATTCTTAGTGTGTTGCAAGGAAGTGAGAAGAAGGTAATAGCTTATATGAATAAGAGCTTTATGGAGCAGAAAATGAATTATTCCATGACAAGAAATGAGATTTTTGAGTTGTCAGAGCAGTTCAACACTTTCAACATTGTGTTTTTTGGCCTACGTTGGTTGCCACAAACAATTCAGCTGTTATGTGGATTTTCTGGCTAAAGGTCTAAAAGGCCAAAGGGCTAGATGACTTCAGATAATGATCTCCATACAAATCACATTACAGGGTGAAACATGAAATGCAGATTCTTAAAGCAGAACTCCTTGTAAAAGTTGTGGCAGAGAAGTGGAGCTTAAAGAATGCTACAGTGACATAGATAACCCACAAGTAAAGGACACAACAAATACCCCATTTGACTAATAAAGAAGATCATTACATAAGGACTGAGACAGGCCAGTCAGAAGATAATGTTAATATTGCTGAAAAGACATGAAAGCATAATAACAAAGCATGACAAATAAGCTCACTGTAAGGATATAATGTATGTACTATATTCAAATGGATGAATTTGCACCCTTAACATTTTCAGTGCTAACTATAACTGAGGTCCAGCTACTTAAAGCAAACTACTAGAATTCTGTATTAAAATAAGGGTGCAAGATATATGTTCCCTATAAATAAGGTCTTTCATTTGAACACCAGGATGCCGGCAGTTACAGAAGATATAATGGTCCAGGTCAACAGCTTTCCTCAGCATGCTTTAACAACAATGCACCCAAAGTGTGGCAAAGGAAGCTGTTGACTCAGTCCAAAATGCACTGAAAGAGTTAAAGGTGAATAAGCCAGCAGAAGATTGGATGGAAATATCTCATCTGCTTTACAAAGCAAAGGAGGTTTTGTAGCAGTGGGACTAGTTGGAATTTCTTGGCAGATTTTTACACAGGAAGGGGCATAATGAAGATAAATGCTTCATCATGCAACCAATTGTACCAAACATTAGAACAACGAAACTGTTGTGGCATTGTCCTCACACTAGGAAAGCAGCACATCTGGAATATTCAAGGACCTTGGACAGAGTGAAGCAGTGTCATTATTGACCAGATTATGTGTGAGATATACAGAGGTATATCTTATTTAGTGAATATGGTGCAATCATTCTGCCCCCATGGGAAAATGAAAGGATATTTGTTGGAGAAGCAATAATGATAAGGGTGGCAGCAGACTTTTTTTCTTTGACTGAACAAGAAAGGTTTCTGTGTATGCCATGTAGCATATCAGAATGTGTTTCTGAAGCCACTTGTGGTTTATTTATAGTGTGTTTGCAAACCTGTTTATGTACGATGCATGAATTTAAGTATTTTGTGCTTTGCAGTAGGTATATTTCTTTTTTCTGTGTGTTAATGATTGGCCTGCCCTCTGGTGAGATTTTGTGTTGTTAGCCCCCATGTTTTACATCATATGTCACCTTTATTATAAGTTCCTGTGCTCCTTGTATTAAGAAACTCCAGCAACTGGTAAGTTTCTTAATCCCCCATCCTGGATAAAAAATAAAGTGTAACCTGTCTGCATAACTTTTAATTTAACTTTTATCAACTGGGTGCTAAATCCTGAGAGGAAACCAACTACATTATAGGCCCCGTGCTTTTGCCCATAATGGTTGTACCACCATGGTATGATTCATATATATATACATTAGCATGGAAGCCTCACTAAGTATACATATTTTGGCTTTTGATATTCTTTTATGTTATTTTCATTGCATTGTTAGAGTTAAATATTTGCTGTCTCATACTATGGTATACTTTACGGCTTCAGGTATTGAGATGGAAAGCTTCATGTTTTGTCATGTTGAGTCACGTTTCTCCACGCTATGCTGATGCCTTAGGTATCCCATTTTGTCATGTTTAGGCTGTGGGTGTATATTAATTCTTTCACTGCAGAAAGCAGCCATAGTTGAACAATGGTAGCAAGTGAGAAGTGACTGTGGTCGAATTTTTAAAAAGTGTCACATTAGAGTCACATGACAGCCTCATAGCATTCTGAAAACCTTTCACAGACACAAGATGGTAAGCCACACAAGCTGAGGGAGCGGACAGTCTGGACGGAGTGGCAGAGACCCATGAATATAGACTCTCTGACTTATTTGTCAAAGGGTAAAAATGATAATAGCTGTTACCAAAATGTCTCATTTCACATGTTGTGCCGTTTTATTTTGGGATTATAAATGCGTTTCTAGGTAATTAAAAAATATAAGGACATCAAGTAACACCTAAATTTAAGGGAAACAGCAAAAATCTAACATAGCAGCCAGACCATTTGAACTTAACAGCATTGAGATATTTTTAGCAGCTGAAATGCAAAGCAGATATACCACCTCACTTGTTGTAGCAGATTAAAAATATGCTGTATTGTGTTTTGTAAGAGACAATCCCTAATCTTTTTAACACCCCCCCCCCCAAAAAAAGACAAATATGTCTGAAAAATGAATGAATACCAAAGGGGGATTGATATGGTTATTTTTTGTGACAATAGGGATGCTGACTTCCTGCATTATCAATTATTAGGCTGAAATGGAATGTCAGGTTGCCAGAATATCTCATTTCATGCATCTGGTGGGTTTGTTTTTAAATTGTGGGCATTCTAATGCATTTTAATGGTAATTCACATTTGGACTTCTCTGAAGAAACCGTCCGTCAGATTTACTTCAAACTTGGTGGCAATGTACTTTGGGTGGATCTCTACCAAGTTTGTGCAAATGGTCATGCTCCAGCGATGTTTGGGACCTTGACCTCATTCCCAAGGTCACAGGACAACTGACATGAAATGTATCGTTCATTTGATAACTTGAGATCTGTTTTGAGTTGGGACCTTGATGCACATGCTTATGTTTCTCTATAAAAGCCATGCTTAGACAGTACATAAGTGACCTTGACCTCGTTTCAACAGTGCATCATACATGGATTTTACTCTTCACTATAACTTGAGAACTACTTGAACTAGGACCTTCATGTTGCACATGTTAGTGTTCTTTCCATAAAAGTCAGACTTACTGAGTAAATGGGTGACCTTTATCCAATCCCAAGTTCAAAGAGCTGCAAGTGTGATGAATGTCCAGGTCAGCTGAGCTTGGGCTGTTCACAAAGCCATCTTGTAATGTAGTAAAAATCATGAAAACACCGTGCATTTTGAAAAAGACAACCTTGGCAAGAGAGATTATTTAAGATGGTTTACAGATATAAAGTCTATTTCAGTTACAGATGTTTCGTAGTGCTTTTGGGGTGCGAAAGCCTTAAAAAGCGGCAGTAGGTGAACTAAGTATATAGCAACGGTCTTTGTAATTCTTTTGTGAGAAACGATTTGAGTCTTTTAGGAATGAAAATTGCTGGATTAAATTGATCAATTTGGGAATGTTACATAATTTAACTAATTTCAATTGGGACTAGAACCTGGACATATTAGGCCCTAAATTAGGCACAGAAAACCCCCTGCCAGGATGATGGTGCAGTGAGCTGTGTAAAGTAGTATTATATAACATAAAATTAGTGCAGTACAATCTAAAAAAATATGGAATGAAAATTACGTCAGATATTTAAAAAGGAAAAGGGGTATAGGGCATTTTCGTGCTGCGTGTAGGTAAAAACTTTTCGTACTATGTGCAAAGCAAAATTAATTCCCCATATATCATAGTGAAGCTAGATAAACTTTATATAAAGTCGGCTTACGCAGAGATCTCTATTTTTAGCATGGCCCTGGGTTAAGCTGAAATGATTATGGTCCTAAGGGGCTATTCCATGACAATATTCGTCATAATGTAAAAACTAAAATTAAACAACGAGAATAAAGTGATGTACAGCAACTTAAGTCACAGGCAAATTCCCTTTGTTTAGATAAACATTTCCTGCTTCCAATCTTTTATGCACGCATGGTTTAGTTCCTTTCAAGACCATGCAGACCATTTTACCGTCAAAAGGCGCTAATGACACCCGACCTACATGCATGTACAGCATGGACGTACCATACGAGAAGGCAGCGTGACCTCATAATGACATAGTTAGATACATAAGCTTGATGAGAAAAATCTATTATCAGCTGCTGATAAGCCTGTGTCTCTTAAAGTATTCGTCCCTGCTTACAGCAAATTTTCTTTCCATTCCTCTTGTTATTTACCTGTTTTCATAAACTTGGTAAGATCTTTCTTGAACAAAATCTGTAACATATTTCAACTGTGCTTTGATCCAAATGATTTGAAGGCATTGACGCCAAACCACATTTTGTTATTAGGACAAAATACCGAACTTTCCACAACTCTAACCGCCAGAACTGATTTTTACAGCACGCAAAGGTGGTGTTGGGTTCCGTATTTTTCCGATATGTGTTGGATGAGGTTGAGTAAAGAGTATCTAGTGACACTCCGAACAAAGCCAAAATGCACAAATCGAAAGATATCTTAGGTTCAATGTGTTATTGCGGGTTCATGAGTTACTTCCGAGAAATCAGTGGGCGTTGGGTAAAGTAACGGCCTGTTACCCTGACCAAAATATTTACACGATTAGTACGGATTAATAGGGCACAGGAAGAGTTTGTAAGGCCAGTCAGCAAGCTGTGATTCTTAGAAGCGCATTAAACTATAACTCGTGTACATGTACAAGTGATGAGACGATATGCCAATCAAGCTCGTAATTGCAAATTTTGTTTATCTCGTAGAGTATAACCCAAGTCAAAGTAAAGTTAAAAATTACTATAACCTACCTATGGGCATACCATTCGTGCTGGATTGAAAATGTTGTACAACATAACACATTCTGTCCATTTCAAAATATGTGTCTTTATGTTGTCACGAGGTATATGTACAGAAAAAGGAACCTGACGTATCTGTCTGTAGAACAAACTTGGAGTTTGCTACGTGGGAGAACGGTGTATCGTTATTTTTATTGTTTCTTTTTTGTGTGTCTGTATTAAAGCTCATATATATATATGTATATATATATATATATATATATATATATATATATATATATATATATATATATATATATATATATATATATATATATTTATATATATATACACATATATATATACATGTGTGTGTGTGTGTGTCTGTACAGCATATGACAATATTTTATGATGTATGGTTCACATTCTGTTTGTTTGTTATGTTTTTTGTTTATTCTTTGTTATTCATTCAAGTCGTTTGGAAAAGGGAAAGGAAAAAAAGCGCAGGAAGAACACTGGGATAACCTTTTAACTCGTTCAAGGCCATGTTTTGGAGTCAACAGCTCTCCCAGCTCGGCGCGATTTGAGGACAACGCGCCCAAAGGGCGCCGCGGAAAGCTGTTGACCCGGAGAGAAGATTCTCTGAAACTATAAGCATGCATTTGATTCGAATGAAAGGTCTTCTGGCAAGGAATATGACTCTAACACCCTTATTATAATTGCGAGCATTTCGTTTTAAGTATTTCAACTGTAGTTGCAGTTGGCATTGAAAGAGGTGAAAGCTACACTGGGTTGGCGTCATAAGAATTGTTAGAGTACCAGTAGGAAATGAACTATGGGCATCCGGCAGCACCTGTGATGCCCCGCTGTTGCACTTTGTGTATGAGTGTACATACACTTTGTGGTCTTTTTCAGTAAGTACAGTTAGTAATTATTTTGGTAGCCAGCAGCACCCAAAACGCTCTGGTATTGCCAGGTGTGTACGAGTACACATACAGTATGCAACTTGTAATCTTATTTCAACAACTGTTCATCATTGAAAGTCTAATACTTATCATGATCCAGGCAGCCAGCAGCATCCATCCGCCAAACCCTGGGTTTGCCAAAGCAGTTTCAGCATATGTACACTTAGCATAGTGCTTCTGTAACTCGTTACATTTCAAACGTTAGGGTTTAAATCATTTAAAGCGGTGCAAATAGTATTCAGTTTGAATGTTTTTGAAAAGGATTAATCGGAACATTATATTTAGTAGGGTTTGTGTGGAGCACAAGCGATATGCACAAGTACACATGCATGGAACGATTCAAGCTCAATGGTACTGTGTATTTTACATAACCTGTAATGCAACAGTGTGTGAAAGAATGGCATTTAATGGCCATAAATACATTGTGATAACATGTAAATAGTTCTGTCCATAATTATTTATGTGAATGTAAAAGATATTTATAATGTAAATGCAAGACCGTCATGTGTGTAAAAAGGGGTTAATGTAACAGACATAGCTGTTGCTTCGATACTTTAATGAAACTAGAACTTGCAACTGGTTATATGAATGAACTGTCTAATGTAAGTTCCAAATTGTACCCATTTTAGTAAACTGAGAGGAAGAAAGTTGCATATTGTAAGGTGATTCGAGCACTAACATGTATGAAGTCTATAGAAAAATATATAGAATAATACTTTGATTCTGTTCAGTTTCGATGAATAGAAACATGCATTCGCTAATTTTTTAAACCCAGAATCCTGTGGAAATTGCGCCATTACTCTATTGGATTTTTGGCAATATATTAAAACAAAGCTTGATTTCCATATGACAAGTTCTGTTTTAATTATTCCAAAATCTCTGTGTTCGATACATAAATGGTCGAACTTTATTAAAATGAAAGCAATAAATTTACTTCATACCCGTCAGATATTTCAGATCTTAAGATTAATATTTGTTCAGCAAAATGTGATTTCCAATTTCAGCGGGGGGAGTAAGGAAAGAGGAACGTAACATGGCTCAAACTTGTCCATAATTTATAGCATCAGTCAAGTCTGTATTGGTTCAAAAAAAGGCATAAAACCCGTGTAATAGAACAAATTCAGGTCTCAATCGGGTGGTGAAAAGAAAAAAAATCTTGTACCCACCATGTTATCAAAGACGTCACGCACAAAACGAAAGCATCCCTATCATAGATTAACATATTTCTCGACTTAAGTTCTCCAGGATATTCAGAAAATATTCTTGAAATGCATGCAGAAGGCAAATTCTGTCATCTAATAATTAATAAAGTAGAAGTAGAGCGAAATGTATGTAACCCGCCGTATAGAGTTTTTCATCTTAGTCAACGAGCAATCAGAAAAGCAAGACAGTTTGTCATATTTCAAGACCGCATGTCATATTTCAGCTGCCACTGACAAAGTTATTTATCATTCTGAAATGAAAAGAAATTGCATCATTTGCAGGCATATTTGTAATGGCCGACGTGTCAGGGACTTATTTTTTTACAGGTATTTGTCATCAATTTAAGCAGCCATCTTTTGAGTCAAATTAATGATTATGATTTAAACAGAAATATTAAAAAACCTCCTTGTGGCATCCACAAGTGTCTGTAGGTTAACAAATGTGGCTGCATACAGTTGGATTGTTTGACACCAATGCAATTAGCCAATGATTGTGACGTCATAACAGGCATGTCTTATCTGGTTATAGGCTGACTTGTGCCTCAAGGGTAAGCAGTTGATGATTGTTCTTTACTACGCATTGAAGCTAAAATAAATAGCAGTCCCGGACTCTTATCAGTGAACTCATACATGCGTAAATTGAAAATCTATAGTGCGCTGTTATCATGCATCATGATTTTTGCCAATTAATGGGATGACAATAGCTAGTTTGTAATGCTGATGTCACAGATAAGTGCCGCATATTTCGTTATAAACATATATATATATATATATATATATATATATATATATATATATATATATATATATATATATATATATATATATATATATATATATATATATATACATATATATATATAATCTTACTGAGTTTCTGGCGTTCAATTTCAATTCATTATTACAAAAATGAATTTAACATGTTTTTGATAGACGTGACAGTAGTATCAGTTATCACCACCAGCGGCACTACGATGACAACACATGACATTAGTATCTTCCCTGCATAATGTTCCTGTAATAGTACATGAATAAAGTATGTCTCCACGTTCAGATTTAATGACCATCAGAAAAATATCTTTAGCCGAAATGCATTTCCTACATGACCTTGAGAAAGTAGGTCAAGGTTATTCATTTTATACAGAATCAAACTTCTACATGATACATATCGGTAGAATCTATGGCATCACTTGCCTTATTCTTTCTCAATCGAGTGAAATGGGTGTCTTCAACCAAGTGATTATTAATAATCACAAAAATGGGCCAAGGTTACCACTTCGAAAAAATTCAGGGAAATTTCCCATCGGCCTTAGGCATACATTATGTAAATTAAAAAGGCTAATCTCAGTTTACAATGAGAATAATTAATTTAATGCACTTTTAAAACGTATGATTCTGGTTCCAGTTAATAACACTACTGCATGGCACATGACTTCACTTGTCATAGACTCTGTCTGTCTTTTATTCCTCTACTGATACATATATATATATATATATATATATATATATATATATATATATATATATATATATATATATATATATATATATAGCTACAAAATATTTTGTGAAATGTTTTCCCTCCGTCCTCAGAACTCCGAAGGCCTTTCATAGACTTTGACAAGGTAGATCAATTCCATCCACATTAAGCAATATAAAACGTCTGTATATGATAAATAACTTTGGTCCATTTGGCATCATAAGCCTTTATTCTGTCTCGACATAATTTAGTTTAATGTGTTTTCAGCACATTCTGGTTCATACTGTTCGTATTATTGTATATGCCGCATCAAATCTCAAATGACTTTATATGCAACCAGCACATGGTCACAGTATGACAGGCGTTATACAGTGCCAAATCCCATGTTTCTCTTACTTTCTGGTGATATTGAGAAGCAGTTTGAACCGGCCAGTAACCCATGCGGTCTCTACAATAGAGCAGTTGCGAGTACCCACCGGTCCTTTAGATGTTCTTACTGTTCTAGCGATGCGCACATCAAATGTGGCAATACAACATCTGCAATGTTCACATAATACAAACAAAATACTTATCACGGACTTGTCTTGCATATGAGATCAATTGTGTCAGCCAAGCCTTTGTTTTCAGTCAATCTTTATTTGATGATACCATACAATCAACTTCATCGAAGATTGATACTTCAGTGTCTGTTATAGATACCCCACTGCCTTGTGACTTTTTTTTAAAAAGAAAATGCAGTGATCTGCATTCACAATGTCATATCAAGGGGTTGTTTAGTTACATCAAGATCAACAGCATTCGGTACAACTTTTGTGAACTGCAAGCAGTTATTTTTTAAATTGCAGCCAACGTGTTTCATGATAGCTGCATGAAACAAAACTTGACCACACTTTTCTCTCAGGCCATTTTTTTTCTGGAAGGCCATCACGCTCTATTTGGGAAGGACAATTAAGATATAGAGAGGCATCCTCTTCTTTGTACAAACGGACATTCCGTGTCGACAAATTGACTTCACTGCAAATCATGTTGAGACAGTATTGGTGGAGTTCGATCCTCGGCTGGAAGTAGCATCCTATAAATCACGAAGAAAGGTTAGCGATGAAAGATTCACAAGAGATATGGAATCATTAAGTGAAAATGTAGTATCACTTCATGATATCATCTTAATTATGGGTGAACTGAACTATGATTACCTCTCATGAAACAAATCAAGATCATTATCAGACTGTTTAGATGTGTATTGATTTGAAAGTAAGATCTAGGAACCCACGCATTACTCCCGATCTGGCCACTCATTTATCTATGGAGCTATAACTAATGTACGGCCAAAATTTCACCCAGGTGCTGTTCTTGACATTGGATCTAGTGATGGTCACTCCACGATAACGGCAACAACAAGATCCCATTTGCCAAGAGCACAACACCCCGTGACTCTTACATATAGATCGTAGAAAACTTTTAATGAGTCAGATTATAGGAATGACATGACTAACATCCCTCTCAGTTTCATTGAGGTGTTGGTTAATCCAGGCGACATGCTATGGGCCCAATAACATCTTATCAGGGATGTTTTCGAGCAGCACGCACCAGTAAAAAGGAAAATAAGATTTGTACTGTTGAACAACCATACATGAACACAACTCTTTAAAAGGCAAAGCTAAACAATACACGCTTACTTCAACGTTGGAGAAAGACAAGAACAAGAAAAACCTGGGAACGTTTCGGGCGTCAACGCAATAAAACTTCTGCCATACGGAGGCACTCTATTAGGTAATATTTTAGAGAAGGGTGTGACGGTAGCCCTAAGAATAAACAGTTCTACAACGTTATTAAACGTTTCTTATCAGCTAAAACTAAGCAAGCAACAACTTTAATGACAAACGTCCATACATGGGCCTCCATGTGCCAAATAGTCTGGTGACTCTCCAGTGTTAGAGGTAGGAAACCACAAAATATTCTCCGGGAACAAAGAACAATACGTTTGCACATTAATTATGGATCTCAAGGTTAAAAACAGGTTTATAGAAAATACCCCATGCCCGTCCTACACAAGAGAGCACTGGACATTTTTTGGTGTGCAGGAGCACATACATGTGTGACGGGTCCAGATTCTTAAAGTACTCAAAAGGAGTGGCAGATTTTATGAATGACCCTCAACAGCGTGGAGCAGACCTTGTCACTTGGTGCTCTGAACATGAAATACAGGCCAATGCAACAAAGTTCAAAGTTATGATCTTCTAATGAGGAAAATCCTAGTGATATTGCTTTTGATGATATTGTGATACAGAGTGAAGAGAGGGTCAGGCTGCTTGGTGCTCAATTAGACAAGCTAAATGTTCCTCACCACATAGCCAATTTTACCAAATCTGCTACTCAACAGCTCAATTGTTCAGGACGTCTCTCTCATTTTTGGACATCCCAGAGGCGGGATTCCCGCCTCCTGCTCTACAAGTCTTTCGTAATTGCAAACTTTTACTGCCCAGCAGCATGGCACTTCCGCGGTGCCACCAATTGTAAACAGCTGGAAAAAACAATACCGAGCTCTAAAATTTGTCTATCAATACTATGCATCAAATAACGAACAGTTGCTACATCGAGATAGCTTATGAACAATGGAACTTTCAAAATAACGCTCAATTGACGTGTTTAAAACTTTAACAAACTCAACCTATCTTTTATTTGAGATTCATTTCTTTTAACAATGCATTCGTATGGTCCATGGTAAAAAACACCCTTTTGAAGACGCGCAAAAGTACAACAAAAGGTGGTCTGGATACGTTTGCACATTTTGGAACCACAATTTGGAGCAGCCTCTCAAATGATTTATGAACAATACAGGACAGTAAAATATTTAAGAAACAAATACGAAATTGGGAAGGCCTGACCTGGAAATTTACCTTTTGGGGAGAAACACAATCCTGATTTTTTTTTTTTTTTTGCTTTCTTTACTTCGCAGCTTGTGATTGTAGTCTTTCATATTCCATCATCATCATAATATTAATTTTCCTACTTTTAGTAATGTATGTTATAACTTTTTATCTAAACTTGGTAAAAACAGCTGGTAAGATCTACATATATTAATTTTTGTAACACTGAGTGCAAATAAAAACTTGTATGTTGTATATAATGACTTTTTTCTTTCAACCTGATTGACTTGCCTGCCAAATTTCGAAGTGATCATTAAAAATTCTTTAAAAGTAGCAAACTCAAAATCGGCTCATATATTATATAATACTATATGTCGTGCTACCGAGATCGAACTTGACCTATATTTTGATACAGTTGATAAGTCTTGAACGTAGCATCTGCTGCTTGTATTGTGTCCACAAGCAAAAATGTATGGACAGACAGACATGAATGGGTGCACAAGCTCTGTGACCTACTGTCAGCAGAGCTAGAAATCACTGAAGTATGACTATGTGAACTCATTTTGTAGAGACCTACCCAAGCGACATCCTCGCCAACCGTGAAGCATGAGCTAAGGTTTTTGTAGAAGTGAAAAATGTGAATTGGCATTGCAATCCCCATGCACACTAATCAATGGGAATGCACGCATTTTCAGACAAGTGCTACATTGAATTCAATGCTTTCAGAAATCACGGACAGACAGCATCACCACGTGGTGTACAACTTTGGTTGATCCTGCCACGGGCTACTTTTGTATCATCTATGCAACACTTTTACCAAGATCAGCACAATATGAGAGAAGGTTTTATAGAAGTTAAAGTTGAAAATGGGAAAGGAAAAAAAAGTCGCAAATGTGCGTCCCGCCTGAACACAGTGTGGTCTGGGGGTACCTAGAAATTACTTAATGCAATTTTAAAGAAATTGACAAAACAGTTTTCACAGATTTAAATTTTTGCCAAAAGTAAACAAATATGCGTGATTAAAAAAAAAATTAAAATGTGATAATTTGCACAATCTTGTCAGAAAATGTAGATCTCTAATAAGATTGAGCAGGATCTGGGCAACGATTTTCGATATGTCGGACATGTGAACATGTGCTCAGATGGACGGATGGGACGGACGATGAACCATCGGCTATAACCTCAGCTGACTGACAAATTAGCTGAAATAAAAATTAATGTCCTGAAATGCAGGCCCTCCATCACCTTGAAAAAGGTGGTCACGCGCATTCATCTTACATGGATGACCTTGACTTACTTTCTCCAGGTTATGGAACAAATGCACTTCATGACATTATGCAATGTCCAACTTCCATATATGATATATACTTGCAGAACATGCTGGTATCATTCAGACATATTATTTCTCAAGATACAGAATTTAATAGTTTTTCAGGGGGCATCACAAAGTTTACAAAGTTTTCATCTTTTTGCCCGACTAACATACCTGTCAAGTACCATGATAATTCATCAGAAGTGTCCATTTTTCATTCTTAGATTTTCGCATTTTCGCCCATATTACATTCCACTGTGTTTGATGCCACCATTGTTTAACTCGTCTTTTGTAAGTCTGAACTCTACATGGAGTGAACTTAAAATTCTGGAGTTCATCGTATTCACCAACAACATTTGCTGTCGGACAAATGCATTGACGGGCAGAGAGATGGATCGATGGACATGGGAGGTAATATTATTATCTGCAACCTTAGATCTGATGAACTAAAAAAACACCAAAACTCAGTTAACTTACAATAAACGACAGAACGTAGGTCTTGTAACAGGCGGATAAACAGACAGACAATGGACACAACCCCATCCTATGAAATATAAGCTCAGCTGACAGATGGGTCAGCTCATAACTGAGTTGAACTGACATAGCTACAAATTCATTTCATGATATGCAAATGCTGAAATTTGAATCGAATCCGAATCAACCCCACCCCCACCCCCACCCCCACCCAAGCACACAGACACCTCGCATCACCCCAAACAACTTGACGCGTCCATGAGGCCTATTTATTGTTTCAGGTAAGAAGTTTTTTGGGCAGATTACTATGCTCCAATGTGGACAACTTTCAACAAAAGTTCTGTAGATAAACTGCGTATAGAGTGGAATAATGTTTTCAGAAGATATTCTGGCTATGCTCGAGATTTCAGTGCAAATGATATATTTGTTTTAAATAGGGTTAAAACTATTGATGGCGTAAACAAATGTTTAGCTGTTGGCCGAGACTTGAAACAAGTCTAAGCAGCTGGATAAATGGGTATATAACTGTGAATACTATTTATCTTTAATCCATAATCAATGGAACCAGCTGTTATATTAAAAAGTTTATAACGCTGATTATTATCATTACTATTTTTTTTTTTGGGGGGGGGGGAGGTCCATTGCTCCTTGCTGGTGTTAATCATGCTGTCAGTAGCCTGACATGCATGTTTATAACTTTTCATATTTTTCCTTTTTTGTCAAATATATATATATATATATATATATATATATATATATATATATATATATATATATATGCGTGTATGTATATATTTATATATATATTATTTCTATGGACCCGTGCATTTATACTAGTGTCTCAAATGAATAATAATAATAATAATAATAATAATAATAATAATAATAATAATAATTATTATTATTATTATTATTATTATTATTATTATTATTATTATTATTATTAGCACAAGCGCCACCTTGTGACAGTAATGTGAACGTAAATGCACACTTGAACTACTGCAAGGTGGTACTTACAAGCGCTACCAGCTCAGTACATGCTGATTTGAAGCTTATTCTAGCCTGCGCATGAAGTGTGCTGGGATACATAAACATTATACCCGAAAAAACACTGACTGTTCCACAGACAATGACAGCTGGGAAGAAATTGGATAAGTTCCAACTTTTGCCCTGGGCACGCAAATGGATCACCAAAAAGCAGTACACTGAGCTTCATCATGCTTGGAAGCACAAAATTGCTACAGAATAGCAATCTTGAAAATTTTATTTCTTTCAGTGCGCAGGCTATCAATATGATTTGCTGAACGTTTTTACTCGTTTCTTGGTCTCAAATGCCAGTTTGTAAACATGGAAGTTTTGTGAAATACTGATTAATAAAATATTTGTTCACCAATATTAAATTGGCTAGTTGGTAGTATTGCTCATTACAACAAAATGTTAAATACATTTATATAACTGGTTTCTTCGTAACCGGCTTTTAAAGCACTGAAACTTCAAAATTCAACACACTCAACAACTGCAACTGCATACGTGTAAATGAGTGCATGAGCAGCAGAGTGCCTCCTCTGCTGAAAACCGACATAAACTTCACTCAGAACAGGTTTACTGGTCAGCAGCGTAACGGGGGAATCAGTGCATATTAACAAATGTCCCTGACACCGCTTGTCACTGCGTCCCGGTCGATTTTCTTGCAGTGCACCAGGGCATGGCACAATCGGCGCAGTGGAACCTGCTCGCCGCTTTTGTCCACTGAGGACAGAGTTCCCATTTTGTCGTTGTTGTCACAAACAGTATGCAGGCCAGCTTTGAACCTATTAGCAGTCAAAACCAGCAATCGGCTCAAATGAAAAGTAAGAAATCTAGCGGTCAGCCGGCGTGTGCAGGTTAACGGGGCACACCTACAAATTCAAGTGGCCTGTGAGTGTGTTGCAACTGCACTGACCAGCGGGGACTTCCCAACAACAGCGCCAGGAATGCAGTTGATAACTGTGTAAGTATCGTGAGTCTTTAATCAGAATCTTCACATGCATCTTGGAAAAGTAATGCTGCTCAACGACTGAATCCGACCGTCTCAATTCCACAAGAGCCACGCTTGCAGATATTATTCGTAGTTATTCTGCATGCACGGTAATTTCGTCTTTGTGTGAACACAGACCTTTTGTTTTTCCTCAAATACTGTAATCATTTATTTATTTACATGTCAAATTTTGTAGTGAGTTTTTCTCAGACACTTTTGTTCCGAAAAGTACAAAACTTGGCATGGTAATAGACGTGGTAGTGAAGTTTTGTATATTGTTTTAAACAGTCATAATGTTAACGACACGAGATACGCCCAAACTATTTGCGACTTTTGTCACTTGTATCTCCAAATGTAAAAAAAAAATCTCCATTTAGCAAAAGGAATACTTTGCAGGATTTTGTGAGTTGTGGCACTTGGCAATGTTAAACTGTACTACACCCAAACCATATGTGTGTGTGTTTGTCATGATCCAAAGATGACGTACGCATTGTGATTGGAGTTTTATATCTTTAATTGTTAAAACCAGAGCCATGCCCCGGGGCATGAATGTCTCGCCAGCGTAATTCAAGCCACTCCGAAGTTTTTTGTTGACGGACGGACGGATGTCTGGAAAGTGACTGCTTAGTCTCGCCAACAGCTTATGCCGACAAGACAATAATGCCACTCCGGTTTTTCTCCAATGCTCAATCAAGCATGAAGTAATCAATGAAGTATGACAGTGATGACCCTCGTCTCTAGAGATGATTACAATAAATCATCCACTCAAATATGAAAGGCGTATGTAGTGTAGTTACTGAAATAATGCCACTCCGAAGTTTTTCTCCAATGCTCAATCAAGCATGAAGTAATCAATGAAGTGTGACAGTTATGACCCTCGTCTCTGGGGATGATTACAATAAATCATCCACCCAAATATGAAAGGCCTATGTAGTCTAGTTACTGAAATAATGCCACTCCGAAGTTTTTCTCAAATGCTCAATGAAGCATGAAGTAATCAATGAAGTGTAACATTGATGGCCCACATCTCTAGTGATGATTACAATCAATCATCCACCCAAGTATGATAGCCCTATCTGATCTAGTTAGTGAAATAATGCCACTCCGAAGTTTTTGGTTGACAGACGGACGGACGGACGGACGGACGTCCGGAAAGTGACTGCTTAGTCTCGCAAACAGCTAACGCTGGCGAGACAAAAAACATTGACTGGTATGTCGACAATGGACGATGTTTAAAACATCGAAATAAGTCACTGTATGCTCGAAATAAATTGATAAAAAAAATGTGCCTTCTGTAGCAAACATATCTATGGTGAAAAATAAAAATTCTACGATTTTTGTTTGCTGATTACATTTGTCCCCACAAACCCCTAAAGTTTGACATGCCAGTTTTTTCTTTAACCTTTGACCTGTTCAATTTCTTTGGTCCATAGGAAAAAAACGGGGCAAGCAAATGAAAATCGCGGGATAGATTTTAAGTCAAGCCCTTGACAAACGTAATCTTTTTTATTCCTTACCACTTCGCTGAGCCGCTCTTCCGTTATAACCGTCTAAAGTTACCTCTCTTGAGTTTTATGGCTTTTGAAGTTGCGATACTATAGCCTTATGAGGCATCAGAAACCACTTGGACTACTGGTTTCGCCCTCTGACGTCATGTGGGGGGTGGAGCCTTTGCGCTGGCCAGAACTTAATCCGTAGCAACCTGGCCGTCGGCACACATGTGCACAAAGTGGGAGGTACAAACTGCCCAAGAACTGTAAGGAATAATCAAGTGGAGTGTACATTCAGCAAAAGGAAAGCTTTGCAGGATTCTGTGAGTTGTGGCACTTCGCAATGTTAAACTAAACGGAGATGCCCAGATTCCGTGATCGTGGGAGGGATTACAGAATCGGTAAAATTAAACAGACACATACATTTCTGTAAAATAAAACCGCCCGACCCTGTTTCAAAAGTTACCATACAAGAATCCACTTTTTAAAAACAAAGCGTTCTCAGAAAGCGGGGGAAAAAACAAGCCAGCAACAGTTCAATTTACGCAAGATATTACGATGTGTGCGTACGATGGGCTAAGAATAAACGAAGATAGTCAACAAGCAGCGTGAGAACACATACCGGCGGATAGCGCTGTACGTTTAAGAAGACCCAATATTTGGGCTCCGTAAAATTGGAAAGTTTTGGGAGAGACCTATCAAGTGCAACCATTTTAAAGATATGTACGGGTCTGTAAGTTGCTGAGGACTTGATTACTGCAAAAAAGTTGGAAAGTTCATTCTGAAATTTCGATGAGGCAAGTCATTACTGAATCTGTTGTACTCGCAGTCAGTGGAACGCCATTCACAGCCATGTTCATCCTGTTACGGCTTGGAATTACATAACTCGGCATGGACAACAGCCTTGGTGCAGTGTTGCCAACCCTCCCGAATTACCCGGGAGACTTCCGGAATTTTATGCTTAAAATTCTTGAAAAAGTGTGGATTTTTGACAATTTTGAGTCACCTCCCGGGAATTCATCAATATTTCCCTTCTATACTTCATATTAATTTATCAATCTCCCTTAATTTTACTTTCTATCTCCCAGATTTTAAGTTTGGCAGGTTATAAACACTGTTGGTGCATTGATAAAAGCTTCAATGGGCACTCTATACGGAAACAGGGACGTCGTGGAATCAGAGCCAGCGGCACCAAGTCCAAGTGTTGTTGCGACCAGTTCACACCTGGCGAATGACGGAAGAAGCCCTTCAGCTGTACCGCTGACGAAAAAAATTCGAACTTCCTCCTGTCAAGACCAGGACCGCGGTCAAGAACAAGTATCTGAGACTGGTAACATCGAATACAGGTCACTTCACCAGAATGCTAATTCGGCATGCCTAAGTGACCCCAATGCGACACGGAAAACAAGTCGATTCGGCAGGGTCACTTCGGTATGGTTGATTATTGAATAAATTATAATAAAGGATTACTGATACTTGAATACCGACTTACATCTTCTTTTATTTCTTAATTTTATGAATGTGTCCTTAGCCGAAACCAACTCGACCTATGCAGGCTCTGCAGGTCAATATTGTTTATTGGGTCATCGTGTCGAAGTTCACGCGTGACATCGTGTCAAAGTGCTCATGTGACATCATACCGTTGTCATTATGTTCATTGACCTTTGTATAATCATACATGTAAGATAATTTTTAGAATTGCATGGCTATCTGGCTATGCAATTCTAGTGAGGGGTGGGCGGAGCTTACTTCTCTTCATGTGCCGAAGTTAAATTGTGACCCAAGAAAATTACCAAATAGCAGTTCCATTCCCAGGCAAATGCTAACGTCATCCTCCGGCTAGCGCATGTGCAGTTAGCGATTTCGAACTGACCAAAATTTGCATGCCGAAATGGTTTACTGCCGAAGTGACCTGTTACCGTGACATCAACTCAGTGCTAGCACAGGAACTCGCTAAGGCGCTCCCACTTGCTTTGGTTCAGCCGAGCGTGGTTGAAGTACAGATCCGAATATTGGCTCCTATCGGTAAGGACATTGTATCCAAAAAAACTGGCCAAACAACCAAACATGACAACTTCAGTTGACGTTGACAGAATAGAGTCAGTGGAAAAAAAAGTGATGCATTAGGAATCCCTTAACGCTGCGAACAAAACGGAACTGACTAACATGGGCGAAATTATTGAGGATGTTCAAGCAAAAGTCGCCGACCTCGAACCTATGGCCGTCGAATGAGCCTAGGTTTTACTGGAATCCCCGAGACCAAAGACGAAAATACAGATAATCTAGTGCCCAAGACTGTCAATGAGAAGATGGGAATAAAGCTGTGTTTCAACAACATACAAAGGTCTCATCGTTCAGGTCGTCCCAGGCGCAAAGCACCGAGACAAATTTGAGATTTAATACGATTATGTGCAAACTTGGGTACATTTGATCATGTTCAGCGCACTTCGTCTGTTTCATCCATGCACATTTACAGTGCTTAAAGCCACGAGTTCCCAAGAAAGTGTTTCGCGCCAACAATGAATGAACTTTCCGCATGGTCAAATCTATAATTTCAGACAATATCGATTTTTTTCCTGCGGACACAGACAGTAAGTTGACTTGGAAAAAGAAAAAAGAACATTAAGAAGAAAGTTAAGTGAAAGCGGACACGTCCACATGTTATGTAGTATAGACAAATTTCAAGTTAAGTGAAAGCGGACACGTCCACATGTTATGTAGTATAGACAAATTTCACCTGAAAATGTTAGCAGAAGAGAAGTCATTACTGAAGCAACAACTGGCCGTCTACCCAACACCGTACATGTAGTATTTGTTCAAACTGAGGCACTGAGATTTGAAACTACGAAAGAACTCTACAGAAAAAGAACAAATACAGTATGAAACAGACTGCGTCGTATATTATCCAAAAAATGATAAAACAAACAGGATCCTTTTTATACTGAGACTCTAGGCTTTGAAAAGAAAATGATACAAAAATACAAATATGCCTTGACATTTTATGTGAATTAGTCAGCAGCCTAAGATATCAAGTGGAAGGTATTTTGGTCAATGCATGAAGAATTTTGCACAAGAAAGCGCATAAATTTTCTCCGATCGTGGCCTGATGTGGGAAAGAGTTAGTAAGTCACGAACACAGCCCGCTAGCTTTGGTGAATGTGTTATAAGCCAGAGTGCCTCCAGTTTGCCAAGAGTCATGATCATAATGATTCCGGAGAGTCTGAATTCAGGACTCAAATGGCTTTAATTGACAACTGTAGGACAGAACAAATCAGACAGAATATTATTAGAGTTAAATAAAAATACATTGACAAACAGTAGTTACAGTACACAAAATAACATTCAATACATGCATGTATAAATACTGTAGGGTAACTCCAGTTAATGAATATATAATCCCGCTATAATAATTGATTTTTTCATGTACGTGGTCTGATGAGGATGAAGGAGACATAATAACAAAAGCTGTAGCAGCCGAGGAAAACATCATTCAGCCTTACAGACATGAGCGTGAGGCCCAGAACCCCGTCGTCATTAGTAGTGCAGGGAGTGCAGCCGTGCGATAGCCAGACGATCCCAACTTGCCGTTTGGGCAATGATAAGGCAAATGACAGGTCTTGAAGTGTTTCAAACTCTAGCATTCACGGAAACAACTACGGCCTACGCCTACCATGCCTACGGTATGCAAAAGTCTGTCAAAAATAGTTAATTTTCCCTCGCCATCTGTATGGATTATTAGATAAAAGTTTGCACTTATGAGTGGCTTTAAAATAAAAAAACACTTCTACCCAGCAGTAACCTCCCGACCCTTGGAGAGCAGCAAGTAGAGAGATAAAGAAATCCCCGACCGTGACCTGACTCATTTCTCAGGGGCCACCGTCGTGTTTTTCCGTGACTTTACACCGCAAGCTGTTCGGAGGTGTGCCCTGAAGCAAGAGCGACACGTAAGCGTTTTGTCATTATTTCAAATGAGGGAAAAAGAGGTAAGAGAGCATAGAAGTTGTTGTTCAACTGTCATTGTAGAACTGTTTATACTTCAAAATTTGTTTGAATGTATTCACTGGAAGGAAAATCATACATGCACTATGTAACTCAAGCAGAAAGTCAAAGTGAAGTATACCTCTCCTGCATATGCTTTGCACTGGTCACAATCAGCGAAACTTAACAAGTAAAATGAGTTTAAGATCTCAGGAGAAAATGTTACAAATAAATCAGTGCCGTTCTTTTACGAGCTAGACATTGTGGCCAGTATCGTAATCCCCTTGTAGGAAGGAAACCATACGGGCTTTACGTCCGATATGTCTCTTAGCAAACATGAAGTTAACACAATATGGAAAACTAGAAAAGATGATTTGCTGCATAGCAAATCAGTGTGTGTGTCTTCAAAGCATATTGGTATGGCAATGTACAACTATTCCATTACCCAGGAGTAGAAGTTGGAATGGCATCTCTATCTATTACAGCTTTGAAGTTATTCAAGATTAAAAATTTCTAATGGTGCTATATAGCATAATTCAAATTGCTACAACTTTTCTTTTAGATTCATTACATGCCCAATGGTCAGGAACCCCCTAGTAGAAGTTAAACTGACATGAACATGAACCAAATTGGATGAAAATTTACCAAGTTATGGCAAGATGAAACATTCAAAGGGCCAAATGACCTTGACCTTTGCCCTTTCGAGGTCACATGTTCTTATAGAAATGTGCAGTGTTGCAATACATACAATTTGAGTCTAACATGACTAGAATCGGATGGAAAATAGCCAAGTTGTGACTGGATGAAGCTTTCAAAGGTTCAAATGACCTTGACGTTTGACCTTTAGAGGTCACACATAAATTTTAAAATATGCAGGGTTACAATAGCTACAATTTGAGCCCCGCATGATCAAAATTGGATAAAAATTGACCAAGTTATGGCTAGAAGAAGGCCACCAAGGAAAGTGGCCTTTAACCTTGAAATGACCTTTGACCTTGAGATGACCTCTACCTGAAGTGAACCTTGACCTCAAAAATGACATTTTGGCTTAAAATTGACCTTTGACCTTGACATGACCTTTGACCTTGACATCACCTTGACATTTGAGATGACCTTTACCTTGCTATGATTGAACTCCTATACACTCGGGACCACATCTCCTATAGTATATAAGATATTGAAGATTTAAAACTTTAATTAGCCCTCATTTGCATAATTTTCAAAAGCATGACCTCTCATTATAAAAAGGCCAGACTTTATCCATAGAAGTATAATTGTGCAAAGTTTGGAGTTTCTACATGTAAAACTTTTCAAATGAAATGTCGGACAAATTTGCCGGTAAAGAAAGAAAGAAAGAAAGAAAGAAAGAAAGAAAGAAAGAAAGAAAGAAAGAAAGAAAGAAAGAAAGAAAGAAAGAAAGAAAGAAGAAAGAAAGAAAGAAATAAAGAATTCCTAGAAAAACAGAAAAGTGTGCGTTGACACACACACTTTAATTATGCTTCTTGAACCGTCCCGAGGCGAAAGTTAAAAGTACTAAATTTTTGTGGGATTGAATTGTATAATTTTGTTGAATTCTCAACAGAACATCATTCGTACTTACCAGCGAAACTTTTTAATGACTCCTGGGTGCCAGCGAAAAATTTTAGTAACTAAGCCTGCAAATTATTTAGTTAGCTCGTTCACTGCCAACTACGACAAAAGTTGAACTACTGCAGACCAACTATGAATGATCAAAAATTAACAAGACTCAAATTCCTTCTGGAAGACATTCCATTGAATTTTAAACACCGACATGTCTACTGTTTCAGAAAATATAGTGGTCCGGATCAGCAGCTTCCCTCAAAACACACTTTGGACGCAGTTAAGGAAAATTCGATAAATAAAATGCCACTAATTAAAAGCTGAAAAGTTGTAAATTTCTTGTGGTATGTAAAATATATGTGCGAGAAAGAGTCACTCAAATTCATTGATAGAAAACTGTGCTAATACGACAGGCTTAGTATTCATTTCTGAAAGGGTCATGGGTTATTGGCGGCACTTTCGTAAACTTCTATGTATAATTCGTTTATCTTTTAAATTCATGCCATGTTAAGTGCTCAATTTGTAAAGCAAGTCGCTATGCTTCTTTGTAACATGGGGGGTAGAAACAGACCAATAGGGAGCCGGAAAAAGTGTTGATTGTATCACATAATGAACACTTTTCACACAATAGCATTCCTAATGTTGTGCAGTGCAACATGACCTACATGCAGTGTGTTGTAGAAACAGTTGTTTTTGACGCTCTTCCCTGAGCATCCCAAACTGAGGTATTGTTCCAGCAGGGTCTGTGCAGATGACCACAGGACTTGGAATAGCACAGATGTGTATTCCTGGAAGTTTCCAAGTAGTCTGTCATATCTAGCATGATATAAGTTGATGTACATGACTCAATTTACAAAAAAGAGGACCCTGGCGACAATGACCTTGGCTGAAAACAGCTGGTGTCCACCCACTCACTCTGGTATGATGTAATGACTGAAATAACCAACGTTGCTCCTTGCAGGGAGCTGCTCTGAAGTGTCACCCATTATTGCATGTATGCCCACTCCACAGGCTGCCAAATTAAAAGCTCTGATCAGTTTAAAAAATAAGTTCCACTGGGAAATGAGATAATCAGACATGCTGATAAACAGGTGAATGGGGCAAAAAAGCATTGTTGATGGCCCCTGGACCTGGTCAGGGTAGCAAGTGGGATGAGGGGGAGGGACAGCATATTGACCAGTGATAGGTGGGTGAATGTAAATGTGGCCCCATTAACATGAATAGGTGCATGGTGTAAAATGTGGTTAATTTGGCTTGTTGATATCTGGTCTGACGGGAAGTCCACGATCATTTTCAATAGCGTCTGGGCATTGTGACAATTTGAACCATACACTAAAACTGTCAGAAGTTTCCTAAACCCTTTTTCCTGTTCATAGTATAAATAGTGGTGAACTGTGATTTTTGTCACTTGTAGGCAGGCTAGCACAAGTAAACAAAGAAAAAACTGTCTTGGGTCTGACAGCCAACATTCTGAAAAACTGCTGGGACTTTCCAAGTATTGATTCATTATTGAATTTATCTACTTTGTAATTCAAACATATAAAATATTACACTTTCCATTCCACTTTGTTGAAGAAGATAAATTTATGTTGCCAAATCTTTCTTTGAATGCCTAAAGTTGGTTAGTCACAGCCCATATAGATCATTTGAAACAAAAGCAAAATTAATCATGAATGTATAAATTCAGAAGTGTTTTGTGTAGCATTACTTTTTTTGAACTATCAGTTATAAAATATTAGTTCAGTCTTGGATGTCATCTGTAATATAATCTCTCGTGGAAGCAAAGGAAACATACAGGGCAAGTAGGATGAGGGTGGGGCATATACTTGCCAAGATACTATTATTGGTGAATACAATATAAAATACATTTTATCAAATATCAATCATACTAAGACCTTTCCATAGGAAGGTTACTAATTGTGCACCAAGGTATTTGGAATAACAAACACATTTGTGTACAAAATCACATTTTATTCTAGTTATCTCATCAGATCTCTGACCAGTATGTACAAGTTTCCAATATTTACACTTTTTTTCTGCAGGTGCAAGTGTACACATTGTGTACCAATGAAGACAAAAGAGGAGAGGAAGTGCTGCTGGAACTATCTGCCAGTGAAAGCCCATATGGACATATTTGCTTTGTCAGGCCTCTCGTATTGGCTTGCAATAGGTGGGATTACGGGCTCGGACTGTTGAAGTTGAAGAACGATTTGCCTTGCAAGTCGGTAACTCGCCGGGTACTGTGTCCTCAATCGCAGTACTTCTTCCGTGAGCTCTTGAACATATGCTGTAACAAAAACGATAATAAATTGACAATACTGCATGTGATGCACAAGTATCAGACAATGGACCCTCAACTTACCACAATATTACCAGTGAAAAGCACAAGGACCTTTGCCTCCAAAATACTGATCAACATGTACACTTTTTCCAGTAATTCATATTTGGAATAAATATTACTATATTTGGTTCACAATGCTTCATCCCCTAGATATATTTACACGTACCATATGTACATTTTCCTTTCATCGGCTGTATTGTTGGCGCTCCCTTCTTTGCCTTGGGGAAAGACACACTGTACTGGAGCTCTCCATCCTTGTTCCTTGCCTGTTGACGTCTGCTGTTCTCGTTGAAGTGAAGGCAAGCCAATAGCAACCTGTAATTACACCAGAAATATTCAGCTGGTGAATGGAATAAATGTATTTTCATCTGATTGTATTAATTAGAATTAATATTGACATCTACTGTAAATACGTATTGGTGCAATATTGTCTCGAATAAAATGTGTTCAAGTGAGTGTAATAAAGGTTTTCTCAAGATACCTGGTTTTGTTTCTGCCATTTTCTTTCTTTCTTTTTTTTTTTATTTTGCTTTCTGCAGGCGTATATTGTTTAAAAAAAACATAACTATTTTATAATAAAAGTAGAGTACCATGGGACTGCAAAATGAAGTACATGATATGAAAACATAATAATAATAATAATAATAATAATAATAATAATAATAATAATGATAATAATAATAATAATGATAATAATAATAATAATGTGATTGTGCACCAAGAAGCATTTTATTTCACATTTTCCCCCTTTTTTCGGCACTTACTTGCCAACTGTTGTTACTGAGTGAAAAATGTTATACCACTATGTAACTATCTGAAATCACTATATCTACATTTATCAAGTAACTAACTTGAAAGTAAAAACAGTTTTTTCTGCAGTTCCTAGTAGAATAACCTTTTGATTATCCACAAATGAATAGTCATAAAAACATTATTTATTTCTGTACACTGAAACATGCTTATCTGGACTGGCATAATGTAAATTATAATAACCTTTGGTGTGTCCACATGGATAGGAGCAGATAGATGTGGGCCTGTCGCATTGGAACTATGTACAACTTGGTCTGTCCCTTGCAATTGAGTACCAGTTTGCTCTGTCTGATAGGCCTACCCCATTGAATTCAAATACAGCTTGCTGTGTCCCTTCAGTTACCTGTTCTTGCTATGGCCTGGTCGTGTTCTGCAATTAGCTAAACATAAAAATAAAAAAGTCAGTACTGTATGAACACATGATGAAACTGTCACTTCAATAATAACCACTACTCACGTGCACAAAACCCAACACACAAAATGTAACTAATAAACTATGGCCAAATAAACATATTTATTGTTCACTCTAATCGACAGTAAAAGAATTATGTTTTATATATAAATATATATATATATATATATATATATATATATATATATATATATATATATATATATATATATATATATATATATATATATATACATTTTTGGTGTTGTGCATAATCGATGTAGGCCACACGTTGGTCTTACTATTGCCACTGAACGTCGTCTCGTGTATATGCTGTAGCGGGAAACTCAGCACGGTAAACAGGCGAAATGCATGGATCTGACCAGGGAGGTGGAATGAGTCGTGCACGTTCAGATTGAGACCATCGACACAACAGACGACAATAACTAACCCGGTAATTCACTGTACATAATTTATACAACTACCATAACTTATTGCTATACTGAATACAGCCAAATTTACAAACGTTCGATGATGAATACACATGAGACGTTGTGAATTACAGGCGCCAATTGGCCATCACCGATAAGCGACCCCCGGGACTCAATGAAAACACAAGCGCTACTGTGTGTCGCCTGTACTTACCGCGACGTTCTGGCGTTTGGTTAGTGCGTTCGATCGCCTTCGCTTCGTCGGCGGACATTCTGAATCTGTGATATCACCCTGTCTTTTCGGAGTGTTCTGAATATGAAGAGTTGGAATTACATCCTTCTTCAGCCGCACTTGCATTACAAGTTTGCGTGCTATCTCTGGGTTCTTGTCGAACGCATCTTGAGCAAAATGGTCACTGCACAACACTGGTTGCGTGTGATGGTCTGGATTAAATCCGTCTCTTTTGATCGCTGCCGTCCATGCTTTCCTTAACTTTTTGTTTCTTGGAAACTTGTAGAAACTTCCACCGAAGTTTGTACCGTTGGTACAACCAACGGCAGCGCAACACACCATAACTGCCCGGGAACTATTGTAACAACCGGCAATCAATACAGTAATGGCCACCGGGTACTGGACCCCAATGACAAGAATGACGTCACAATTGTGCTGCGCTCCAGCGGGCCGTGTCCAAAATGTTCAGGAACAATGGCCATCTTTGAGGCTGCCAAAAACGCGCTTTTTGACAGATTTGGTTCATATTTTTTACTTCAACTGGTAACTGTTGATTATTAGAGGGGCCTTGCATCGAAAAAACACAAATTTAATAGCAAATTTGAGCTTGTCATTTGACCTTTAAATAATTGGTTGAAGCATATTTTATTGAAAAACAATAATGAAATAGAATAAAAGCAAATGCAATTGGTCATTTATCACACTTTGCCTAATTATAATTATGTGCTTTGCTGAGCTGTTGTCTGCTTAGGAGACCTAGGACCTTTGACTGGTGCACTGGGGTGGTCATGCCCTCACAGGCCACCGGCCAGATGAAAAAATACCCTGATATCCAGTGAGCTAATTATAACTATAAGCAGGTAAGCTTCAGGAGGCAAGCAAAGCTGTGACAATAAATAAAACACAGCTGCATGCATCTACAGCCATTTTGACATGAGACTCATGCAGCAATCAAGTACCCTGCTCCCCCCCCCCCCACACACACACAAAAACCGTGCTACATTGCAAGCATTACGATGTACAGCAAGGCTATTTTTCGGGAATTAACATTTAACTTTTCAATAGACGATTTAAAATGCAATTAAACTTGTAATTCCTTAAGGATAACTGAGGGTCCAAGGCCCGACACTTTCACTTGAATGCTACAGAAAATTATTGCAAACTGGTGGTCGCGTCGATCAATTAGTTTATGACACACCTCTTCTGAAAAGCTGTTTTGTGGGTGTTATTTAAGAGAATCGTGCCTTGCTCCAGGACTTTGATGATATCTTACTGACATTCCTTGAGTAGTATAAGACATTGCTTTTCAGCATTCATTTGTCTTGTTGAAGAGAGAACAAAAAAAAAAAAAAACAAAAAAAAAAAAAAAACAAATCAAACAAACAAACAAACAAAAAACACTTGACAATAAACCAAATGCAGTAATGATTCTACGTCGGGGTTGCCGGAATTGTTTTCCTTTTTATCAGGGCCTTTTAACAGGGCATTAAGTGTGACCAGTTACATCAGGTCTCCAATACTCATAACAAAATTGTTGTACCTCTCATTAATCAATATTGGTCTGACTGGCCAGTTGCTCATATTGCTGTTTCTGGCGAGGAGTTCATCTTGTCTTAAGTGCTTTTGTCACAAGGCCTTCAAACAACTTTTGAAAAACTGATATGTAATTCTGTCCATCATGTGATTGCCCTTTCTGTGGGTTTAATAGTATAGTTTATGTGATAAGCCAGGCCAAGTAATTAACGTAAAGTTTTAAAATTTCATTGTAAAAAGTTGTCATGTCTAGATGAGTATGAATCACTTGTGGATATAACTGGCCACTAAAAAGAGGAGGATTCTGTAAATAAACAAAGAGGAATGAAAATGTAAAGAAAAATACCTGGAACAAGTTGATTGTAAACTAAAAAGCATATAAAAAATTTACAAATCCACCCCCTCTTATACACATGATAACGGGGAAACAATCCCTGTGATCAGCCATTTTGTTTATTTGAAAAAAATCTTGAAATTACAGATTCTTATTTAAGCAAATCATAATAGTTAACGATATACAGCAACGTAATATTAGCTTAAGTGATGAGGAACACTTTTTTTGACAACTGTCTAAATACACAAAAAAACCCATAACATGGACATTTTTGGAAAGCAAACAACAGAAAGATCAATTCTGTAGCACTGTAGTGGTGTTTATTAGCTACAATATTTACACAGTAATTATCAAGGCGTATAGAAGTGATTATCATTCTTTGATACATATTTGGCTTCAACTACATTGGAGCAGGCTTTTACTATCTAATTAGTGGTAAACAATGGAATACCCTTCAAATGTAAAACCGTGTCTCAAATTTTGATCTTTTGTTGCTGTTTCTCATAACAGCTGTTTGAAGTTGAAAGGATGACCCATCAAATACAAGCCACCTTTGATCAACTCTGGTGACAAAACGGAACAAATCGGAAAATCCGAGACACGTCTTTTTGATTTAATACATAACCTTCAGTGTCCTGCAGATGTTGAGCCAATATATTCAGACTTGAATAACTTGAAGCGATATTTGTGATACATTAAGATGATCACCTGTGTTTTTGTTAAACTTATATTGGAACCGACTGACAAAGTGAAATTGCACGCAATATCTTCCTCTGTTTGGTGGCTTTCTAAAAATATATAGTTTACCATACTTTATATTTGAATCCAAAGTTATGTTCAGTAATTCTGAAATTCACTGCTAACTTGCCGTATATCTTTAAGTTAGAAATTAATTTAAATAATTTAAGGTTTAAATTAATTTACATAAGTCAGGTTTTCATTTCAAACTTCCAATCACGGGCGGCAATTGTAACTAAGATTTACTGACACATAACCAAAATCGGAACTTGCCCTGACCTTAGTCACTCAGGCGAAGTGTACGCTTGATACAATGAGTTACACCTTCTTTCAGTTGGTCTGTGGCTCTCAATGCATTCAACTCATCTGATCCTTGGAGGAAATGTCCATTCTAACCAATGAATCAGGTCACGGTTGACCCACGATCCTTCCATTGTATATTCGATATCCCGAGTGACACATTACAATTACTCAAAGTCCGGTATAATATATATATATATATATATATATATATATATATGTATATATATATATAGTAGGTTTTTTATTTATAATTAGTTAATTCGTAGTTTATGGTTGTTTTTAGATATTGTAAATATTGTTAGTTTTTGGGTTTAGCTGACGCATGGCACCATTTGCATGTAGACAACGCCATGCTTGTGTAACATGCCACATACCTTCGATAAGGGGGCGAATGCAATAAAGTTTGAGATATATCTACTCGGCATACGTAATCAAGATTCAGTTCAGTTCAATTAAATGCAATCGAATCTAATCTTGGGTCCACATTAGCAATGAAGGCTGTTTTGTTGTGGAGGAGGGTCTGATGTTTCTCATGAATTTTAATAAGACAAGTTTGACTAGAAAGCCAGGAATGCCTTCCTGCAAAGATCCCCAATGCCCTGGGTTGAAAACATAACTTGGACTCACGTAATCCTGACTAAACCAACACAGTTGTTAAAAACTGATTATAGAGTATCTTAATGTGCACTTGCACTATAATTTGTGTGAGATATTTTGCAGTTTGAAACTTTTCCCTAAGTTACTTCTTTGTCTACTTTGTAGCATATCAAGGTTACCAAATTTTCCAGTGAAGCATAAATTACTCTCATATGTGTGACTAAGTATTTCAGTGTTAGTGGAGATTCAGAGGTTAAAGTAGCAAGTTTCGTACTTATTGAGAAAAATTACCAATCAAGTTGAAGATACTGAGCCATTGTTTTGCCGTGTGTTAGTTTTTAAATTGGATTCAGATGCACGTTACAAGTTGTTTTTTTTCCCAAAAGGTGCCCCGTATATATTACTTAACATTCACATTCGTGTGTGACATAGGCACACCATCGTTTGCATTTAAACATTTTTTTAAGTAGAAAGACAGATTTCTACTTGGACTAAACATATTTAATGTTGCATATAAAGTATCTTTTTGTATGTATAAGTTCTTTGTCACATGAGGGCGATTATTTTGTATAATTCCATGCATCAATTATTTGCAGACTCATTCGTGCAGGCAGTGTTGTCACTGTACGGTTCCCTGGTTATGTGTTGGGATATTGTGGAGGCACATCCGGGTCATCGATTAGGTGAGGGATATATATATATATATATATATATATATATATATATATATATATATATATATATATATATATATATATATATATATTTATATATATATATATATATATATATATATATATATATATATATATATATATAATGCACGTTCAGGATGCTCAGCGTGTTGAAACCACAAGTCAATTAAGTGTGTATAAAGAATGTAATAATACGTTTTAGTTCAGCATGCAAGTAAAGATCGTGGCTCTGTAAATGCGTGCAACTACTACAGTAGATATAGTGTTTAGTGGATTATGTGACATAGTGTAAGCCTGTAGTAAGTCTTTTAGAATACAGAGAAATGATTACTCAATATACTGACTTTCGTGATTAGATTGTATTGTCGCAACTCCAAATTTCATTGGTCAATGTACTTGAATCATGGAACTGTGCATTTAGATTCATTGTACTGTGTATTTTCAATTCTTTCAGGGGTTGTGTATTATTCACTGATGTAAAACAGTAAAGACAGTCGAACCCCGTCTAACTGTGTCTGGTTTTCGCTCGTCATATATATTATACAAATATTGGATGGGAGGGAGTCCAATATGAAGTTTTACAGGACGTCAAAATGTAATATTGGGCGAGGCGAAAGCCTGTTTTTTGTTCCTGGTTTTTTTTTTGACTCTGAATGAATACAAAAGTTGTATTTTACAAAAACTTAATATGTACTTCTCTTAAAATACAGAGAAAGCTTCAGTGTTTTTATGTGCAATTTTTTTTCTTGTCCGACTTTTTGTCGGAGGCTATAATATGCAGAAACTTCAAACTTGGCATGATTATACACCCATACATAAACGTATGGCATTTTTATGAAAAGGGATGACAGTTTTGGAAATTATGCGAATCTTGGGCCATTTGAATTTAAACCTTGAATATCTTCAAAGCTTTTATAGCTAGAAGTATCATTCCAAATTAAATCCAAAGGTTTGTGTTGTAAGTTCATCAAATAAACCGCAAACAAAACTGGTAGAATGTTAATTTGTGCATATCAGAGGCAAGTTTCGATGTTGAATATCTTTAAAATTATTATAGGCAGAGATGTCATTAAAGTGTGTGTGTCAACACTCACTTTTCTGTTTTTCTAGGAATTCATTCTTTCTTTCTTTCCTTCTTTACAGGCAAATTTGTCCGACATTTCATTTGAAAACTATTACATATAGAAACTCCAAACCTGGCACAATTATACTTCTACGGATAACGTCTGTCCTTTTTATAATGAGCGGTCATGCTTTTCAAAATTATGCAAATGAGGGCTAATTAAAGTTTTAAATCTTCAATATCTTGTATACTATAGTAGATGTGGTTCCGAGTGTACAGGAGTTCGATCATAGTAAGGTAAAGGTCATCTCAAACGTCAAGGTCATGTCAAGGTCCAAGGCCATATCAAGGTCTAAGGTCAATGTTAAGCCAAAATGTCATTTTTGAGGTCAAAGTTCACTTCAGGTAGAGGTCATCTCAAGGTCAAAGGCCACTTTCGATGGTGGCTTTCGTCTAGCCATAACTTGGTCAATTTTTATCCAATTTTGATCATGTTGGACTCAAATTGTGGCTATTGTAACACTGCACATTTTGAAATGTACATGTGACCTCTACAGTTAAAAGGTCAAGGTCATGTGAATCTTTGAAAGTTTCATCCAGTCATAAATTGGCCAATCTCCATCCAATTCTAATCATGTTGCACTCAAATTGTTGGTATTGCTACAGTGCATATTTTTATAAGAACATGTAACCTCAAAAAGGCAAAGGTCTAGGTCCTTTGGCCCTTTGAAAGCATCATCTTGCCATAACTTGGTCAATTTTACTCCGATTTGGTTCTTGTTTGGCTTAAATTGTGGGTATTGTAACACTGTGCAATTTACATTTGACCTGTAAAGGTCAAAGGTCAAAGGTCAAGGTCATTTGGACTTTGAAATTTGCATGCAGCCATACGCTCAATGGAATGTGAAGTACCAAAGGATAAAAGTATCATTTAATATCTACAACTTTTGAAGGCACACCGGTTTGCTTTGAAGCAAATCTTTTCCAGTTTCTTTCTTTATTTCTTCTTTACCATCAAATTTGTCTGACACTTTCCTCAGACATTATTATACATAGAAACTCCAAACTTGGCATGATTGTACCTCCATACAAGGAGTTTGACCTTTTTATACACAGAAATGAAGATGTTTAAAATTCTGCAAATTAGGGGCATTTGAAATTTTAAAACCTGAATATCTTCAAAACTATTATAGATAGAGATGCCATTTTAACTTCTATTAGGGGGTTATCAATCATTACGCATCTAATGAATCTAAAGCAAAAGTTGTAGCAATTTAAATTATACTAATTAGCAGCATTTGAAATTTTAAGAAATTTAGTTTTATGAAATAGTTGTACATTGCCATACCAATATGCTTTGAATACACACACACTGATTTGCTATGCAGCAAATCATCTTTCCTTGTTTCAACTTCAATTTAAAGGTTTGCGCTGTAGGCGCATCAAGTTAACCACAAACCAAAGTTGTAGAATTTGGATTCATACCTATAAGAGGGACTTTTAAAGTTTAAATGTTGAACATCTATCTTCAAAACTACCATGCATATACTGTAGTTCTAGACATTTTCGCGCTCGATTTAATTTCGCGCTTTTCGCGCTACCAACTAAAGCGCGAAATTGAAATGCGCGAAAATAAGTTGCATTGTATTTCACTACATTGTTTGGCATTGGATTGCGCGAAACTACAATGCGCGAAAATTTTGTAATTTCAGAAAAAAATGAGTTTGCGCGAAATTAAACGCGCGAAAATTATTAGAACTACAGGATGTGCCATCCTGACTGTACATTTAAAACAGTGTTTGGTCCTATCAATGAAGTTAAAATGTGCAAATAATGAACAACAATAGCAGATTTGTGCATCTTTGTGACAGACCAAACATACAACAGGGTATGATCTGTCATCAACAGTCAATTACATGTATGTATGTATATGTACATCATTAGGATTTATTGTCTGCACTCATGTTACGTAGAATACTTTTATGCTACCATATGGTAAACATGTTATCATCAGTTAATGCTAAGTCTCAGCTGTGACCCATAATGAAATCAGTTACAATATAAAATGTACCAACACTAGCCAGAGCTTCTCACCACATGACCAAATCTTTTTTTTTTTTTTTGTCGACACTGGACGTTCCGGTTTATCAAGAATTCTTTGTTTCTCTCTTGCATTTCCTTTATGCTTGCAGATATTTTCATGCAAAGAGCCTGATTTTGCTTTCGATTCTTTTTTCCCTTAAATTATATGGTTGCTGGCATGCAGCTTTTCAAATTTCAATTTAAATGGACAAGGCAGCAACTTTCCTTTGTGTGCAGACAGACAGATTTGCTTTGAAGCAAATGTTCTTTTCCAGTTTTTCACTTGAATTTCCATAACAGTTTTGGAGCCACATCAAACCTTTCTCTAATGTAATTTGGATATTTATAGGGAGTAGGCATATTTGTGATGCAGGAAAGGTCCAATGTTAACAAATCTGGATTTCCCTGCCATATACAAAATTAAATGGGGAATGTCTTTCTAAAACGGGTAAAGTTCATCAAGGGTTGTGCGCAAAGCATGCACACCGCAAGAACTCGTACCAAGTCTCTCCGTTCCCCCTTGTTCCTGATTTGTGCAACCAGTATATCAATTATAGTTCTGAGAAATCGCGCAGATACAAGGGACCCGTGATTGCCTGACGTGACCACTGTCTTTTTCACCTTTGAGGCGTCCCAGATCTATTACTTTTAGTAAAAAATCATCGAACAAACGGCTGTGCGTGTATCATGCTCTGTTTATTTCGGTGGGCCAAAGCAAAAAATTGACATGGCCTAACAAAGCTGCTTCAACAGCACATGCGTCTGATCGGTCAAGTGGGACAGCCACCACATACTTGGTAACAACACAAGCGACAACTGGTATATGTCTGTGTCCTCTATTAATGGTGGTGTGTATTTTATGTCAAACGAAACGTCAGAGAGCAGAGTGTAATCTGTCAAGACTTCGGGGTACCAAGGGTAAATAGCTATCCCTGAAAAGCTTTCTTTTTGGACAGACCGTACAAGTTCGTTCATAAGACACTATTGTTCTATAGAAGTTTGGAATGTAATGCAACTTGCAGAGAGTCGCGCAAGTGCGCTGGATTCCTAAATGACCCGCAAGTTAGTGTAGAGTGGTTTACGTAAAGTATCGCCGGCAATAATTACTTCTCTGATGAAGATAGGGTCAACTTCGCCTTATCATGCTTGTCAGTAATAAAACGGCAGAGGACTCGTTCAACTAAAACCAAGTACTTTGCCCACTGAATAACGCGCTTTGCTGCATTTGGGTTGTTACGGAAGTTATGCCACCGGGTATGCAATCGTAAAAAGGTCCAAAAGTGCGTCTGTCTAAATAAAATAAAATAAGTGAATAAAAACAACACAGGACAAAAGCTCATCTTTGCAAAGTAGACGGGGGGGGGGGGGTATTATAAATTCAGAGATTATATAATGTATATATGTAATGTCATAAATGTTGAAGTGGGTAACACTGTTTGCATAATGATTTTCTATTAAAATTTGAAAAATTATATTAAAAAGAATATACTTTCTATTCTTTCAAAAAAGCAGGAAAACGTTTAGTTTCATTAATATTTTATTTAGTAAAATGTGCGAATAAAAGACATAGTATCAAATATTATACATTTGTTGACTTACATTTAAAATGAGAGACTTTTGGTAGATTATGAGATGTTTTGAATGCTATGATGTATCAAGTTGACACTGGTCCCTTGTGAATCTCATGTAGACCTTGAGGGTTCAACACTCTTGCGGAGCAAGCACGGTCAACTCTTATATTTACATCCAAGAAACCAGGCAGGCCACTTTAATGAAATTTATTTGTCTTAATTGTGTATATCCTTATTCTTGTGACACAAATTATTTTCACATGCTACAATGTGTGTGTGTGTGTGTGGGGGGGGGGTAATAGGGCACAGGTTTTAGGCCAACCAACGCAAGCGAAACCAATGTTTATGTCGTTACTGCTGCACTAAACTAGCAGGTGTTTATGGTTGCACGTGCACACTACTCCTTTCATGGCAAAATGTACGTCAATCCTTTTCCGGTTCTTCTAATGCTAACATACATGTATTTGCAAAGACATAGTTATTACCTCCAGTAAATATTTAAAAAAATACACTACAGTGCGACTATCTTTACACAAAGTACGGGCCGAAATATAAGATTATTGCCATATTTTTTCTCTTTGTCAAATACCTGTGTCTGCGTTGGGCCAGTTACTCCAGTCAGCGGCATTCTAATAACAGCGTCATCATAACACCACTCATGTCGCGTGCCCAAATCCAACAATTATTATTCTTTTATTAAAACCCCCGGAAACGGGGAAATACATAAATACCATTACATCGAGATATACAGTTACAGGACAAGAAAACATAAAATAAGAACACATAAAATAACATGGCCAGAGAGCCCACAGAAAAGACCCACAAATACCAGGAAATAACCGTAGAGCTATAATTATACCTGTATGACACAACATGGTCGGGACCTCCCCCGGAGGGCTGGGTCGACCCGAGGATCCAACCGCCCCAAGTCGCACAGATTGAACACTCGGGCCGACCCCCCCCCCCCCCCCCCCCCCCATCACCACCATATAGGAGGCCACACAGAATGCAGTCAGAAAGCACTTGTTAACAGTCGCACCATGCGATGGTTCCAAGAATTCTGGAAATTGAATTTCGGACCACAAAGTAAGTATTTTGATGTATTGGTGAGCCCGTCAGGGGTCGCAGCCACGGCCAGAACAGGGACCGTCCGTTGTCGAAACACTGAGTGGAGGGGTATTTTCTCCTCCTGCATACGGTGGCAAAGCGAGCCCGGTATGGACTGTCCGCTTGTTAAATACTGGGATAAAATATGAAAAAAATTTGAACGGGCAGGCGAATCTATCCTGCTGACTCTATAAATTAGTGAGGCAGTATCTAACATTATTATATTTATTATCTAATATTATTAAACAATGTATGTTTGTTGACACTTAAGCCACAGGACCTAAAGGCAATCTGTATTCCGGCCTACAGTCTTCTTTCCTATTGTTTACATTGTTGTTGTCTTTGGCGCGCCACTTGTCTGCCGTGGTCCTGAAAAGGAGGCCAAGAAATGAACACCTATCCCACAATCGCATCTTGCGCTCGGCATGCCCACAGTCCCTGTCTATGTTGCCATAGACAGAGCCGTGGGAGCCCTTATAAGGGCTACCTTCTCCCTTCCCCTCTCTCAGTTTCCTACTCTGGCTTCAGACTCCCTCAAACCTAACACGTTATTTCTCCTTTCCCAGCACTTCACCAGAAAGCCCTTAACTAGCTTAATCCCTACTCCACTTCCTGTCATCTCTCCTTTCAACCCCAACATCCAAGCTACCCTATCACCCTCTGCCATGCTCTGAACTTGTTCTAGACTTCTACATAATTCATCCTTCTCTTTCCACCCTTCAAACAGACTATCTCTCAATCCCTGATACTCTGAACACCACACAAGAAAATGATCTATTGTCTCATCCTCATCCTCCCTACATATCTTGCACTTCCCATCGGTCCCACTGGTCCACTTCTGTGTCCGTTTCTCAAGATTAATCACTCCTGCTCTTCCTTGAAACAACAACTTGGAGCCCTTGCTACAATCCCAACACTTTCCTCTTACTGGTTTATCAAGCCCTCTGTATGCAATGAGTGTGCTCTTTTCCTCCACCCCTCTCTTCCATTCAACAACATGCTTCTCAGTAATCAACTTTCCCACGTACGTTTTCCACCACATCTCAATCTCATCTGGCCCCTTCAGATCATACTTCTCTGCCAACTTATTTATATCTGTCATCCACTTTGTCTTCTCCCTAACTGCCTCAAGATACACCTTTCTGCACCATCTGTCTTCTCCTACCTCCTGCAAATAGCCCCAATAGTTCAACTTCGACTTTGCTATTCTATCCCTGACACTTATCCATCCAAGTTCCCCTAGTACTGCTTCTGTTGCCACACATGGGGGAGCCCCTAGTATCCACTTTCCCATCTCTCTCTGTGCCTTTTCCAACCATTCCAAGTCCTTCTCACTTATTGAAATAACATCCAGACCATACAACATTCCTGGGACTGCTACCCTCTCCCAAAGAACTCTCCCTGTAAATGCCTTATTAAAACTATTCATTGCTGTCAGCTTTATCATACCCTTTGCTCTATTGACTTTCTGCTTAATTTTATCGACATGGTATCGGAACATGCCCTGGCCGGTAGCCTTAATGCTCACTCCCAAATACTCATAATCCTCCACTTCCCCTATTCTAATGACTTTCTCGTGTCCTTCTGGTATCTCGAACCTTCCTAACATCCACTTCTCTCCCTGTCTATGTTTCTGACCTAGAGCCATGACCTTACTCTTTTCTTCACTGAACTCCAGCCTCCACTTCTCCCCTTATTCCCCTGCTATCTTGAGCAAATTCTGCAGTTCATCCTTTGAGTTTGCCATCAGTACAATATCGTCTGCAAAAAATAGACCTGCCAACTTCTCATCTCCCACCTTAACACCTTTTCCACTCTCTATCAACTTATCTCCCAAATCTCGTAGATACAGTGAAAACAGTATCGGGGACAATACACATCCTTGCTTCAGCCCAATACTCAACTCCTCTCCACCCACCTCAACTTCTCCCAAACTCAGGGTACATTTGACATCCACATATAGTGCTCTCAAAACTTCCAAAAACCTACCTCCAAAGCCTAACCCTTCCATCTTTGCCCACAGAGCATCTCGCCACACCCTATCGTAAGCTTTCCGGATATCCAAGAAAGCCATGTACACCTTCCGTTTCTTTTTCCTTGCAATCTCTAAAATCTGGGACAAAGTAAAGATATGATCCACTACTCTCCTACCTGGCCTGAACCCATTCTGAATCTCCCCTAACATATCTTCTCTTTCAACTATTTTTCCTAATCTCCTGTACATGACGCGTGTAAAGATTTTACCAATATTTGATGCTATTGCTATGCCTCGGCATTTATCCAAATGCTCGACTGACCCTTTTTTCGGAATATATGCTATCTTCAATTCCCTCCATTCTCTTGGTGCTTCCCTGTTCTCTATAACCTTGTTAAACAACCAACACATACTTTCCCACAATTTCACTGGTCCTTTCTTAATAAACTCATTCAACACCCCATCTGGTCCAGGAGCTTTCCCAGCCTTCATATGATCCACTGCTCGCTCAACCTCCACCCTCTGGACCCTCTTACAGAGTTCCTGGTCCCACTTGTCCTCCCTAGCTTCCGACCTCACCATTGGTGGTTCCCCCACACCCCACTGTGGATCATTCACTTCCCTCCAATGTCCCTGCAATGCATCCCTTAGGTCCTTTTCCCCTTCAACTACTCTCCCCCTATGAGACAACCTATTTATTGGAACTTTCTTTCTCCTATTGACCTGCTTCCAAAAAACCGCTGACGACTCTGCCCCACTTGACATAACCTTCCTCGTCATTTCCTCATTTCGCTTTGCCCTCCTCTCAGCCTTCATGTCATTCACTTTCTTTCTTGCCTCCATGTACTCCTCTCGAGCCAACACAATCTCCCTCTCCTCCCTCCTTTTTCTAGCCAGTCTCCATGCTCTGTTCTTTACCCTTCTATCTCCAATAGCCCCCTTTAACTCTGAATCTATGCTATACCCTTTCCTGTCACTTGGAACTCTTTTCCTACCTATCGTCTCCTTAGCAACATCAAAAATCTTTCTCCTTAAATCATCAGACATGCCTTGCACATCACTAGACTCTGTATCAACCCATGCTTCCTTCCATCCATCCAATACATCTGATAGTTTTTCCTTGTATGCATACCAGTTTGTGTCCCTGTTGATGCACCATACCCACTTTGACCCACCGCTTTTTCTCACCTGTTTCCTACACCTCAAATCAACAGTCACCCAGTTATGATCACTCCCTATTTCCATACGGCCATCCTCGTCAATGCTAACCTTTTCCACCATTCTGAACAACCTATCATCCACCAGGGCATAATCGATGATTGACTTCCTATCTCCAACACTCCAGGTCCACTTCCCTTTACACTCAAAATCCCTATTCAAAATACGCAACCCCATTTCTCTAGAAAATTGTAGCAACTTTCTTCCATTTCTATTCATATTTGCATCTCCACCATCAATTCCGTCTAACCCATCTCCTATGTGACCATTGAAATCACCTACAAGTAACACCTGGTACCCTTGCTCCTGAACTGCATTAACAGTCACCCGTAACCGCTCCAAAATCTGGTCATTCCATTCCTCCGGAAGGCCCTCTCTTCCTGCATACACTACTCCAACAGCTATCTTATTCTGAACAGACTCTACTCCAATCCACTGTGCCTCATGTCTGACTTCACTCTCATCGTCATCCCCTACGTTAATACTATGCCACTTGACAGCCTTCTTCACCAGAAAACCCACCCCACCTCCCTTCCTTTGCCCCATTTCTCTTCCTTCTCCTGTGAATACAAATCCATCTGGGATTTCTAACTGGTCCTGCTCCCCTTTTCTAACATGCGTCTCTGACAATGCTATGATAGACATCTCCTCCTTGACTGCCACATCAATGATATCGACTAGCTTTCCTCTGACTCCTCTACAATTCACATATCCTACCCTGACCTTGCCCTCATCTCTTCTCCTCTTTCTTCCCCACCTTCTCCTATCCTGACCTGAGCCTGGGACTTCCTGGTCCGGTGCTGGGCTATCTAGTTTCCCTGCTGCTGCACCCACTTACTATAAACCTGTCCTAACCTATCCCCTCCTAGCTGGCTTGGGTGCAGCCCGTCCCAGGCGAACATCTCCCTCCTACCCACGAAGTCCTCCCACAAGTTCCTAAAGGCAAAACCCCTCTGCCTACACATGGAGTCTAACTGCCTATTGATCGCACTGATCCTACTTGCCTCCCATCCACCCATCCTATACCTCGGCAGGATCCCCATCACTAAAGGCTCACACTCTAGCCCTCCCAGCCTATCCAATAAGCCCCTGTACCTCCCTAAAACTGTCTCTGTTCCCACCCTCTCCCCTCCTCCCCCCTCCTCCCTATCCGCCAAGTCATTTGTCCCCACCTGGACAATGACCAACGGGCACTCCCCACTAGACTTAACTATCCCCTCTAGCCGCTCCTCCACATCCCTAATCTTCGCCCCCGGTAGACAGACCCTAACCCTGTTTGCCCTGTCCTCCCTGCAGAAAGTACTATCTACCTTGCGCACTATACTGCTCCCCACCACCACTGCCTGTCTACCCTGACGCCCTCTCTCCCCCTGTCTACTCCCTCCCATCTGGTCCCCCTCTCCCTCCCTGCTACTCCCTGCTACCTCCCCACTACCTCCACCTCCCTCTACCTGACCCCCCTCCCCTGCACCCCCTACTGCCTGTTCTACCTCCTCCCTACCTCCCCCTACCTCAATCTGACCACCCTCCCCTACACTCTGCCCCTGTCCCCCCACCTCCCTACTAACCTGTCCCTCCACCCTCTCTAAACCCTCCTGCCCTCTCCTGTCCCCCTCAGCCCTGATCCTATCCCTGGCCTCCTCTAGTTCTACTTTCAGGGCTGACAGCTGAGCCTCTAAGGTCCCAACCTTCCTACACTTCCCACACCTAAATACAAAGCTATCCTCCCTTGCCTCCTCCAGACTACACTCTAACCCTGCTGCGCAAAAATCCTCCCACATACAACACCCCTGGCATTGTATGTACCTATCCCAACTCTCTCCCTCCCCACTATCCCCCCCTCTACCCCCAGCTGCCTCCTCCCTCCCAGCCCCTACACCCTGCCTTGCCTCCCCAACAACCCTTGCCCGCCAAGCACTCCTCCTCTCACGCTGCAACCTACGCGGCTCCCCACGACCTGACATGCTCTTGTTCAATTTGTTTACACTGACAGTTCAAAATTCAAAATGGCGACCTCCTGTCTATTCAACCCGATTCTCGTTCAAAGTCCCAAATTCTCCTCTACAAGTTCGAAATAATACCTATAAACTTCCCAGTAGTGTCTCTAACTATTCATAAATCAAAATCTATCCTGCTTTAATTCAATTTCTGCCCCAAAACTTCCAAATATGTCCAAAATTGTTGCTAGTATATACAAAACCACTCAACTCTCCGTCCGTGACGTCAACAACATGAAATGTCTAGACCAAATAGAGCATGAATGAAATGTTAAGGCAACTGAAGCAAGAAATTTCAGCAATTTTACTATCATTGTGTATGTATAACACAGTATACCATGGCCAATCACACAGTAACTATTGCAACAACATGAAACACATTATGGCAACTTACTGAGCAAGAAACATGCCGCAAAATACAGGACCACACAAAGTCGAACCTATATGGAGGACGACAGTGGGTCGTAGGTACGGCTAGTAACTGTGCAGCTTTTTATTTACCAGAATGACAAGGCCCAAAGTGCCACTATTTGGTTGGTTGTGAAGCTTGATGGCCGTTCTGTAGCGTGTGTGTGTGTGTGTGTGTGTGTGTGTGTGTGTGTGTGTGTGTGTGTGTGTGTGTGTGAGAGAGAGAGAGAGAGAGAGAGAGAGAGAGAGAGAGGAGAGTTAGCTATTACTGACGGTAATTTGTACGTGTTACCATTGTTACCATAGAGATAGAAGTAAATATGACATTGGTTCACATCTTGGCAATGGTGAATCCTTGTTGTATAGTTACCATTAAACGCTAATAGTGAAGTACATGTGGTCTTTTGGTGCTATTGATTTTTACCTTGACTGATATTGAAAGATCCAACTTGCATATTAGTTTATATCTTGGTAATAGTTTATCGTATTGTTTTTCAAATCAGTTGTGGCGAGTAGAGAGAATCTATTACCTACGTTTAGCAATTGTTGCAATATCGTTGCTTGGACATTGTGAAAGGCGGGCACAACATCATCATAAATGGACAGGAAAGCTGTGACCCAATGTTACATGCATCACTAAAAGTAGCGTAAAGTAAACGTGTTCATTGTGAAGATACTGACATGCACAAGTGATTATGCAAAGTATATATATGGACGATATAATAACAGCAGAGAATTAATTTTTTTCTACATAGAATTAAAATTCTCTACAGATAGCTCTGTGCATATTTATATACTTGTTGCAAAGAATTAAAAACTCTCTGCCGGAAATTATTCATCATCTGTAGGTTTAAATTGTCATGGCAAAGGCCAGATCTGCACATATTCATAAGTTATAGGCAAAGGCTCTTTCAGATGCAAGGAGATTTGAATTTTGTGGAAAAATTGTAATTCCCTGCAGGGAGTTTATGCATCAAACTTCTGTGTGCACCTTTTTAACATAATTACAGCTGTAGCACGGCTGAATTGGGTCCCTTTAACTAGAAGAAAAACTGGTAACCGCGTTGCATTTCTAGATAAAGGGTAGTATGGGCACTTGAATTATTAATTTAACCTTAGTAGAAGTTTTCACAAGTGAATAATAATATTATTGACCCAAATCAACAGTATATTATTTTACGTCTCTCTTGATTTATTGCAGCCGTGAAGAGTGACAGTGCTTTATCATGAACAACACAGAGAAACGCGTTCTACGAGAAAAGAGGGTGGATCTCATTGAAATCATTTCTACAAATGGCATTTTAGTAGACAGACTTTACAGCAAGGGAATAATTTGCTCCCAGGAGAAGCAAATTTTAGAGGTTAGCCTTTATAACATACGAAATCAATACAAATTTAAAGTAGAATACGAGACGGCAACGTTTTGACGTTAGCCTTTGTGGTTTAAGAAATCAATACAAAATAGACCATGAGGTGTCAACATAGTTTTCCTATACCGCAGACATTTCACATGTGTCATCTGATCGTCGAGTCTAAACAAGTAAACGAAAAAGCTCCATTTACATGGCACAAACATGCAGTGTTTTGCCACAGATGTACACATTCAGGGTTAAGCCTTGGCTTTTTGTTGGTTTAATAGTAGAGTCCGTTTTTGCCCCATTTGAAAAAAAGCACTTCAGTAAGTGGTTAATGATTTGAGACTTGCATAGTGTTATTCTTGTTCAGTCGAAAGGATGACTGAGCTTTTTGTTCTAGGGCTATCCCTGGCAGATGTTTATAGTTTCCGCTTGTTGTGCTCACTGTTGTGTGTAAGGAATTATGAACTTAAAATTTGCTGTGATTTTCTCCAAAGATGGTGATCTTTCACTTATTCTATGATAAAGGTGAATTATCATTATTTTTTCTTCAACAATGGTAATCCTTAATTCATTCTATGTTTCAGTGCTTATCTCGGTGTCTGAAATGATACATTCAATTGAAACATTAAACTACTCAACATTTCAAACAAAATATGTAAGATTAGAGGCATATTTAAGAAAATTGGATGGATGCTTGGAAAATATATTGACTCGGGTATTCTTTGGCATATTATCTATATCTTATATATTGTAATATATCACGGACAGCCAAATAAGTCACCAACTGGAATCAAGTTACAAAAAATTGGAGAAATTATTTGATATTATTATTTACTCAATTTTAAATGCTCAAACAGTTTTCCTTTTCAACAATCTACAATTCCCGACATTTACGGAAAGCACTGTGTTAATGACCAGACTATCAAATATCAAACAATTTCATGCCTATGACATTTTATTTAGTGTTGTTTATTTATTTCAATTTCACATTCGATGTGCATTCTTATTCTTACGAAAAATCTGTAAATTTACGTATTCTCAAGTTCCGAATATTGCTTCACCAATGCGCTTTTAAGGGTCATGGTCCTACCATCGTGAGCGAGAGATTCCATACAGTTTTCAAAATACATCCTTACTGTACTCTTTCAAACGATAGCCGAGAAAACAGAAACTTTAGTAGCTCTGCTGACCAAAGGATGCAGAGCTTATGCGAACGCTCATGTCTGTTCGTCTGTCCGTCCGTCTGTAAACTTTTGCTCGTTAGCGCAATACCGTCCGCAGTTTTCACGTTAGCTCAATATAACTTTTAAGACTTATAGGGTGTATGAAAATCTAGGGCGAGTTCGATATTGGTGGCGCCACATACATTATTATGTGATACAGGGGTCAAAATGTGAAAATCTTGTGAACACTCTAGCATCTTTAATTTTTGGTGGATCTTCACCACATTTGATGGGATTGTGGCGGAGGTCAAAGTCTAAGTTGCCAATGATACTAGTGGCGCCACCTATAATTTGACAGAAATTATGAGCCAAAATGTGTTTAAAGATGTAAAATTCCATGTTTGAAAAAGTAATTGAATTAGACTTGCGAAATTTATATGATATATAGACCATGGCCAAAGGTAGAATGTATATGATATCAGTGAGCTTGACCTATTTTTATGAGGTCACCATGCCTGTAAAGTTGAAAAGCTGATTTTGTAATGGCCGGGTGTAGCTTGGATATCAATGGCAAAGAGAATTGAGCCTGCAGATCAAAACTGCCCGTCATTACATAATACATAACATTGTCCATGGTGACCTGCTTTTTCAGTCACTGTGACCCAGTAATTATGGAATTTGGCGCTTGTCCAAGTTTCTTGTTTTTCCTCAATAACTCGAAACGTTATGGCCCGATTTGAACAAACAGACTATACATGGAAAGCTGGATGTTGGATGCATATTTTGAGCAGTAACAAGGTTTTAATCTGAGTTGGAGGTCAAGGTCAAATGGCCAGTTTGAATATTGGGGTCATTTCGTGAATGCTCTGCACCCCACAATTTTTGAGATAGGCCCATGTAACGTTCAGGAGTTATAAAATGTATAAAAAATCTTTGTCGACATCAATGTTGGTGGCCCACCTAAAGCATTGTGTAATATACAGGTCAAAATATGAAAATCTTGTGACCGTTGTACTGCCCATAGTTTTCAAGTTAGCCCAATATAACTTTCAGGACTTATAGGGGGTAAATACCTCTGCAGGCTGGGGTCTTTTCGATATTGGTGGCGCTACCTATAATATTACGCAATATAGGGGTCAAAATATGAAAATCTTGTGAACACTCTAACATCTTTAATTTGTGGCAGATCTTCAAGAAATTTGGTGGGATTGTGGAGAAGGTCAAAGTCTAAGTTGATAATGATACCAGTGGCGCCACCTATAATTTAATGGAAATTATTAACCAAAATTTTTTTTTTAAGATATAAAATTCCATATCTCGAAAAGTGATTGGATTAGATTTGCCAAAATTTATAGGATATATAGACAATGTCCAAAGCTAGAATCATATATAATATCAGTAACCTTGACCTATTATGTGAGGTCACCATGCCTGTAAAGTTGAAAGAGGTGATTTTGTAATGGCAGAGTGTAGCTTGGACTTCAATGGCAATGTCAGCACAGCATCAGACAAGCCTATGGGCCTCTTGTATTACATAGTCTGGGTGTCTGATATTCTGTTGCAAGGTCACTGAGGACATAAAGTTTAGGACTCACCGATTGTTGTCTTGGCACATGCAACAATATTCATCACAAGAGTTGCAGAAATTAGCTATGTTTACATGTGGAGCGAAGCGCCATCTGGTGGACAAGTTTTACATTAAATGTACATAAGTTTTATATGTTCAGAAGCAACTTGAGTACTCACAGCTTTGAAATGAACAGGTGCAATATAGCAACGATGCCAACAGAGCAGTAGGCCCATGGGCCTCTAGTTATTATTATTATTATTATTAGTAGTAGTAGTAGTAGTAGTAGTAGTAGTAGTAGTAACAGTAGTAGTAGTAGTAGTAGTAGTAGTAGTAGTAGTAGTAGTAGTAGTAGTAGTAGTAGTAGTAGTAGTAGTAGTAGCAGTAGTTGTAGCAAATCCTTGACAGAGAAAACCATCGCAAAATTTCGCTCCTTTTTCATAATATTTCTGGTACACATTGGTGCTTTTTCATGGTACAAATTATATTAGTGTATACATGATTATTTACGATATATTGAATAGAATTAGGGAAAATTCAATGTAAGTAAACATGTCTTTAAAATAGATTTTTAATGATATCTGTATTGGAATTGAAGATGTCTCTTATTTAAAAAAATCTTTTAAGTAATACGGATGTGTGCATATGCATCATCCGATATAACGATAACTTAAATTCGTTTTCAGATATATCTCCTTATTTCCATATATCTTCAAATTCGTATTTAACAATGAAAGGGTCTGCCATACGGACGCGTCCTCAACCGTCCCTTCCCTGATGATCGTTTCCATTTGCTCAGCGAAGGCCCTGGGGCAATAAAGTGCTTTTGTCTTTGCTAGCGCTATAAATAGACCCTTTCTTCCAATGCGCTACTATATATAGTCATGCAAACGGCCGTATCCCGCCAACAACGTCCTGGCTCGGGGTGGCAAAAGCTGATAGAGCATTGTCTTGGTATCCTTCTCCAAAAGTGGGAGTTTTGAGAGCCTAGTTGAAGCATTCAATGCCTTGGCTATATGTTTCGCCTTAAAGCTACCGTAATGTCAAAGGTAAAATTGATCTAATCTGTGACTGAAACTAATGTAATAGTAATTAGCTCAACCTATATATTTTTTACTTCAACTGGTAACTGTTGATTATTAGAGGGGCCTCGCATCGAAAAAACACAAATTTAATAGCAAATTTGAGCTTGTCATTTGACCTTTAAGGGCTTGGGTTGAACTGATTTCCTTTGTTCCTTCAAAGTAGTTTGTACGACAACGAATATCTGTTTACCAATAATTATAACTGAGAAAGGAAACGCGGAGTTTAAGGAGTAGTGTGAAAATTAAGAAACCAGATAAGAGCTGAGGCCGTAATTACCATTTTCGCTATATCTGGAAGTTGGCATTAGAGATCAGCACATAAGCCTTAAATAACCGTATATTAGCATTAACTTTTATCTATGGCTGTGTCTTTCAGTTTTTTCCCCAGGATAAAGCCACTTTAAAAGTTAACTCGTGTATACGTAAGATACATTTATTTGATATCGTGAGAGGTGTTTCCATCCACTGTTTGTGATAATCTATATCCATTGTCATCAATTTCCACAGTTAATTTTCATCACCGTTCAGCGTTGAAATAATTCTTTTCGAAATATAGGTACCTTAAATGTACTCACCACACAAGGTGTATCAGTATTTTTCAGTATCATAGAATTGTCGAGGAATTTAGTAATTTCCTGAACATTTCACATTGAATTAATTTGACTGCCTTTCAGGTTCAGGAGCATGTATGCTGGGGCAATGTGCTCCAACTCCATTGGTCAGCTTTTACATTTGGACCATGTTATAATATTGTCAGTTCTAGTAGTATAGAATACGCATAAATGTAATGAAAATGAAAGAAAATATACATGTATATGTAATTTCTAATCTGGTTTATTTGGAGGATAATTAAATTCAGCGGTAATCCAGAAGAGTGCTGGACAACCACATCCTCAAGCAGATTGACACTGTCCTTTTATCTTTATTAGGTTGAGAAGATACCTGCAAGAAAGGTTGGATTATTACTGGATATTATCGTAAAAAAGGACAGTGAAGCATTTCCAGGCCTTTGCAAAGCATTAAAGGAAGATAATCAATCCCATGTTGCTGAATTCCTCGAGAAAGCTGTAAATGATACAGGAGCCAAGCAAACGAGCCTCACAGACGCTGATGATTCAGGTAGTTACTTGAAACCGATAAATGAAGCTTTAAAATACGTATATGTTTCTTGCTACCACAACCTTACCATAGCAGAAACCAGGGACTGGGATTGTATTGTTTTATTCGAACATTAGATACCCATTCATACAATATTCTCCATGATATTAAACATATTGTATTGAACATAGAATGTTACGAGAAAATGGCTATCCCTAAATAAAATTTTCCATTTTCTATTTTTTGCCTGTATAATTAAGAAATGGCTTTCGGCAACTCAAATTTGCGGGCCAAGTAAACCAAAAGTGTATAAGGATGGGCACAAATTGCATGCAGAGACAGTATTCCAGCAACGTAACTGATATGGAGGCAAGAAGTAATTAAAAGATGGTACCTGAAATCCGTTTTAGTTTCAACTAGATATTTATGACCCAATATAATAGCTAATGTTCATCAGTTTTTGCTCCACCGAACGTGTAACGTGTATAGAATTCAATTGGAATATATCAATCCCCCCCCAGTGAACTTAGTGTATTCAACTCTGACCTGATCCCAATACTCTTAAGCAATAGGATACATAAAATTTAAAACTATAAGCAATCAGTGTTTATTATACCAAAATGCATGAGATTTAAATGAAGAATATAATTATGTATGTATGTTGTACTTGGTATACACGAGATTTAATGAAGCACGTAAGTATGCTGATTTTGTTCAGTATACACAAGATTTGATGAAACCCATATCTTTGCACATTGTACTTAGTATACACGAGATTTGATGAAGCACATAAGTTTGCACATTGTACTTAGTATGTACGACATATAATGAAGCAAATAATCAGTATACACATTTTGTTTAGTATACATGATATTTAATGGAGCATATAATAAGTATGCACATTGTGCTTAGTCAATATATTTTCTATTAAGATGAAGCAAAATTGCAAAAGCCAACGCGTGTTAAGTTTATGAAGATATTTGAAGTATGTTTATAGTTGGCGAAACAATATATACATCAAAAGATATTGTCAACTGGGAAAAAAATCTAATTCATGCAAAACAGTATCCACTGTAACATCAGTACATGTACTTAGTCAGAATATTCACAATTAATCACGTTTGTTCTTCCCTCAGAACAACCAAACCAGAGTAACAACCAAGCTCTGCTTCAGTGTGTAAGTTTCAAACATGTTCCTGAGGTGCCGGGTAATATAAACCCAAAATGCGAGAGCCGCAGACGTGGAGGTGGACGTGGGCGTGGACGTGGACGTGGACACGGGCAGGGGTCTGATTTCCAACCGACGCCAGGAGGTCTGAACGAATCAGCCAAACCGAAAGGTAATTGATTCAATCGTACATCTTATGTCCATACCTGCGCCAATATTTACTCAGCTGAGTGTTAGCAAATTGAGGGCTCCGATAATTATTGAACACAACACTCTGACCGATACCAAGCAAGGGACTTTAAAAATCTGAATTAATTACTTGATACACCAGACGCTGCCTAACGTGTCTATAGAAATGCAGGCCGGGGACTAATGTAATTCACCTGCTTAACTGCAGACAGCTGACTAATTGGTCCAAAATGTTCTGCGCAAAGCTTTAGGACTTTTTTATCCTGAAACAATTGAATTTCTCTAAAAAGACTCGCTTGATTTTAATTAGTATACATTATTTTATTACACTTTCGAGAGTTCCAAATGGAATTTAACTTACGAAAATCGTATTTGTTTTTACCATAAAACAAAACCACAGCAAGACGCCAGGCAGAGTTGTCACGTTCTTGCAATGCGGAGTTTACAGGCAGTCCTGTGGCAATTATAGACACAAGAACACAAGCAGGAGAAATGAAAAAAATACGGTCTCTTGAGGTTACTGATCTGGTATGGTTTTGTTTATAAAATACATAAACTAGTGACTTGGTTATAATATAAAACATAATGATGATTTTACGAATTTGACAATGATGGATTATATGTATCAACTCGGGCACAGAGCCTAACCATACTGTAAATGATATACCATACATGTAACCAAATGTAGGGGACAGAGACAGAGAGAACTACGTATATTTTCGAAACATAGGGAAAGCACCAAGGCCATATATCATCTTTGATGTGATTATGAGTTCCGAGTAATATTTTTCAGCATGGAATTTTCACTTGGTGTCACAGACCAGGAAGAAATTAACAGGGAAATTAAAAGTTACAATATCGTACTAGGCCAGCACAGTGCAACAGCGTACCTAATTCGGTGATAAGAAGAAAGAAAAGTTACCAAAAGTCATATCAATGATAATTTTGAGTAAATGTCCATAAAACAGTATGATTCCTAACAACATATTCCTGTGCAGTGAACGTAGATAGAACTCCATGGCAAGACATCAATGCCTTGCTGGTAAATTAAATGTTTTCAATTCTGACCTTTACCCATACTCTGGAACTGTACGATATATAAGATTTATGACTACATGCAACCAGCGTTTATTTAAATAAATGCATCAGGTTAAAAGATAAACATAAGTATGCATATTCTATCTGGTAAAATGTTTTTATAGGTTCACGCAAGATTAAAAAGGTTAAGTGTTGAGTACATTGAAGTATCGTTGTAGTTATTGAAACAATATTTGAAACAAAAGCTATGGTCAACATAGTCTGTTGCAGTGAAGAGAATGTGATGGATAACCTGCATGGAACACATTATACCCATTGAGCAATATTCATTTTTAAATCAGTACATATACTTAGTTAGGATGTTCACAATTTGGTAAGTTTTTTCTTATCCCAGAACACATTAACCAGCATGAACACCAAGAGGTGGTTGGTGATGTGAACACAAAATGTGAAAGACGTGGACGTGGACGTGGAAGTGAGCGAGGGGCTGATGTCCAACCAAAACCAGGAGGTCTGAACGAATCAGTTCTACAAGGAGGTAATTCCTACAATCTTAAAGCTTGTGCGAGCACCATTTTTAACTGACTGTGGATGTTCCTCTGCCCATTTTCCATCAACCCTTTTCCGTCGATACTAATCTACCGATTTTTACTTCTTTGGATAGACCGCCGAACCATGTCCTCTTCCAACTTCATGGAGACCTTTTGTGGTCGTATTCATTTTTATACTCTGCAAACGAAGTTGGGGGGTAGGCGGTAGGTGGAAGGCTGAGGGTATATGCCGCTGCTGATGGCGTTTGGGATATAGTCCAATAAGCTTCTCTATCTCACTGTCTAAATCCGAAATCCGTAGCTGCGGCCTTGTGAGCAAAACAACTCATGATTCACAGGCCACATATCTCAGGTTAACTGTATTGTACCTTGACACTAATTCTTTATCTGACTATACTTTAGTGACTTTGATCTCATATTAAAGATGATGTCCAATTTTGAAGTCCTTTTTGTGTCCATAGATCACCTGGTGCGTTATAACTTTTGCATTGTCGACTTCTTCTCAAAATCCATTGCATGGCCAGTTTTGTTTTGCACATGGGTGTTAACCAGGTGGTCTTCTATCAAGTTTCATCTTAAAGATTTGGCAAAAACAAAAAAGATGAGATTACAGTTGTGCCAGGATACCAGTACTTGTGACTGGGAACTAACTGCAGCCCCCCTCCCCCCCCCCCCCCAAAAAAAGATGTTGGACTCATGTAAAGACAACAACGGCCAAGTCACTGTGGTCATCTAGCGGACACAGTCATTTTGGCAAAAACAACAGGATTGCCTTACAAGGATTTCCTTACATGGTACTATGGCTGAACTAACAGAGGAGGGAAGGTAACTCCTGGCCACTTAAATCTGGCATTATTGCCTCGCCTGGAGTGCCTGATTCATCTCATACCCTAGAAAATCAACTAGGAACAGTAAAAGCAAAGGGATAGTTTTACTGAAAAATATCACATTTGGGGCTGTACTCACTGATGGGTGACTACAGCACACCAAAATTTGGCAAGATTTTATGGTTATGATTTCTGGACTGGAGTAACTGATCCCCATTATGCTCTTCAGACAATGGGATCACGGCTGAAATCCAGGGCACAAACACAGTGATTTTGACCAACATCACACCATTTATGTAAATTGTCATGCCTAGCCATCAAGTCCTGATCCAGGCTCACCCAAAGTCACCACCATATATTTTGGATTTTTACTGAATAAAGTAGTTGTCTTTGGCTCGGAAGCCGATCGAGTTTGTAGTCTTTTCTCTTTGAGAAACAAACTCGTGGTAGGGCGTTCACCCCCACCCCCCCCCCATACCTACATGCAGTAATCAGTCTTGGTCTGACAGGAACTTCTTCAGCAGTCAGTACAATAAGCCCAATTTAACTTTGGAGACGTTGCACAACTGTTCAAGGTGGTTATTGTAATCACATTTTTGTATGGTGTAAATACGACATGTGATCCCAAGAAGTGTTAAGGTGGTCTCCACTGGATCTGATCTGATCCGATCCATGGTGGTAATGGTTGCGTGTACGTTAATAGCAAGCGTCAACGAGCTCTTATCATTAACACATGTGAATACAGGACATAGCAGAATCTTATGACATTCAATCACACGCCTACTCAGTATATAGTCTATGGATTTGATTTTCTTTGTCAATAATTCATGTCTATTCAGAATTCGTTATCGGTAAAATGTGATAAATGATAACAATATCACAAACTTGCATTATGGAAACCTTGCTGGGACCTGGGTCTGTCAAACACGCTTCTGGGGCTAGAAATGAGTTCCCTTGGAATAGAAAAACTTGACAGCTGTGAGGGTAAACTAAATAAATATTGCAAACTATGTAACATTTGTTGTGGATGTTGCGTCTTACCTTAATAATGTTTGCAGAAAGTGCAGAGGCCACATCGCTCATGGAGGCCTTCCAGATAGCAACTTTCACTAATATCCCAAAGGGCCCCAAAACGCCATGTTGCCATTGTCAGCTCATATTTGGTGTTGTCACACGAGATTCCAATAATCACTCTCCATACCAACTGCCTCTCTGCTGCAGGTTACATTACTATTTAAATGGGGCTATAGGGATTTCGGCCACAGTACTTAAATTTGTGGAAGAGTGTCTCACAAAAAGAAAGGCTAAACAACAGATGGGTTCGTTCTGCTGCTCAACGGCTTCCCCCGTCAAGCTTGGCTTGCTAAATGGCCGCCAGATGGGCCTAGCGACTAGGTGGGTTCCATGTTGAAATGTACCTTGGTGAAAACATACCCTTACCCTAGTAAAAATGTACTCTTCCTCAAAGGTACATAGGGTAAGTTTTGACCAGGGTACGTTTTTATTAGTGAAAACGTTCCCTGTAAAAATGTTCTTCATTTATGTCTGTGTTCTTACACAGAGATACTGTTTTCCCGAGAAATTCGCTTTTTCTTTCTCTCGTCTTTCTTTCTTTGTTTACCAGAAAATGTGTCTGCCCCTTTTTCTTGGAGACTGCTATAGATAGAAACTCCAAAGTAAGCATAATTATACTTCTATAGATGAAGTCTTGCCTTTTTACAATAAGAAGTCACAAGTTTCAAAATTATGCAAATGAGGGCTAGTTACAGTACTGTTTTAAATCTTTAATATCCTCTATACTATAGTAGATGTAGTTCTGAATGTATAGGAGTTCGACGATAGCAAGGCAAAGGTCATCTCAAATGTCAAGGTCATGTCAAGATCAAAGGTTGTGTCAAGGTGAAAGGTCAATTTTAGGTCAAAATGTCATTTTATAGGTCACATATAGAGGTTATCTTAGGTCAAAGGTCATTTTAAGGTCAAGGCCACTTTTGATGGTGGCTGTCCAACGCACACGTTGTCAAGTTTGTTGCCACAGGATTTAACCATATATCCATTGTTCCATTGGACAACCAATCTTAAAGAGGGATTTGTAGGCAGTTCGACGATAGCAAGGCAAAAGGTCATCTCAAATGTCAAGGTCATGTCAAGATCAAAGGTTGTGTCAAGGTGAAAGGTCAATTTTAGGTCAAAATGTCATTTTATAGGTCACATATAGAGGTTATCTTAGGTCAAAGGTCATTTTAAGGTCAAGGCCACTTTTGATGGTGGCTGTCCAACGCACACGTTGTCAGGTTTGTTGCCACAGGATTTAACCATATATCCATTGTTCCATTGGACAGCCAATCTTAAAGAGGGATTTGTAGGCACACCGATGTGCTGTAATGCAAATCTTCTTTTATAGTTTTTTTCCTTAAATCAATGCTGACATATAATTATATGCATGTTTATGTCGACTTTAAAAGTGGATCGTTTTAAATGGCCAAAAACTATATACATGCCAATTTAAACACTAAGAAACCCAACAAACCCAACGTTTCCGATCAAACCGCATAATGCCACACTTTTACTTTTGTTTGATATTTTTACTTGTATAACGTGTTGTTTTGTATGATTCCCACGTACTTTTGGTGAATTTCTCAGGCGGGGTGGTGGGGGGTGGGGGTGGTGGTGGTAATAAAATTATCGTTAACACAGTCTTGAAATGATGCTGTTATTAAGCATCTGTCATGTTATGACAGTTTATGATCAGTCGTAAATGTTTATTATTCATAACCTTTTGTTTTGGAACGTACATCTACATGTACTCAGGGTCAAGAGAACAGAACTGGTAATTACTTAATCGAATTAGCAAGCATGTTGTTACGGTATTTGTTCCAACAACCCACAGCTACCAAGGTTTGTCCATATCCAGTTACACATTTGAATATATCCCTGGCACCACATTAGCTTGATAATGTTCACACCGTTTTGCATTGAATTTATGAAAAAAAATCCTTTTAATTTAGAAGACATTGGGGAAGAGGCCTACAAGAAACTTCTACAGAGAAAGTACTTTGACTTGGGAAAATCAATGAACCCTGAATGCGTTGTGGCGGAACTATATACCCTGGGCGTTGTCAATGAAGCAGAGAAAACGTCTATCGCGTCGAAACTTCTAAAAAAGAACCAAGTATATTGTTTACTTGACGTTCTTGAAAATAAGTCACCTAAGGTACTTCCTAAACTGATCGATGCATTGCGCTTGACACAACAACACCATGTTGCAGATTTTATATCAGGTATGCTGCTGATTTGTACTGTTTTGAAAACCTGACGCTATCATAAATACACATTCAAGGGTCGTATAAGAATTATGATGAGCTGTACAAACTTGTGGCTTAGCAGATACGACATAAAGATTTTATGCCTCTCAATATTACTTCACACATATCAGCTTGTCTTGGCATATTTACTTTGAACAAAATCTTTGCAGAAGCACATCTGCAATTTTGCAGGTACACAGTTTTAGATTATTTGAAAGCAAAACCTTCTCAGCTTTCACAAATTTTTGAACAACTAAGCCTATGTCTGAGACATCGTGTCCATTCAGTTCAAAGTGGACTCAACAGGCCAGCGCATCATGCATATGATAGCGTAGCAAAATAGGCACGGTGCAGATTTCAAAGATATTTTTATTATTTTTTTAATTAAGAATTAAAGAAAGAAAGAAGGTGATCTGATATGGAAGGTGGTCATAAGTTAAACAAACATGTGCTTTTGGCCTGGTACGGCACTATCCATGGCGTAATATTGATCATATATCACTTCATGTATAACAAAGCTTATTCAATATATATTTTAGCTTCCAGTATTAACCAATCTATGATCTCAACAATAATATTGACGCGTTTAACATATTTATCTTTCATGGTTAAATGGTCATTTCAGTTTGATACAATACTTAAGCTTCAAATCTGGAAAAAAATCTGGATGAATGACTAAAACTTCAGCTATAATCCTGAAATGTTAATCATATATATATATATATATATATATATATATATATATATATATATATATATATATATATATATATATATATATAAACATATAACGCTTCCATAGCCCCTTTCAATTTTCGATCGTTGAACTGACAGAAAACCTCTGTGTGGATATGGATGCACGGTACAGGAAAATTCTGCAAAAGCAACGTTTAATTCTTGCGAAGCAGATGAACCCGTCTGATACAGTAATATACCTGTATTCACGGGCCTCCGTAACCAAAGAGGAAAGAGATGAAATCACGTCGAAGGACAAACCAGAAGACCAAGTGTACTGTCTACTCGATATTGTTGAATCTAAGCTGCCTGGAAGTTTCCATCAATTAATCACTGCATTATGCGAGACAAGGCAAGAGGAAATTGCGGATTTGATTTCTGGTACGTTCGATTGCCCATAATAGCATAGGGAATATTCCGTGTGAAACATATTTTGGAACATATCACCTGAACTAGATATGTATAAAATGATGCCCAAATAGTAAACAAATTTTATTCCTGATATGTAGCTGGATAGGTGCTGTTAACATATTGTTTTGGAACATTTTTAAATATATATCGCAATCAAACATCATTTTGTTTTTGTTGTTATCATAAAGACTTCCGTGTTAAGTACCTGACCACGCAATATTAAAAATCAACTATACATGCGCATGCTGTAAGCTATGTGATGCAAAAGTGTACATGAAGTAAGATTTTTGACATGTAATTTAACTCTGCGCATATAGACCAGTCACCAGACTGCTTGTGCGCCCTCACATATGGTCATTCTGAGTATCGGATCCTGTCATAAACGTGATATACGGATTTAAGATGCATGTCGAGGCTTTTTGCTTTAAGATTAACTGAGTATATGCCCAAGATACAATATAAATATTAGATTCATCTTTATAATACCACGAGGTGCCGGTTCGTTTGCGTGCGCGCATATATATATATATATGTGTGTGTGTGTGTGTGTGTGTGTGTGTGTGTGTGTGTGTGTGTGTGTGTGTGTAAGAGAGAGAGAGAGAGAGAGAGAGAGAGAGAGAGAGAGAGAGAGAGAGAGAGAGAGAGAGAGAGAGAGAGAGAGAGATGCTATTTTCAAATGAACACCGATGATGAGTATCGCGCAGACAGCGCAGTGTACAAATATTGTGAGTATTGGGTACTTTCCTGCTGTGTACAAGGCAGGGGCATGCCAAAAGACCATTCCACTTGTATGCACAACATTTCTGACAGCCCTGAAAGGTGCTGAATCAACACTCAGACAATCCGCGGTCAAATCATAAATATTTTTTCTGTGTTCCCCTAATACTGGTGTAGTTACGCTCCCGTTTCTGGGAAACAGAAAATAAAAACTTATTTTCCAGCCCTATATATTGTTTGAGATAAGATAATTACACAATAGGGACAGAAGAAAAAAATTGATAGGGTAACATTATAAGTTACCGACTGGTTGACTGGGTATTATGTGCAGCGAACATCTCCCACGATGGGAACTGGTATTGCCCGAGGCGTTTATAGATGCCGAGGGGAATCCCAATTTCCTGAGTGCGAGATGACCGCAGTATTATACAGTCAACCAGTGGGTAACGAATGTATCCCCTTTATGTAAAATTTCACTAAAAATATAATTATAACACAACACATTTATTGTAATTTTACCCTTTTGCCTGTTTTGTTTCTTCTGTCATTTTGGTTGCAGCTGTCTTGTGCTCCGTGCTGCCTAGTTTGTAATAGCATTCTCTGCAGCCAGTTGCGAGGTGCTGCTTTTCCACACGTGTGGTATTACTACAGTAATACCATGATTTACGTTAAATGCGACAAACACCTCACAGCTATCAACCAATCAGATGCTTAGATATTTCCCAAAGAAACGGGATAATAATGCATACAATACTGTAGCTGTACTAATATGGACAGTAAACTAAGTAGTACAGATAGGTGAGCAGACGACAAGTTGAAATTCAATTTGCATGTTCAAGTACCCGGCAGGAACATTTTGCCAGATGTGATTTAGTTCGTCGTGCTATTTTAGAGACCATGTGCTTCAATACAGAAATTAGCAGGTAATATTTGTGCAACACACACACACACACACACACACACACACACACACACACACACACACACACACACGCACGTACACACACACACACACACACACACACAAGGACTGGGCGTATAGACACAGGAAGGTTCTGGTCCAGGATGCAAAGACGGTTGGGACAATGTTGGGCCAACGTGACGTAACGTTTACCCATTATTCGGCCAGCCTTCATTGCTTGCTTTGGTGACATCATCATTAACACAAAGACCATTTGTTTTTCATCTCTTGCTGAGATACAATCTCACATTTTATTGCAAACGTTCGTCATAATCCAAACTTTTTGTTTTTAATTTTATAAAAGATTACGTGTAAAAGAATATCCTTAGAAAAATTTGTAAAATCTGTGGCCCTAAACCCTTTTGTTTGTGTATTTTGCAGAGGCAACTCTGTGGATTTTTTTTATATTATTACACCTATTGTACCTATATCACACATTTTACCTATGCACAGTAGAGCAGTCTCGAACAACACCCCCCCCCCCAAATGGACTGCTTCTCTGGAAAACACAGTAGACAGCACTAACAGGTAAATATTAATATTTGATTTTATTGATAAAACTGACCCACATTACTTGCAACCTTTTCAATTGTATGTACTTGCAGGTATATTGACAGTTTTGTTCAGTATCCGAGTGCTAAAGTGACCAAGTTGGTTGCTCCCAGACGCAATCTCCTTTTTTCAAGCTACTTAACTTCCGTAAAAGTTGACTTTGCTCTTGCAGAAAATATGGTTGATGCATACAAGAAATTTTTGCGAAGAAAGTCCGTTGACTTATCAAAGAAGATGAAAGCAGCCCATATTGCAAGGATTCTGTATGGACAAGACGCCATCACAAAAGAAGAGAGAGATAAAGTCATTTCAGAACCAGATACGCAAGAAAAAACGTTCGTTCTTCTCGATATTCTTGAAAGCAAGCCACCCAAGACGCTTTGTAAATTGTTTGAAGCACTTTCTACGGCAAACCAGGATGAAGCTTTGCATTTCCTTCTGGGTAAGTTCTTTTGCTTTTTGAAGACAGTCAAGCATATATACTCAAAATATGCACACTTGCCATGCTCGTTTTAGAACTCTGCTACTTACCGGGAAAACATGAAAACACATGTCTTGTGTTTGTGAAACTTTGGTTGACCTGCCTGTAAATTTATGCAGACTTTCAACAATTTCAACATTGCACTTTCAGCAATCTAGGTATTTATTGCACATTATCAGATGTGGATAATTTACTATTTTGAAATTAAAAGTCATTCCTTTTATCATACATGCGGCACTTTAACTCATCATCATCATCATCATCATCATCATCATCATCATCATCATCATCATCATCATCATCATCATCATCATCATCATCATCATCATCATCATCATCATCATCAAATAGTACTAAAGCAAGAAATGAACAGGCTGTACTAGATTATTTTGTTTATTTCAATTCTGATTCACTAGAATAAATTTCAGAAATATATTCCTAAAAATTTTTGTTACTGTTGCAGAGCAGGTCATCGATACAACAGAATATTAAAGTGAAAAAATTATCATAATAATTCTTACCGTGTGTTCGACTAGGGCAACAGTTAGGGATAGGCCACCGAAATCCGAATATTGATTGGCAGATTAGTTTAAAAACAAATGGACGATAGGAGAAAGGAATTTCCCAGGCGACCAGTTGTTGTATTTGGGCGGACGGAGATTTGAGAAGTTATGTAATTCCCGCCACTGACTTCTCCAGCTGAGGTTAGGAAGAGATTGAATAGCACACCCTATGGAAGTTTAAGTTTATGATATTTGCTACTAGTACTAACGTTTGCTAACCAATTTCGGCTTACAGGCAGTTCCCGCATGTATACTTTCGGGAGCCGGTGCATATTCTGGCTTCCCACTTGAATAATACCTGGCAGCGGCTTCGTGGATTTGTCAAATAAGACACCCGTATTCTGTAATAGGCTTAATCATTGCTGAATATAGCTTACGAAGGTATTTCGGTGTAAATTTCAGCCATTTTTCGACTGCAAATATCTGTTTGCCTTGTCGATAATTCTATGAATATGTGAATCCCAAGCTTAATTGGACGCCAACGCGATACCGACGTCCGTGTGGGTATTTCTTTCAGGAAGTTTGTTCTGTCCCAATTTCAAAATGAGACAGACGGGATAAACACTTCTGTTAAGCTTTGCTTGCAAAATGACAAACAGGGGTTTCTAGCAATGAAGCTTACTTTCCGGACTTTCCCAATTTTGGACTTTCTTCAATTCTGTGTTTAGCCGAAAACCAAACACTGTTGGTTTCCGTACAATTTTAGGAAACCAGTCTTTTCCCTTAAAAGCGTGATATCAAAAAAACAAACAAACAAACAAACAAACAAAAAAACAAAAACAAAAACAAAACACACAAAAAACCAAAAAATAACAAAAAAAACCCACCCCCCAAAAAAATCCGTCTACAATTTCATATATATATACATGTGTTTATATCAAAAGAATAAAGATCAAAACATTGAGATCGAGGGTGCAAATAAATGACTTGTCGTTGTATACCAACTCGTTGGTTCCTATTAGATAAATAACTTTGTACACAATGTGTCAAGGGATTGATTAAAACTTTACTGACATAATTTGTACAAACGACCATCATAACAATCGTAATCCAAATGTTTGAATATTTCTTAAAAGACTATCCTAAGGAAAAATAAAGAAAAAAATGACTACGACCATCCGGTCCAGACACCGAATTGGTCTGTCTGCAGCGATGACAAAACTTCCTTACTTCTTCCTCTTTTTAAGAAGAATGACGTTAATTTTTCGTCAGTGTTACGTTCAAGAGGAGACGGACAAGCGTAATTCACACTGTCCAGAATTGTAAATGGCAGGGAAAAACTGCGTTTAATTTTTATTTCATTTACTTAATTATCAGAAATTATTTGACCCTCTTTAATAAGTGAAAGATGTTTTGGTGAATTTGGTTTCCGAATATTAATTGAGTGCGACTCCACCCTTTCAGTGGATCTATTAAATTTTTTTATGGAGTCTATACTCAAATTCAAATAAGCCATATGATCACACGTTCATTTGCTCTCACGACCAGTAATCACAGCTTCTTATCAATTTAATTTGAAAATGTGCTCGTCGTGTAATTTGTACAAATCGTTGCCCTACTGTGCTTTGAGATTAGCTTGATCATACTATTTATCCACAGGTTTTATATACTACAAAGACGTCTTTGAATGGGATATACCGTTTTACGGTATCCTGCAAATAAATCGGTCCAATAACGTACTATCATCAATACTATCAAGTATCCGGAATGTCGGATTCCAAGGTGCTGTAATGATTTCCGTTGAGTTTGTCAAAAGTTCACAGATAGATGGAAACACATGCTTCTCAAACTTTTTGTATGTCGCAGTGACACGTCAAGTGCAGTTCCTGTGGGCTCGAAGAGCGTTGTCGACTCATTCACAAATAAAATTTCTACAATCTTTCTCAGCCATGCACATACATTGCGTTCTGCCGAAGGCAGAGGTGTATCATGTGTGGAGCGGGTTGGGGACATATTCCCCAGCTTTTCAGTCCCAAGCAAAAGCACACTCATTCGCGCTGCCGACGGCAACGTTTGAATTCGCGAGATTTGTTTTCCTCAATGCAGTTTAGGAGGGCAATTGTTATACACACACACACACACACACACACACACACACACACACACACACACACACACACACACACACACACACACACACACACATATATATATATATATATATATATATATATATATATATATATATATATATATATTTATATATATATACATATACATAATTATATATATATATATATATATATATATATATATATATATATATATATATGGGGTATTTATCTAGTGTTTTGAAAAAATACAAACAGACACACACACACAAACGAAACAGGCTTGACCGCTATTTATGAGGTAGGCGAATACATATGCAGTGTGATTTTGCCACCAGCAAATGAGGTCTGTCAATACCATAGCAACAAGCTCAGATGCTAGCACATATGTACATGGATTCTACAAAATGCTTGCGGTTAGTGACGAATGTTCTCAGACACACACACACACACACACACACACACACACACACACACACACACACACACACACACACACACACATGCACACGCACACACCACATATATATATATATATATATATATATATATATATATATATATATGTGTGTGTGTGTGTGTATATACGACACATACAAATGGGGGTGGGGGCAAATATTCTGAAACCAAAGGGCCCCCTCCCCATTTATATCTACTTCAGGACACAAACAAATAGGGGGCCCAAATATTCTGGAACCAAAGGGCCCCCTCCCCATTTACATCCACTGCAAGGCACTTACATACAAATAGGGGGCCATTTTTTCAAGATCAACTTCAATGCATTTAGATATCAAAAGGGGGCCAAAAGTATGGAATCAAAGGCCCCATCCATTTATAGCCACCTAAAGGCACTTAGATACTATTCAGGGGTCAAGTGGCTCAAACGTTTGGGAATCAAACGCCCCCTCCCCCGCCCCAGCCCCTATCTACATAACTGAAAATTAAGTCATTTATAGTTATTTTACAGAAGTACATGTACATGTAGTTTGGGGGTAACAAGTCAAAGAGGCCTCGCGTCAAACCGGCCTTGGGTCAAAGTGGCCCCAAGTCAAACCGGTCCCGAGTCAAACCGGCCTCAAGTCAGACCAGCCCCGAGTCAAACCGGCCTCGCCTCTGGTCAAACCAGCCTCAGTCAAACCGACCTTCAAGTCAAACCTGCCCTGGGTCAAATCGTCCCCAAGTCAAAGCGGCCTTCTAGATATTATATATCCGTACTGTACTTTAACTTTCTACTGAACTATTTTAATTAGGATTCCTGTTGTTTTAGGCTATTCAAGACTGATCTTTCTTGATAGGATAATTTTTTTCTTGACTATTAAATATTCTACAATAAATGAATACGAATGAATGAATGAAATGGAATTGATGAATGAATGGATAAATATCCATGCAAAGAGCTCAATAAATAAATAAATGAATAAACATATAAATAATAAATAAATTTCCATTATAATGAATGGATAAATATCCATGCAAAGAGCTCAATAAATAAATAAATGAATAAATATATAAATATATAAATAATAAATAAATTTCCATTATAATGATATATAGTCTTGTAGCCTATTGTTGCTTTCATTTATAACTTATGTAAAGCTCGTTACTACTAGGGCCCTATAGCCTACGTGTAGGCCCTACATGTAACATGAGGCCGGTTTGACCTGGGCCGCTTTGACGGGAGGCCGGTTTGACTGACGGCCGCTTTGACCGTGGGCCGTTTTGACTTGAGGGCCGGGTTGACTTGAGGCCGTTTTGACTTGGGACCGGTTTGACCCAAGGCCGGTTTGACGCGAGGCCCGTTTGACTAGAAATCTAGTTTGGGTTAGCTCAGCTATTCATGAAAATTACTGGTCCAATTATAACCTTTTTACTCAGATGCGAACATACTTGCATCAAAGTTAAATTTTCCATTTTCTATGAGAAAGTAAACTTAGGATCGAATCATCTGGTCATAATTTCGCTTTGATTATAATGCCATTCACATGATTCAGGACTACGTTTTTATATTTTCGCACTGAATCTATTCTCATGCCGAGCTGACAAAACACTCTGACCAGCACCTTTTACATTTAGTCTACTGTAACATGACCAATTTTGCTATTTTGCACTATTAACATCATCAATGTTACAATAGTTAAGATGTCTCATGAAGTATGACAAAAATCAAATATGAAAGGTGGCCCAAGTATTCGGAAGGGGCCCAAATATTCTAGAATGTTTGGGCCCCCGGGGGTCCGAATATTTGGGCCTGGGTCCCATCTGTTTGGCGAACGGATGGGTCCGGGGGCCATCCATTCGGGGGCCCAAATATTCATTGACACAGGATTAAACATATTAATGAATCTGAATTCCCATTTGTCATCCTCATTCATGGTCATTTCCGAAAAGATGACCTTTGACCTATCCAGGACCTCTGACCTATTTCAAAAAACAGATAATTTCATTTAAGAAAAAAATATTCTAGTATTCCAAACTAATGAAAGTATAAAAGATGTACATTCGCAATCTAGTTTTTCCAAAGAAGAGGAAATAGCATCCCTACCCCCATAAATATTGGTTACATTTCAACGATCAGAAGTTTAGCCATATAGACAAAATAATGTGCATTTTCCAGGCATGTATAGTCAAATACAGCTTAAATATTACCAGAAATTAAAGTAACTGATACAAAATGTTTAGTTTAATGATATTAAGAGATGGATAACGTGTACCGGGGGAAATCCGTTGTCTTAGGCATTCAACATGTTGAAGCGCTGCTCAACTAAGCCCATTTTTTTCCATTTTATGCATTTCATACAACATGCATACATATTTTAACATTGATATTATAGTACCGTAATCAAAAAGAAGGTGATTTTTTTCATTCAACTCCCTTCGTACATGCCTTAAATATATGTTTAAGTACAAGCTGTCACTGCTAATGGCATAATTACATTTTGGTGGCTAGTTTCATAATGATGACATACTGTTTAGCATATTTATAGGCCCAAATATGGCCTTCGCGTAAGTTTGTCCTTTGACCTCGGCTTGACCTTTGACCTCTCTGTGACCTCTGACCTCGTTGTAAGAACAGATAATTTCATTACAGAAAAAATTCTCATAGTATTTGAAATTATTAAAAGTAGGAGAGATATATATTTGCAACTTAGTTTTTATCTTAGAAGAAAAATAGCATCCCTACCCCATAAATATCGGTTACCTTTCAACGATTGGAAGTTTAGTAGTATAGACAAAAATTGTGAATATTTCATTCATGTATAGTCAAATACAGCTTAAATATTACCAGAAATTAAAGCAATTGATATCAAATATTTAGTTTAATGATTTTTAGAGATGGATAACATGTTTGGGAGGAAATTCTTGGTCTCACTTTAAAGGCATTCAACATGTTGAAGCACTGCTCAACATGGACCATCTTTTGCCATTTTATGCATTTCATACAACATGCATAATATTTTAACATTGATATTATAATAGTGTAATCACAAAGAAGGTGATCTTTTCCATTCAAATCCCTTTGTACATGCCTATACTATATGTTTAAGTACAAACTGTCAACGCTTATAACATAATTACATTTTTATGGCTACTCTCATAAAGTTGACTAATAATTTTTAGCGCGAAATATGGCTTTCGCTTAAGTTTGACCTTTGACCTCGGCTTGACCTTTGACATCTCATCAGGCACTGATCATTTCATTGCGGTAATATTTGGTATTGCCTGTGAAAATAAATAAGGTATGAGTGAGGTCTGTTTCACGTTAGCATTTTATGGTGGAAGATTTACTAACACTCCTACCCCCTTAGCTTTACCCCCTTAAAAAACGAGAAATTTTACCTGGCTATGAGACATGTTCTAAGATTGCCGCCACCTGAACCCCGTGGGACAAAAAATAACGGTGTTAACATCATTTTTTATTTATCAGAGACAACTAAGAATACGAAAAAATAAGTTTCATCAACAACACCAGGGGGTGCATGGGGACCCCCTCTGGCCACCAGACTAATATATATGGGGTAATTAGCAGGAATGGTCCCACCGATGAGCTGACATTACACAAGTCAGTGGAACATGCTTAGAAACCGTCACAGTCAGTGTCCCAAACACTATATATTATTTTTTTTCATGTGTTTCGTATATTGTAAATTCCTTCCTTCCGAAGCTGTTGCTTTGTATATTTTACTATGGCGTGAACGACTCATTGTTCCTGTTACAACGCAGGCTGCTGCCAGTTGAATGATTTCAAATAGAACTATGTCTGCCCATGTGCGCCCATCCCCAAAACAATGCTGACACATTGTAAACATGGTTTTACCAAGGAAAAGTAAAGATATTTTAGTGCATTTGGTTTAATACATATCGTGTTTGAGTATTTCTCTGTGTTTACAACATCGGATAACAGTTTCCGATGTGCTTGCGACTGAAAATAGAGATAAACAATGACAAAATAGTGCATAACTTTTATTTCCTATGACCTTGCCAAATCCTGGTTTCATGAGTTTTGTCTTAATTCAAATTGTATTGTATGCTGTTCCATCATTCTGTGTATAATGCTGCAAAACTGGATAAAATGTTGGCTCAGCATCCCACAAAGTTGAAGTGTTGGTTTTTGTTACCATGCAAATGGCGGCCATCTTGAGTGAACAGCCAGTCACAGAGCCCTTGTTCCCATGGCCCCATGCAAAATATCCAGCCCTGTGTTTATTCATCTCTCAGCTTCGGATCACATGAAAGGGGCGTGATATGTGATTTATCACTTATATAACAGTTGGTTTCTTTATTGGGTCCAGATAAGTGGTCAGTTTACAAGCTTCCTGTCACCCAAAACCCCATCGAAGATGCAAGAGATGCCTATTTGGAACGCCCACTGACCAGCTCTGGCATTTTAATTTAAAACAGATCCATGACTCATTCATGCTGTAACTTTATCAACAAGTGTCCATGATTTCAAGAGGGTACAGATTAGGACTGGGGTTTGTTAAATTTTCAAGATACAAGTGGTCCAAGTTAAAAAACGGAACAGTCCATTTAGTAGAAGTTAAGGGGGGGGGGGGCAGGCCAACTGACAAAATAAGCCTTTTTCTTTAATAACATATGTTATGTCCATTTTCACATTTATTGGTATTTTAAGTTGTAAAAAATAGTTTGTGCATTCTAGGGCACATTGTACACTTTTTATCAAAGGCTTGCTGCTAGCCATTCAATCTCCTTCATGTCTTAGCATTTCGACTGCATGGGATACTGTGGCGTGCGTAGTGCCTCTCTCTTATCTGAATCACGATCGGGCATAAGGGGAATTCTTGTCAGTTCCTTCCGTAAGGTTTTTAACCCGCTCAGAGTGTTTCTTCCATGGACTGAAATTGCACTTTCACATCCCTGGGGATGATCCAACCCAGAACACTCTGACTGGTATGACTCTCCGACATGTGTACCTACCGAAATGAGCATTCTTCGTACAAAAAGTGCAAAATGTGAGCAGTGTAGACCCAGAGACATGCCTTTTCATCTAGCATCTTTTAATTTCATAAAGTGAATGCAGCAAAACATTATATGACCCCATTTCTATTGTTATATTAACGCAGCTTAAAGTGGTCTCTGTCATACATTTACTCAACCAGGCTGCCAAGCCGTGCACCCAAAAGACTTGCAAGCCAAAAAGTAGATGGCATAAGGTTTCACGCTGGTATTCAATCTGTCAAGACATAAAAAACGAAGTTTTCACATTTTAGTTTGTCAAAAGGCTTTCGAATGCATACATGTATATTGTACACCAAAATGTTTATTAGAACAGTTACTTTAATCTTAAACACCATAAACTATGGGCAAGAATGGGAAAATTTTGAACAATGTCCATGGCAACCAACTCTGCAAAGTTCTACTTGGAGTATTCTTGTGCCAGCAGAGTCTGCCTTCACCTGTACCACCATATATATTGCTGCCAGTGTATTACATTGATAATATTAAGTTGAGTTGAAACGACCCATTGTTTTCGACTACCTAGGTAACATCTGCCTTTCTGGTAGAAACAAGATTGAAAATACGTTACTTTGCATCACCAGGTGTCATATTTTATGTTTACTGCGCAATGTATACCCCCATGAAATTTTAATGTAGCGTATAATAACATGCTGAATCTTTAGCGAGCACATGGGATGTATGCATTAATGCTGATCATTCATTCCTGCTTGCTAGACTGCCCTGTGTTGACCTTTTTGGAAAAATAGGTTCGTTGTTAAGTTTTTGCCACTACAAGCATAAAAAGGAAAAGTCTATTGATAGCCGAGTAGGAACGCACATAACAATGACAATGAAGGCCACTATATTGTGCACCTTCATTTCTGCAGTGTCGCATCATCTGTCCAGAGACGAGTGTCGTGTGTTCCATTTTTGTACGTTTCTTACTTTCCCTGGGTTAATACTGCATTTGAAACAATTTGAAAAAGATAATGTTGAGAAAAAGTTTCAACAGCGTGAGATGGAAGTACTGGATTCCCATGACGGGATTGCTGGATCTTTGCACATTGGCTGAATGTGTTAGCCGGTAATGTCATATGATCAACACCTCCCCACCCACCCACCCACCCATAGGGTCAAGACGCATTTTTTTATAATTTGTAACCGAGACTGAATGGTACGTCGTTAACACGTATTTGTTTAGAGACAGTTCTTAATAATCAGTGTCGACAGTACTCTGGCAGATAAAATGTCATAATTTTTAATACAATGACACTAAGTCAGCTAATTACTGGACTATAACAGTTCTGTTGTTTACATTTTTGCAACAATTTTGTTTGGGAATTGTGTAACTGGAATTTATCTCTTCCAATGTAGTTGATGATGTATTGCTACTATAAAACATGTCCATGATTTTGTACCTGTATTTATGGAAAATTACTTTTGTTACTGCCCACAGAACGTGGCCTTTAATTTCATGGTAAAACACTTGTGAGATGGTACTATATATAGCTTTTTCTTCAAAAATGTTTCATGTTGTTTAATCGTCAACACAACCTTATACCTCTCTATATCGAATAAATACATGCTTTGACTTCGCTCATGCACTTCAGTGCACAATAGGATCGCCACAAGTATCATTCACTGCAACATGGACGTCCAAATGTGTGTTTACTTATCGTCACACGTCACCATAAAAACCATTTGCTTGTTCTTTGTACACATATTTATGTGGTCTCTTTGCATTTCCTAAATTAACATAATTGCATTTTCAATTATAGCTGATGTACCACTGAGCATTCAAGTTGAATTTGACATTCGCTCAACTTCTCAAAACTCTGAAACATCTGACAACAAAAGACTGTGCAAAGCCCTCTTAGAGAGATTCGTGTCTGCCGTTACGATGGAACCTGGGTTGAATACACAAGAGATCAATAAGCGACTGCATGACTTTACCAAAAACATACAGGAATTTTCCAGTACAATAGCGGGATTGGGAGTTGCTTCAATACATGTTGTAATGAACTGTAGAGAAGTGCGTGGGATGGATCATCTGTGGAGACTTTACAAAACTGGATGGTTTAGGAATTTTTTCACTGAAATGTTACAAGTGTTGCAAAACGAAGATGATGACCTGGCAAGGGACTTGAAGACTGCAGATGTCGAAGTAAAAGTATCTATTCAGGAAGCTGAGTATCACTTTGGACGGAGAATTCTAATTCAAAGAGGTAAATTACCATCACTATTCTTACTACAAAGTTAGAGTTCCAGGCAATTTGCATCTTTGACATTTCGTCCTGCATTAAGCGTCTGTTTGTAATATTTAATGGAATTAAAAAAGAAAAGCTGTAAGAAAAACACGGGCAACCTTGTACAACTATTTAGCGCAATATGAACATACATGTACAAGCTGTAGTTTGCCGGGCTGTGAAAATACAACACACAGTTCAGCAAACCACATCCACATTCACAAATGTCAACCCAACAATGAGATCTAAGTGACAACGCAAAGCAAAGATTAAATAGTTGCCAGAAAATCAACATTCATCTTCCAATATCAATGTGAAGAAATAAATTTCATTCCTGGCTTGAGACAAGCAGTCAGCCATAGAAAGCAATGTTGGGTAGTTTCAAACCGGTCCTCTCAACCTTTTGAATAGATTCTTAATTAACCACATACCTAAGTTTATTTTTCTAAAACATATAGGAATAACCACTCAGACCAATGAGAATCTACGGTTAAGAACTTTCTTTGGTGCGATGTGTATGCACTGCTCGTAAACGGCACCGAGGAAAGTTGTTGGCTCGATCAAAACTTTGCAATGAAGGAGTTAGACACTTGGACTGTACTACAGTTGCTGTGTAAAATGTATGGTCCTCCTTCGTCTTATGAATACCCCACAAATATTCCTCTTGATATTTTTTCACATATTAGAAACCAGGCACACCTGCAATACTAATATAAATTATGTCATTCACATATAAGAAACATTGCATATTGTGTATTTCTAACTCTTGCAACACTGGTCGTGCATCGGAAGCGTTCCATGCGAACTTATAATTAACATATATCTAGAACTAATGTGATCACAGCTTTATTCCAACTTTGAGACAAAACTTCATGTCCGACCAAAGAGAATGATCCTCAAATCTGGCGATTTATTATAAAAACTGTGATTGGAGTGATACCTGTATGTCTGTATGTTTATATGTGTTGATCAGAGATGCAATAGTTTATTTCAAAATTCAGATACTATCAACACAAGAAATAGAATCCAGTTGGGCCATACAGGGCAACATGACATGGCTGAAGGACAAGGGTAAGATTTTCCCTCATAACTAGAAAAGAAACACACACACACACACACACACACACACACACACACACACAACACACACACACACACACACACACACGTTGCAACGGATTACTTTTGTTTGACTGTACCTTTGTTCAGATCTTATTTTCTTTTACATAGACCACTTATGCTTGAATATGTGGCACCTCACACAAAACTACTTTGTAAGGCTCATAGTGTATTTGTTCGATGAAATTATGTGAAACAAGAGCGGGTGTTTGCCTTTAAAACCTGTTTACAAACAATGCGCCTTTTAAGGGTTTGGATTTCCGGAAGGTAAAAGAGAACTTTCATATGTCATCCTGATAATATTTAATTTGTTACAGGGACATCTGTATGATAGACAATCTTGAAGTGGTGGTAAGTAAAATCATCACTTATTTTATTCATTGATCTGGTATTGGTGTACTAAATAGTCATGAAGGTTGATTCTGCTTGCAAGTAAGTCTTTTTACTTTAAGCCATTTGTATGTTTGTAAACATGACTTTCTCCCGGTCTATCTGTGCCAAAACAAATCAAGGTGACTTGACATCTCGGAAAGAATATCACATGCCTACTTGTGTTCAACAAAGAGCTGAAACTATTCAAATTTATTGGTTTCCGTCTTTTATTTGTTTCTTTATGTAAAACTATGTTCATCATACACATACATTGCGTCGCAGCAGGATGAATATTACTATGTAAAGTGGTGCTGTCATGATGTTAAACTGAATGAAGACACATGGGGATATGGTGTGAAAACAAACGACATCATACTTCTCCATACGATTTACAATTACGTTTAAAAGTAGTGTTTCTTTCTTTCTTTTTCTTTCTCGTGTAACATTTATTTTCGGACTTGCAAGTAAATGTACATAAACGTTTAAACATTTTCAGTGGGCTGTGCAAAGTCCCCAGACGGACTAACAGTAATTTTATCCATAAACTACTGCAGTTCTAGAAATTTTCGCGCTCGACTTGATTTAGCGCTTTTCGCGCTAGTACGCGAAAATAAGATGCACCAAAATTAATTGACATGATGAAAGGTTATATGCCGAAAATAAAATATACATTTTCGGCATTTCCTTAATGCTGGTGGATTTAAGTCCCCGATTCTGGAAATAAATGCCGACTCAGTAATTATACTGCCTAACCGTGTTGATATGGCACCCGCGCATATCTACCTCCATTGAAGCATTCTTTTTAAGAATGGGGATTTGGTCAAGTGGATATGTGCGTTTCCCATTTAAGATACGGGACTGGTGCCAAAGGTTGTAGGTTAGAGTCCTGCTCGTTCCGAAAATAAAATATATAGACAAGCATGAGAATCAAAATATTAAGATACGTCCCTGACAGCAAGAGGGTCATGACTTGATGTGGTTTAGCTCAGCAAGCTACAGTACATGTAATGGGAGTAAACGTATAGGGAATTTCATATTGGGCACCGTGTCACCTTCAGCTAGCAAAGTTTACTATCTTTTTTTAATTGAGAACATATCGAGGTTCAGGTTGAAAAGGTGCCTGACCAAAACAAATTAACCATTTTGGAAACATAGAATACATGTACGTTGACTCGCCATCTATCCGTTCAAACGGTTGTCGTTTGATGCTACAGATATAGTATGAAGTATTTTGTGTTTGTAAATTTGTGGCATGCTCAACCCTTCACGGTCAAGTATGTGTTTAGTACAGTTGTTATTGTTTCAGGAACCACGTGGCCATACACTTATGTCATGCTGCCATGAAGAAATCCATGCATTTACAGTCATAGGAACCCCAATATCATCAGATTTTATGTTGTGCTACAACCTGCGAGAACTGAATATGCCTGGACTGAATCTGACAAATGTGCCTGAAAGTGTCACGGAACTAAAGCATCTGCGGAGGCTAGACATATCAAACAACAACCTAAGCAGTCTACATATAAGTATCTTGACCTGTGAGCACATAGAAAAGTTAGACATGCACAGCAACCAAAATCTTGGCCCTGGACTGATAGGAACTATGGAAGACTTAGATCCGTCAATCACAGTTCTTCCAAGTATCCGAGAAATCAATTGTACCGATTGTGGCTTAGAAACTATTCCCAACCATCTGATGTCTTGTCACTATCTAGAGGTGCTTAAACTGGACAAGAACCAAATTAGATGTATACCCAAAGAAATGGGGACACTTCAAAATTTACTTGTCCTCAGATTGAGAGAAAACAGGTTGGAGCAAATAGCAGTTGAATTGTTTGAGTGCACCAAGCTAAGTGAGCTTTTGCTGGATGACAACCCAGAAGTGGGTCCAGATCTGGAGTCCGTTATGGATCAAAGAGCTTTAACCGATTCTAAACTTCCAGATCTCCGCCAGCTGGGGTGCAAAAATTGTGGCCTCAGAACGATACCAAAGACAATATTTAGTTACCATCAACTTGAAAAACTTCTACTAGATGATAATTACATAGCGCTGGTGCCCAATGAAATAAGGAACTTAGAACAACTGGTCCAACTTAATTTAGCTGACAACATCATGTTGCGGCTTTCAACAGAATTGCTGAAATGCAGAAAACTTGAAATATTAAATTTGAGCAATAACAGCTTCCTAGGTTTCGCCCTAGAAATAGCCCTGGAGAGTGAGGAAAACCTAGTTGACATCCTACCCTCTATCAAGGAGCTGATATTAGAAAAGTGTGGGTTAGAGGAAATTCCAGAAGCTATTTTTAACTGCCAGTTGTTAGAAATGCTGAATTTGAATTCAAATGAAATTGAAGTTGTTCCCAGTGGCATAGGCAAATTGAAAAGTCTGACTCGACTTTACCTTGCAGACAATGATTTGAGAAAAGTATCACCTGAGCTATTCTCTTGTGAAAGATTAGAAGTTTTAGAACTTGGAAATTACCCATCTGAGTTGAAACAATGTTTATATGCCAATGATATCTTGTTTCTACAGACCCAAGTTGAACAGTTACGGAACCTGAAAAAGCTCAGTATCAGTGGCAACAACATCACAACCTTACCCAACGAGTTGTTTCATTGTTATCAATTGGAAGAAATGGAAGTGCAGAGAAATAGCATTCAAGAAATCCCTTGTGCAATACAACAGCTGATAAGGTTGAAAAAGATCAATGTGAGTCACAATAAAATAGAGAAGGTTTCGCCTGAACTCTTTTGCCTGGAGAATATAGAAGAGATAGTGATGAATAACAACATCGCTATCGATGATACTTTGCAGCATTTAAGACAGCAACTTGATCACTGTGTTAACCCTTTAGCTCCATACCTCAAGGTGATCAAATGTGCCAACTGTAAGTTAACCCAAGTGCCGCCATTATTCTTTTTGTGTAACGGGGTCACGAGACTTGACTTACATGACAACGAGATCACAGAAATTTCCAGTCACTTCAAAGATTTGAAGAGTTTGATGGAATTATATCTGTACAATAATGACGTTCAGGATATTAGTGATGGTTTACTAAAATGTAAACAGCTGGAAATACTAATTTTGGATAACAACTCTGGGGTGGGATCAAAATTCGAGGAGTTTCTGGCAGCAGATGACAAGCCACTGCCCTATCTCAAAACATTGATGGTAAGCAACTGTGGACTCTCGTCCCTACCAGACAAGATTAAGGAACTCAGCTGCCTGCAAACTTTGATTGCCCGAGATAATAACTTGACCGAGTTACCCTACATCAGTGATTTGCCTGCATTGGAAGTATTGGACGTTGACAATAACAACATCAATAAGCTTCCAATCGAACCACGGAAGTGTCCAGCGCTGAGAAGCTTTTCTCTCAACAATAATCCAGTATTGACAGGTCCACATGCTGCACTAACCCTTCCTGGAGATTTAGTAAAATTGTTCCGAACACTACAACATTCTGTATCCACACTGCCAAATCTGAAGGCACTGTCATGTATGAACTGTAACATAATTGCAACCCCACCGCCTGTTCGACGCAAGGGAAAGAAAGTACGCATCTTGGTAGGACACTGTAGCTTTTCTGTTGTTAATGGAAGATTGGATAGAAAAGGTATGCGTGCTGCACATTCACTTATGAGTAGAATAAATACAGCAATAAGGCAAAGAATATCAGCGTCTAAAGCAATGAAAGGATTCATCGAAGCAGTTGAACAGCATTTCGTTAAATCAAGTTCCTGAAAGGGCATATTTGCAATTGTCTACATTTAAGATTAAGTAGAGACAGTATACGTGATTACACTGAGGGCCCTAACGACATAAAGCAGCTGAAAAGTACAGAATGTCAGCGTCTAAAACAATGAAAAGGTTTATTGGAGCAATTGAGCAGCAGTTCATCGACTCAACTTCTCAACAGGGTATATGTATCTCAATTTATGATGGTAATTATTGTCAAAATTAAGTAAACATTTAATGTTGGTACGTGGAAATGGGGTGCATCGTGTGCCTGGCAACGTGCAAACCAGAACAAGAATGTTTAGGCCTAGAAAATGAAATCCACCATGGATTAGCAAAAATCAGTTTAAAACACTAGAAAAAATTAGGAGCATAGAGTATGTACTAATCGAACGTGGCAAGTTCAGAGATCGTGTGAGTCTAAACCATTGATTACAATTTCCTATGAAATATTCAACAGCTTATTTTTAAATATACGAGACGTCAAATGCATTGGACTTGGAACTGATTGTTCGTAGCAAATAGTGTACCTGGATGTAAAAACAGAATATAAAATATCCATGCAGCAGTTCCTCATGAGAACTTGCCATTGATGTGCAATAGGATGCAATGAAATAAAAGCATCCCCGGTCCCAAGGAAGCAGTCACGGCATTTACAGTCTTAATTGTTGTACATATTCAAATTGAAATTAAATCCCCAATTAGAGTGAAATGGGTTTCCTGTGTGTGTTGGCATAGACAGCACGTGCCTGCCCCGTTATGATATTGGGCCCTTGGTGGCATTAACATTTATATCCAATTTTGGGAGATTAAATACCAGTAATTGTTATAAAATCATAAATGTTCAGACATTTTTGTACTACATTAAACACAGGGTGAATTGGTGAGAAAGCTTTATTCTACAGCTAAAGGCCTTGTGCGTAAATATGGCTAATAAATGAACAAATAGTTGGCATCAGGATGCAAGTCATTTACTCCAGGTTTCGTAAAATTATGATAAAAACTACAAATAATGATCCTGGTTTGGTACTACTACTACTACTACCACTACTACTACTACTACTACTACTACTACTCCTACTACTTGTAATAATAGTTTTTTCTGTATCTACACCTTTATAGCGAGGTACTGTGGGCGGAGCGGAACCGCGAGTGCGTCAGTTATGTTATAGATCTATACATCAGGTTATCAGGATTTAGCATTAAAATACAGAGTAAAACGTTCTACATGAAAAATAACAGCTAACAATTGGAGATCAGTCACATTGATATATAATTTAATTGTGGACTTGTGACAGAGTCTTTGTGACTATGGTCACTGGTTGCTATTTTTTCGTAAATACGCTGACGTTTCATCTTAATCGGCTTTGCACGTAAACTTTTGCACTGTGGTTATATTCATCCATATAGATCTGTGTTCACTGGAAATTTGAGACATTGATATTGCACTAGGCCGTTATGATTGTTATCATCATGATGAGTTTGACCTCAAATGGACTGGAAAGCTAAGAGCTTGCTTGAGATTGCACCAGGTCGTGGTCATTATTTTCATCATGGTGCAATTTTTTGATTTTTGGGTTGTGCAATTGGAATTGGTTTAACCTTTTTTTTCTAAAATACATTTTAAATGCAAAAATGATTGCAGTTGGCTAAAAGGGCCGTGCCGTATATTAATCCCTATTGCCGAGAGAGCAACAACGTACAAACAGGAGTAGACAAGACGCACAAGTGACACATTGTCCGTCAGGTCTGACGCCTCGATTGGCGTAACCTGGCTGGCTCGGTTTTAGAACAGGGACAATGGACAAGGACCAGGTTGAGGGGCATTTGCTGAGGTGGATTACCGCAATGACAATTTATTTCGCTACCATTAAGTTTATTGTAAACAGTCAGATTGCACCAATACCTGCCTACGAGAATCCCTCTGAAACATTAATAAATTCATGCACAGCAGGGAATATTTGTATATGTTCGTGAAGGGTGCAAGTATCAGATCCATGTAAAACATTTGGAATTCTAACAGGACGTGACGCTCCTTCCAATTAATAAAATATTAAGCGTAATGGTCAGAGCCCTGGTTGTGCTTGCCTGCGTTGTTGAAACAATTTAAGTTTCAAGTTACTTGTAAGATCTTTCATTCAAACGTGCTGTGTTTGGGCATATTGGACATGAGTGGGTTGGAAAAGATTATTGGTTCCGGTAGCCTTATACTAAAACTGTTAATATTTTGAAGTTGGAAGAAACTGTTATGTAAGATTGTGTACAATTAATATGTGTGATCTTTTGTAACATCCATACTCCCTTGCCTGTGGTTTTGTGTGTATAATTAAATTTCACAATATCTGGGTCATTTCTTTTTGTACTTGTTGGGTGGAGCTTTATCGGTATTGTTTTATGTAAACTATTTAATAGATGCTACATTGGTTATGCTGTGCTGTGGAGTCTGTCCTAGGGCTGATAGTTATATAGAAAACAGAACTTGTGTTTAATGCATAAATAAATATAACGAAAATGATGTGGGCTTACTTTCTTCTGTTGCGGTCTTTAGCTGACTGACAAGCCATGGGAACCAAATGTGACAGGCCTACGATGTCTCTTTATTTTAGGTGCAAGTGATAAATTTTAAGTTGCAAGTGTTTAATGCTATAATTATGTTTTGGAAAATGCTTTAGGATATACTTCTGCTTAGCAATGGTGTCCCCAAAGTTGACCATAAAACACGATTAACTAAAAGTTCAACAAATTATATATTTTTGAAAAGTACATGCATAGAGAATTTTGTTTTTGTCATTGTCATTGGTGTCACTTGTCTTGTATTTATACCTCAATTGCGCAAATTGAACGTTCAATTGTCCGATTTTTTTAGTCTCAAAATGGATGTAACTTTTTCACTTTTCATTTAAACTTTGAAATACTTGAGGCAAAATAAACTATAAGAAGTGAAAACATAAAGCAGGTCTCACTTTTTGCAAATTTTGCTTTGCTTGGTTTCTATGACTGTTGGATGTCTTAGTAAGCCCATTCATGTTAAAAGTGAGATGTCAACCTTGAAGTTAATGAATAACATTTCGAAGGATGGAAGAACTGGTTTAAAACCGCCAGTTTTCTTTTATGGGTGCCTTTCTGTCTCAAGTCAGCCACATTTATTTCTTTACATTGGTATTGCAAGATGACTTCATATTTTGGTAATTCTTGAATCTCTGCCTTTTGCTGTAATTAACATTGTTGGCATTGAGATTTGTGTATACCGTAGGTAATGGTCTTGTAATTTAAAACTATGTACTTGCGATATTGAGCTATTATCAAAACACTGTACTGTTTGTATTTTGTGTGTGTTTATATATGTATAACCTGAGTTGATCATAAATAACACAGCTCAAATGAGTTACATTATATCATTATATGTGAGTTTTTACCACCAAATTGCATGCCTAATCCTTGTAATCTGTTACAGGTTTTACCTCTAAATCGGAATTTGAATGGCATAGTAACTACTTCAGTAGTAAGTAAAAACGTTGGTAACCTTTAAAAACATTAGAAAATACCCATTCAAATACACTTTATGATGTTTCCAAAATTAACCAATGTAATTTCGAAGTTTCCAAATGAATGAAGTGCAAAATGAAACTTATCCGTATCATTATCATAACGGGATGCGACTACTGTTTGATTCTCCCTTCATTTTCTGTAAATATTGACACGTCAGTAACATTGCTTGGTTTTTATCGAAATGTATATTTACTGCTGCAGATGAAGTTACCATCAATGGAGTAAACTGAGTATGGGGTCATTGGCGGCAGTGCCGTTCATGGCATTGTCCACTTTTAGACATTGTGTGTCATATGCAGTTGTGCCTGATAAATCGACTTTGCTGACTTAGTTATAATGAGGGTAGAGAGGTTCTATGATGTTTTAGATTCACAAAACATCAGAACACGAGGTAGGCCTACTTTCTTTTTTCTGCTCAGCTAGCTGAAAAGTCTGGAGAATTAACAAGTGACAGGCCTACCATGTCTTTTTTCACCTTTGGCACAAATGATAAATTCTGAATTTTAATCTGCAGTTAATGGTAAATAGTTCAAAGGTTGCCAGGACTGGTTTAAAATCAGCAGTTTCCCTTTATAGCTGACTGTCTCAAGTCAGTAATGAAGTTTACTTCTTCACATTGGTTTTGCAGGATTGATGCTGATGTTTTGGTAATTCTTGAATCTCTGCCCTTTGCTGATATGAAAATATATTTACCCTGAATTACTCTCATTGTTGGGTTGTAATTTATGGATAAATATGGCTAATAAATGAATAAATAGTTGGCATCAGGATGCAAATCAGTTGCTCCAGGTTTTGTAAAATTATGATGAAAACTAAAAACAATAATGGTCTTGGTTTGGTACTACTACTACTACTACTACTACTACTACTACTACTACTACTACTACTACTACTACTACTACTACTACTTGTAATAATAAATTGTTTCTCTGTATCTACGCCTTTGTAATCGGGTTTGTGTGCACACGTTTGCATTGCAAAAAATGGTGACAGTGTTGGTTGGCTTCAACTGATTGTTTTGCCTCAAAGTCAATCCCTGCTGAGTGCTCTCTGCTTGAGCCAGAACAACCTCAAGGTTTGACAACCTTTGATACAGGACACTTCTGTTGCATTTGTGGTCTCTCCACTCCGGGACTTCTCCAGAAAGTTCAGGTTATCCATTTCACGCTGGACAAAAACACGAGGTTTGATGTTGGGTGGTAAATAAACCTCATCTTTGTCCATCTTTACTTGAATGTCCATACCAACAGTTGTCAGAATACGTCTGAGTGAATCATGTTAAATACAGACACTGAAGCCATGTGCAATAGGGGTAAGAACTTTGCATCTGGTCAAATTGTGAATGGATATAGCCAGACCAACATGCTTTGGAGTCATACACAAGGATCATGATATTTCTTTTCTTGCAAAGTCCATGCTAGGAGGTTGTATAACCTTTGAAGTACCAACTTGGATGCCACATACATAGAATACTGGCTACCATTTGACCAATCAAATTTGTAAGTAGATGTGGCTTTCAAGTCAGATTTAATGATAGCAGCAGCTTTTTAAATAAATGCATTTGGGTGTTCTTCATTTTGTTGCCTTCCTCTAGTGGCAAGAAAATCTTCTATACTCTGTGTGTGTGTGTGTGTGTGTGTTTTGACAACTGTACCAAGGAACGCTATGTATCACCAACAGATAGAGAGTATCTACATATGTTATCAGAGGTATCAGGTTGTTTTCAACAGGAAATTGTGTCCTCGTGTTTTCCTACAAAGCCGTTTTTCAGTTTTTCAATCCTAAACATTTCAGCACCATCGACATTGTGTTTCGAAAGTAGTTCACGATACTTGTCTTGATCCATGGAAAAAAACAGTACCTTTGACTCTTCAAATAACAGCCTGCAAACCGCAACAGAAAGCTGCATAAATGCAGCACAGCGTCCATCATTAGAGATACTTTGTGGCTCTGCAGGGAGGTCGGGCAATCCCTTTGGCAAACGATAAGCACTAAAACAGGATCTGTGCCTTTGGGCCCCTCTTTAATTAGATCAACTGCAGAATTCCCAGCTTTCAACCGACACCAATATCATGTTTTTGCCTTGCAATACTGAAGGAGGTTGTTACATGATAGCATGTTTCAAACTTTCCTAATTGTCATGCTCCCTTTTTGTCTCTCTCTTTACCACAAATAACACAGGTCTCTGGAAAGTCAAAAGATGATATTGCAGAACGTGTACTGTATCTGTCTGTTGGGGCCTCTCTTAGTTCTTGATTTCATATTTGTGTGAAACTGGTCCCTGTACCAATGATAGCCTGCATGCAGCCTGTCAATTGGCCAATTCTGAGTGCAGTATATCTATATTGGACTCTAGACATTTATGCAATTCTCAACCCTCGACATTCTGCTCTTTTCAGCACTTTTTCATTGCTTCCAGGCTTCGAGCGCATCACCCTTTGAACAAACAGTGCACTTAAAAACATCTATAGACAGTCTAAGTTTCTTATAATCCAACTATTCAAGACTGCGTTCAGTCATATTTAAACACCAGGAAGCCATTACTGCTATAAAAATGAACATGGTATGGTAAAAAGCAGCTGACAGGTTAACAGAGAGTCTGCACAGTGCCAAGACAAATATTGCTCAGTGATATGAATATTTTGCAGTAAAGACACTTGAAGCTTTCAGAAATAATGCTACTACAGTTTGAACCCAACTCAGTGCACCAGAGAAATGAACATATTTACAAGAAATTGACTGTGAAGTTTGCGTACTTGAACCCAATATATCACTAGTACCATAAATGTTCAACTTAGTATAGGCACTGTGGCTAAATATCCATAAATCAATAAATCATCACCAAAACGTGCAACTTTGTGTCAGAGTCCCCTGACAAATAAGCGAAGACAAAGATGCAGTGCATGAAACCACAAACTACCCTGTGACACAAGAAAACAGAATATCCATCCTAATGTTGCGGCAAACTAGATGTATGTAATATGAACAAACAGACTGAACACTTAAAACCAACTATAATGTCAGAACAACCAGGTACAACAAATAGAGACAAGATGGAGATAACCAGTCTGAAATGAACGAGCAAGATTCCACACAATCGACTCAGTAGAAATGCTAAAAATGACAGCAGGTGTGGCGGTTAGAGACTTTCTATTGTTCATATTGCAAGCGAGGCTCTGTACAGAACAGGTTCATATACCTCCTCTTTGGTCAGATATATATATATATACACTATGTGCACTATTAGTACATCATCATGAGCATACTCAAAGCCAGGTAAGACAATTGCTGTTCAGGTAACAACAGAGCCCAAGAGGGGGCAATTCATATTTAAGGGTAAAAACAGGGTAAAACCATATGTTTATAGTTACAGTCCAGCTTATAATTGATTTTGTTAATATTTCATGAGCTTGTAAGATGAAACCGATGTTCAATAATCAAATTATATATCTGCACATTAGAAATATTTCCGACCCATATTTAATGTTATCAATACTAATGCCTTCTGGTGTCTGTGTTTGCCCCTTTGGGAAAATTGACCCATGCGTCGCTTATATAGTTGCCATATAGATCAAATTTTTACCTTTTTCAAATTATCTTGTTGCTTTAAGCATGGCACAGAATTCAAATAACCAGCTGAATATCACTAGGCTATATACATAATGAAGTGGGTCTAAATGTGAAGAACATTTGTAATACCAGTGTTACCTGGGGTAAAAATAATAATCAAAGAAAAACATTTATCATTTGAAACTGGTTTCCCTGCCAATATAATTTATTGTACTGTGATAAATATATCCAATTTACAACACAATATAGAAAAAACGTTACTGCACCATAGGAAAGCTACATGAATGCAGTTTCTCATTAATTTCATAAACCTTATCTTCAGCGACCTTGACCTTGTTAAACGAAAAAGGTACATATCGATATGGTACCAATGTATGGTTTAAATGTAATAAATAATTGATATATTATAATAATAACTGTCATAACAACTTCTTCTCTTAGACTGTGGGAACAGTCTTGAAAACGATGACCTTTGCATTTAACAGCCATTATGAAAATGTGTATGGCTGTTTGTTTTCATTTGGCTAGGTCACTGTATTCATTCAGTGTGTGCCGGGCCATTGAGTTCAATGAATACTGAGCAGGGTCACTGCAGAGCCACTGAGTTGGCCTGTTTTGTGGGTGACTCACATGTAACTTGTAAAGAAGTGGAGGAATCAAGAATGGTGACCTACTTTCATATGAGGTGACCTAGACAGGTCTCATTGGATGTGTGACTAATTGGAAAACTCTGGAACAAAGTAGAGATTTATCTGTGTTTATATAAAGCAGACAATTTTCTGACTGTAGAGGAGAAGAGAGAATTTTGAAGGATTTGAAAAATTGTGTGTTGTCATCAAGCCATTGGGACTGTGAGCCATTGTTGTCATTGTACCTATGGAGAGTGGACTGTGTCTGGATTAGACTTGTATATTTGGTGCTACCCATTTACACTTTGTACCTTTGAACTTTGAAACAAATGATAATTTCACGTTTGGTTAAAGAAGTTTCCTTGAGAATGAGGGATCAGAGGATAAAAGTTTGGCAATTCAGATTAAATTAGCTAGATTAAAACTTGAGAGTGGAAGAGAAACAGCACAGGCAGCAAGAGAGCATGAGCAAGAGAGGCAAGAGAACAAGAGTTAAAGCTCAACTTAGGCATTCTAGATCAGATAATTCAGCACAGTCAGGATCTTTTGATGTAGCCAAAACTGCACGTTTAGTTCCAAAATTTGAAGAAAAAGAAGTATTAAAATTCTTTCTGTCTTTTGAGAAAATAGCTGAAAATTTAGAGCGGTCTAAAAGAGTGTGGCCTCTTCTTTTGCAAAGCGTTTTTTTTTTAAAAAGCACAAGAAGTTTATTCATCCCTCTTCATAGAACAAAGTTCTGAGTATGATGTGTTAAAAGATGCTGTTCTGAAAGCATATGAGTCAGTACCTGAGGCTTACAGACAAAAATTCAGGGACAACCAAAAGGAACCAGGTGAAACTTATGTGTAGTTTGCCAGAGAGAAAGAGAATCTGTTTGGCAGATGATGTACCTCCAGGAAAATAGAGAATGATGTTAACAAATTAAAGGAACCTAATTTGGTTGAAGATATTAAATGTTGCATTGTGAAAGAAATTCAGACCTACCTGGATGAATGTTAGGCAGGTGAACTACATGAAGCTGCAGTTTTGGCTGATGACTGTGAGTTGACATAACAAACAGGGTCAGTTCAGATCAAAATTTAGAAAGAAACCGGAGTGAACGGCGAACCTCCCCCCCTCAAAAATAAGAACAAAAGCCCAATAATTCTCCTCAGATGGATAAACCTGCTAATCAGAAAACAGAGAAGAAGTTCTTTAGTGGAACCACATGCAGTTACTGCCATAAAAGGGGTCATGTGAAATCTGAGTCTGTTTTACTCCAGAGATGGGCAAACAATACTGGGAAACCAGTTGGTTAAGCCAGCATAAAGGGGCGCCTACATCTAAAAATGTCTGATGGACATTCTGATAATCTCCATGCTAAATTTGAAAACCCACTTTGTGGGCTAGTTGAGTCCATATTGGCTAGCTATGAAAGTTTCAAATTGGAAGGGCTGGTGTCACAGAAAGAAAATGTTGTTGACCAGAAGGCAGTTGTGATCCTAAGGGGCACTGGTGCTGCCCAGTCTTTACTGTTGGATGATGTACTTCCTTTGTCGGATGACACTTATGAAAAAGCCAGTGTGTTACTTCAGGATGTTAAGGAAAATTACATAACAGTCCCGCTTCACAAAGTTTACCTGAAGTCTGACATCAAAATTGCACCAGTGATTGTAGGTATTGTACCTATTCTCCTGGTAGAAGGCGTGACGTTCCATCTAGGGAATGATATAGCAGGGGATAATGTAAAAGGTAAACCAGTACCATATTTAATGGACGAGCCAGGCACGAGAGAGGACATAAAACATCTTTAGCAGGAATTTCCAGGCATTTATCCCACCTGGGTTTTGACAAGGCCAATGGCTCTCAAAGCTTCTAAACAAGAAGCCAGTGACAAGGAGGATGAATGTCTAGGGCTGGCAAAGACGTTCTTTGCTGGTAGCCTGGAGGACCAAGTAAGCCCTGAAGGTAACTTGAGCCCAGAGGCAAGCCATGGTGGTAACCTCTCTGACCAGGTAAACCAAAATGATCATCTGAGTCAAATGCCTCATTTGAATCGAGATACGCTGATTAAGAAGTAAAAAGCTGACCTTGGTTTAAACATATTTATTTCAAAAAATATAATTGGGAAAAAATCTGACCTTAAGTTGAGAAAATTGGCAAGTACACCTTTAACTGACTAAGAGGCACAAAAAGACCTGGCCTGTTATTATATTAAATCAGGAGTGTTGATGAGGAACTGGAGATGCGTCCACTGATGAAGAATGGAGAATCATTCATGAATTCCTCCATCATATAGGGCAGAAGGTTTAAAGACAGCTCATGATTCACCTATGGTGGGCCACTTGGGTATTAGGAAGACTCAAGATAGAATATTACAACACTTCATTTGACCCATATTACATCGGGATGTGGCAGAATTTTGTAAGACATGTTACACATGTCAAGTGCTCGTAAAACCCAATCAGAAAATAAAACAGAATGTTTAGGTAAATGGAAAGAGCTGGTGTTTCTGCAGTTGTGAGATATAGGGGAAAACATATGGAAATGTAATATTGCCGTTAATGGTTGTCACATAGTATTGGATAAAATGCACAGCTTATTCTGGAAAGAAATAGTAACTATTTTGTGTAAAGTCAATTTTGTAGAAAACAAGTCTGACATAAAAAACAGTATTTATGGTACAACTCATTTATTAAGATTCAAGGAAAATCTCTGTTTTACAAACAATGGTGTGAAAATGGGATTGAAATTATTTCAGATATATTGAATAAAGATGGAAATTGTTTGCTTTACAATAAGTTTTGTGAAAAATTTCGACATGCTAAATCAAAGTTTCTGAAATACCACAGTTCAATTCATGCGATACCAAAAGAATGGAAAACAAAGCTTGTGAGTTGAACCAGAATAAATTAAAATATAAGCAAAAATTATTTGATAGAAAAAAATGCATTGCATAGGAAAGGTGTCTTAATTTATTTATCAGATGTAAATTGAAACAAATGTTAAAGGCCGAAGCAATATGAAAAGTAAATGGTTCCAGGAGCTTAATGTAGAAATTGATGATGAATACTAGAGTGAGTGCTTTTGTCAAATTTATAAATGTACAATATCTTCAAATATAAGGATTTTCCAGTATAAATTTTTACATAGGATTATATTTAATAATTACAGATTGCACAAAATGAAAATCGCAGAAAGGCCTATATATTCTTTTTGTAAAGAAGTAAATGAAACCTTAGTTCACTTTTTCTGGGATTGTAACATAACCCAGCATTTTTGGATAGAAGTATTTAACTGGTTGAAAAATATGTAATATGGTCATTAATTTTTGTTGTAGGAAAAATGTTTATTCAAATGTAAAGTAAACAATAGTAGACCTTCTATTGAAAGTTTTAAAGGTGTGATAAAAGACTTGGAAACAATAGAATATAACTTGGCAATTAACAATAATAAAATCAATAGTCATAGACGTAAATGGAGGGAAATCAAATTTTAGTTCTACTAGTTTACAAAAAAGGTTATATAATGAGTAATCACAAGAAATTGTTGACATGAATATTGAAGTATGCTGTTGAATATGTACCACTATTGTCAATACAAAAATCTTTTTTAAAAAAAATCAGAAAACATAACTTGCTGCTTTGATTAGCATCCCAGTTGGGACCACTTCAGAAAACAAAACCGGGAAATAAGTTTCTCCTTTCTATCATGGATTCAGCCACTGGGTATCCTGAGGCCATCCCGTTAAAAAAACATTAAAGCTCCAACTGTCATTGATGTTTTAATGAAATATTTTACTAGAGTAGGACTGCTGATACAGATGCGAAGTGACGTAGGTGCAAATTTCATGTCTGCAGTGTCTCAGGAGGTTACCCACCAGTTAAGCATTAAAGAGATTGAATCTTCAGCCACAAGGGTCTCTAGAAAGGTATCATGAAACACTGAAGAATATGATGAGAACTTATTGTTTTGAAAATGAAAATGAATGGGATAAAGGTATACATATGTTATTATTTGCCACCAGAGAGAATCAAAATGAGTCACTGGGGTTCTTTCCATTTGAACTTATATATGGACATCCTGTGAGAGGTACACTTAAAGTTTATGAAAGAAAAATGGTTGGTGGAGATGCAAGATGAATCTATCATAGAGTATGGGTCCAAATTCAAAGAAAAGTTGAAAAAAGCTTGTGAGGTTGCAAAATCAAATCTGATTAATGCACAGGGTAAGATGAAAGCATGGTGTGATAAGAAAGCAAGGAAAAAAGTTTTAAACCAGGAGACAATGTGTTGGTACTTTTGCCTGTGCAAGGGCATTCAATTCAAGCAAAGTTCAGTGGTCCTCATCTGATCGAAAGAAAGTGGAATAATGTTGATTATCTAATATCAACACTAGATAGGAGGAAAGCTAAACGGCTTTGTCAAAATCAACATGTTGAAAGAATACTCATGAAAGGACACCAGTGCGGATTGTCAGTGCCACTACTTTGAAGAATGATGGAAATGATAATGGGGATGATAAGAATGATCCATTCTCAAATGAAGACTTGAGTTCTATATCCAGTGTAAAAGTGCAAAACTCTGACATATTACAAAATGTTGATTGTAAGATCAGTCATTTGGAGCCTGCACAGCAAGCTGATTTAGAAAAAATTATTTATGAGTTTGAACATTTATTCTCCGACCAGCCTGGTCGCACCTCAATATTATGTGATGATGTAGATGTAGATGATGCTGGTCCAATAAAGCAACAACCTTATTGGATGAATCCTCTGAGATTGGCTGCAGTTCGAGAGGAAATAAATTACATCCTGGAAAATGATATTATAGAACAAAGCTGGAGAAGCTAGATAGCCCTATTGTATTGGTTCCAAAACCTGGTGGTTCATTGCGTTTTTGCATTGATTATAGAAAAGTGAATGCTGCGACTAAATCAGACTCTTATCCAATCCCCAGAGTGGATGATTGTATTGATAAGATAGGAAATGCATGTTTTGTCAGCAAAATCGATTGATAAAAGGTTATTGGCAGGTGCCACTCACAGAAAAATATAAAGAAATATCAGGTTTTGTAACTCCTGGTGGCTTTTTTCAATGTAAAATGATGCGATTTGGAATGAAAAACGCGCCTGCAACCTTCACCCGGTTAATAGGTACGGTGACTGCTGGTTTGAAAGGATGTGTAACCTACATGGATGATACCTGTATTTTCTCCAAAACCTGGGCTGAACATTTTGAAAGAACCAGAGCATTTTTAAATGATTCTCTTCCTCTGGTTTGTTGACGAACTTAAACTAAAGTGAACTTGGTCAATCTGAAGTGACATATCTGGGCTATAAAGTGGGTAATGGTAAAGTTTTGGCAAAAACAGCAAACATTCAAGCAATTTTTTACTTTCCTCAGCCAATAAAAAAAAAGGAACTATTAGGGTTTTAAGGCATGGTTGCATATAACAGGAAATTCTGTAAGCATTTTTCAGAAATCACTGAACCAATGACAAAATTGTTAAAATAAAGAAAGAAATTTAAGTTCATTTGGAATGATCAGTGTCAGTGTGCATTCCAAGAGCTGAAAGCTAAACTCACCAACACACCAGTACCTTCAGCCCCAGATTTTGAAAGGCCATTCAAGTTTGCAGTAGATGCAAGTGATGTTTCAGCAGGTGGCCTGTTAATACAGGATGGTATCAATGGTTTGGAACACCCTGTGAGTTATTTTTCCAAGAAATGTAACATCCATTCAAGGAAATATTCCACCGTCAAGAAAGAAGCATTTGCTTCTTTGTTAGCACTTCAACATTTTGAAGTTTTTTTACCTCTGGTCTATATCCAGTACTGGTCTACTCTGATCACAATCCCTTAAAGTTTTTGGATAAGTTCAAAGACAAAAATGAGAGATTGTTGAGATGGAGTTTGCATCTACAAGGATATTATCTGAAAATTGAGCATGTCCGCGGCAGGGACAATGTGGTTGTGGGTGGACTATGTTGGGTGAAAATTTTATGAATCTTACATTAATGTGTTCAGATTATAAGACTATCGTCAGTAATATTGTTTGTGTAAACATGTCAAATTGAATATGTACAGAATTAATGTTTAAGTGATTGAACAGGAGATTATTCCTATTGTGATACAAAGGAGTTTTTATTGTTTACAGTAAAACTGTTCCTCAGTTCGCTGAGATTTGTGTAAACAGTGTAATGGTGTCAATTAGAACCACGTGTTTATTACAGCAAAACAGTTGATGATATGGTATAATTAATCTTTGTGAATGTTAATGGTACTTTGCAAAAAGAGTAGATATTTCTTGTTGGAAATCACTGTGTGTTCTAGGTTAGAATACCTAAGAAGTAACATTGAAGATCGGGAAGAAAATATTTCCTTATATGTCCAATTTTTCTTTTTCCATGGAGGAGGCTATGTTATGAAAATGTGTATGGCTGTTTGTTTTCATTTGGCCAGGTCACTGTATTCATTCAGTGTGTGCTGGGTCATTAAGTTCAATAAATAATGTGCAGGGTCACTGCAGAGCCACTGAGTTGGCCTGTTTTGTGAGTGACTCACATGTAACTTGTAAACAAGTGGAAGAAGCTAGAATGGTGACCTACATTCATATGAGGTGACCCAGACAGGTCTTAATGGATGTGTAATTAATTGGAAAACTCTGGAACAAAGTAGAGATTTATCTGTGTTTATATAAAGCAGATAATTTTCTGACTCCAGAGGAAAAAAGGGAATTTTGAAGGATCTGACAAACTGTGTGTTAGCACCAAGCCATTGGGACTGTTAGCCATTGTTTACATTGTACCTGTGGAGGGTGGACAGCATCTGGAGTAGACTTGTATATTTAGTGCTACCCATTCACACTTAGTACCTGTGGTGTGTGGACATTTAGATTTAGAAGTAACATCAGGTATCAGGAAAAGAGCTTTTTAAACAAATGATAATTTCACGTTTGGTTAAAGAAGTTTCCTTGAGGATGAGGGATCAGAGGATAAAAGTTTGGCAATTCAGATGAAATTAGTTAGATTAAAACTTGAGAGTGGAAGAGAAGCTGCACAGGCAGCAAGAGAGCATGACATCATCTTTGAGTGGACTGGTATATTGTACCACATTGAAAACAAACTGTACCTCTGTGGGATTGGATCAGCCCCACCCCTTTCAGTACCACATTAGGCTCAGACTGTACCTCTGTGGGATTTGTACCAGATCACCTAGCACCTGTAATAGTACCTGGAACTGTGGTACAGCACCTGTGAATAATCTTACGAAGGATTAGGATTTATCTAAGACTGTTGAAATATGATTGGAAATAAGCGTACCTTCTTCGTACTGATTTCGATTGTTAATGTATTGTTACTGTTAAAATTATATTATTGTTGTCATTTTTTGTTGAGTTCTGCTAATATTCAAAAGGTGGGCATCGTAACACAGCCAATAAACTGTTATATTCAAGAAAAGTGTTAACTATTCTTGATCCAGTTTGCTTGGCAGATACCATTTTTTGTTACAAATGCAAAAGTTGAACTGTTTTGTGATAAGCAAATTCTTGAAACTTAAAAGGAACAAAATTATCATTCAGTGATAATCGAAATAAATTTGTTTTTATTAAAAAATGCTGGTCTATGCCTTTGTGATTCCATTAGATAACCCAGACCTTAATTTTGAATACTTATATTACTGTTTTTCCAAACCATATACTATTGACAGTTGGTCCCCTAAATTTCAAATGATTGTGCCTGAATTTTGACCTTTGATCTTCAATTTGAAGTATTTTTGCAATTCGTTTTTGAAAGTGCTCACATGTTCGTAGAAGACCAAAATGCTTCCTATACAAAAAAGCAGTTTCACGCTGAGGCCACAACCTTCTCCCTGAACTGAGCGACTTTATCAGATCTGCCACTGTACAATTCAATCGGGCCCAAACAGTTCAATTGCATTCAATTTGCACTGCTGCACAGCTGTGCGTAGCACTTTATGTCCCTGTCATTAGATATTTTGTCAGTAAGATGCCGTACTGGGGTATGTTCCTTTTAATAATTTTCATAAGGCTGTGGACATTTAGGCACGTGTTTTGTAAAAGCAATCTTGTGATCTTCTAGCTCCTGTCGCATTTTTGCCTTTCTTAATGCCATCGTTGAGGAATAACTATTTGGTATTCGCTTGTTATTATAAGATGCATTGTACAGTATAATGACAGTGGGGGTGGTTAAAGATTTACATAGTTTCTCAAACCACTCAGTAAAGGCTATAGAGCTCATCTCGCCATGGTAGTCAGCACTGTTTTTATCACCCACAGATACAGGTCCACAGCCTTCAATAAAATCAAGAGCAGCAGATGCGGCATGTGAGATGCTCAAGCACTTGCCTTTTCCGGATGGGCTTTTAGGTGGCTTCAGAATTTCTTTTATTGCACCCATACCGAACAGCTTTGAATGAAGCAACCATACATATTTGCAAGAGTGGTTCTGATGGACTCATGTCTCATTAACGTAGACAGCTGAATAACCATTTTCTTTATTTTTTTATCTGTCATAATTATCGAGCTCTTGCAGCAACTGCATCACGTCTATCCACACAAAATTTGCCTGTTGTTTGTGTCTGTTGTCTTCTGATTGAATTGGGGTCAGAATCTTGAAATTTAAAAGGAACAAAATTATCATTAATCTGTTATTTTTTATTTATTTACCATAGCCCACTGTTCCTTGTCACTTGGACACTGATCTCCTTTAACGAGAACATAAAAGACGTCTATCAATAAGTAAGTCTAGACGACATTGAAAAATGAGCTAAGATAAAAACAAAGTAATAGTGGTAAACAGAAAACAAGGTTAGTTGTACAATATGGTGACAAAACGTGTCAGTATTATTAAACGTGTACTTTTAAGCATGTGTAAAGATCTGTCGCGAGTGGGACTTATTTAATATCTGCACAGAGTTTGTATCATATAACATACATAGTTTGTATGATATAACTTGAAACCTCAACTGAAACAAAACATTTGTGGAAAAATAAACTATGAGACTTGTACCAGTGTAGAAGTTGTATAATGAAGACAAATATGTTCCTTTATGGGACAAAAGTGTGTCCTTTGGGGTAAACAATTTATAAACGATGGGATCGTATCAAACATTCTATTTGTTGTTAATGTGCTTGTGAGCCCACTTGTCTAACTACTATGGCGTAGTCAAGATTACACATCAGATGACAAAGACTTCCGTGCATTCGACATGCATCTGGATAGTATTTTTGTAATCAAGGTCAATATAAGATGCAAATTTGGTCACTTTAGAAAGGAATCCCATGGACGAAATTTCAGAAGTGGTGTCAAACCAGGTTATTTAGAAATGAGTAAAAATGGCGTGCGTGCGTGCGTATGTATATATGTGTGTGGTGAAATTATTAGCATGAAATACTAACAACAAAACACTAGTCCTTCCATGACCTACACAGACCTTCGATAACCTTTGTATATTCGATTTGTTGGCTCTAAATTTATGAGGCCCCAGAGGAATCATCAGCGAATTATTTTGCGTCCCCTCGCAATATATATATATATATATATATATATATATATATATATATATATATATATATATATATATATATATATATATATATATATATTCTAACCTCTGTTACGTCGTCGATAAATAGAGCCCTAGAAGGGACATGAAGGAAATAAAAAGGTTTTGCGTACCGTCGCAAAACCTTTTGTGTTAGTTAGTGAGGCACCATCGGTAAAGATTGTAAATAGATGGTATTTGAGGTGCAATCAGTAAAGCTGTCAACCAAAACGTTGATAGTTCTGGCCTACTCAGGAACGACGGGGGCAGTTTTGTTAATGTCAAACGTCTTATCATAAAGGTGTGTCGGTGCGAGTTTCGTGTCCAAAATATGATAAAGAGAACACTGCAGTTTTTAATAAGGTACTGAACCCTGTAGATGTTTATTGGCAATTCCCAAAATATGATACAGATTATGTTGCAGCGCTTTATGGAGTAGCGAATCGTGTAGACGTTTCCTGGTTCTACAATTAAAAAAAAATGATTGAATACCAACTAAAATTATTTTTACCTCAATGATATTATAAAATAAAATATTGTTTACGATATATTTATATGTTGAGAAAGGGATGGGAGAGAGAGAGAGAGAGAGAGAGAGAGAGAGAGAGAGAGAGAGAGAGAGAGAGAGAGAGAGAGAGAGAGCGCATACTGCAGCGAACATCGTAATCAACAACAACATTTGTGTTTGCCCAACATAGAATTATGTGCCACTTAACTAATCCATTGATGGAGTTGTGTTTACTTGTTTTTATACTCGGAGTACCTTTAAAATGACATTAAAAAATATTTTAACCAGGTATTCTCTGGAGAAGCATTGTACTCCGGTGCCCATGACTACCAATTATTATCAGTCAGAAGTTATAATATCCAGTTCAAACATTAAAATAGACGTAAACTTTCACTGCAGGCAACCAAATTGTTCCAATCTTGCATAAGTTGACATTGATAGTGTGTCAAAATGCTGCCCCAGAATTTACAACCACATGCCCAGACGGCACCATTCACTGCAACTGAAAGTAGCACATGGTATACTTGATCAGGTCGAGTGCCGCAGTACCAGTAACAGGGTGGCTTTACCAAGTTTTTGCTTTGAATATTGTTAACTACTGACCTGCTTTGTCAAAATTGTCATGCTGAATAAACACGGAGAGGAGTTAACATAAGCTTTAATCTTGCTCTCCAATCCCTTTTCTGTTGAAAAAAAATGTTTAAAACCAATGGCACTTCACTTGCTTTTAGCAACGCTTATGAATTTATTGCCGTGCTACCATTACATATTTTATGGCCTGACTGATAAGGATGACCGAGCATAAGATTCTACTGGAATTTTTTTCTTGCTTTCGCATTTCATATTCTGCAACTAGAGGTCATAACTTGAACAATCTTAGATTGTCTTCATCGAAATGATGTTTACAAGGGTCCATGTCACTTAAATGTTATTTTACACATGCACATGCGTCTATGAGTGATACTGATGACTCCGAGGCAACAAATGCAAGATGTGTGTCAGGTTTCATAAGCTAAGACATTTGGCCCGAATTCCATGTTTGACATTAAAACTCTGAAGGCGGGTGATTAACTTCATTTGCTCTATGGAATATTCAATGACACCTGCCGCTACTCGACTATCTGGACAGGTTGATAAGGATTTTTTTTTTATTTAATCAGTGTGTTTAAGAGCTACACAAGTGCATGGGATGAGATAGCTTTAATGAATACGAGTCAGCGTGTTCATAATCTTGACCTGAAATTATCTTTGCAAAAGAGACGCGGACGCCAAAAGAATGAAACCCATTGGATGTCTTAAGTCACATTACCACCTTTGACATAAATTTCTAAGGATTGATTGATAAGCATCTTGGCATATGATGATCCATTTGTGAACATAGTACAACCTCATATCATGAATTGAGTTACGGAGACGCGTCAGCAGGAATGAGGCGGGATATTTCATGTACTGTAAGTATATCATATATTTAACAGGCACAGACACAGACACACAGACACAGACACACAGACACGGACACAGACACAAACACACACACATATACATATATATATATATATATATATATATATATATATATATATATATATATATATATATATATATATACATTTTTAAAAGTAAACTTCAAAAATTATTTTTGAGCAAAACTTTGCAAACATGCTGTTTTTTTAACAATAAATTCCTCTGACCGAAAATGGTTTTCAAGCTTAATTTTTACATTTCAAACATGAAATAATCAGGTTCAAAATTGCACAGTGTT
>OZ026620.1:53442694-53512042 GCA_964020975.1 Hermodice carunculata
AAACTGAATATAATTTGTCCATTAAGGTACGCGATGCATAAGGAGATTGCCAGATTGTGAAAATATGGTGCACATCCATTTAATAACACATTACACCTTCATTAGCTTGCCAAATATAATCCAAATTACTCCATCATAGTCGAAAATACAACAAAATGGTGTTTGTTACGATTATGATAGAATTGGAAATACGCAAGACATAACAGAGTACCAATGAGACAAAGCGAAGTTTGCAAGTCCTTGTAAGATTCGACCAAAGTTTTTTTTATTTATTTAAGAGCCTGTAACAAAGCCTTCCTGAGATGCATCACAATAAAGTGCATAAAGTGGCGCTAGTTTCATGAAGATGACATACTGTTTAGCATATTTTTAGGCCCAAATATGGCCTTCGCGTAAGTTTGTCCTTTGACTTCGGCTTGACCTTTGACCTCTCTGTGACCTCTGACCTCGTTGTAAGAACAGATAATTTCATTACAGAAAAAATTCTCATAGTATTTGAAATTATTAAAAGTAGGAGAGATATATATTTGCAACTTAGTTTTTATCTTAGAAGAAAAATAGCATCCCTACCCCATAAATATCGGTTACCTTTCAACGATTGGAAGTTTAGTAGTATAAACAAAAACTGTGAATATTTCATTCATGTATAGTCAAATACAGCTAAAATATTACCAGAAATTAAAGCAATTGATATCAAATATTTAGTTTAATGATTTTTAGAGATGGATAACATGTATGGGAGGAAATTCTTGGTCTCACTTTAAAGGCATTCAACATGTTGAAGCACTGCTCAACATGGACCATCTTTTGCCATTTTATGCATTTCATACAACATGCATACATATTTTAACATTGATATTATAATAGTGTAATCACAAAGAAGATGATCTTTTCCATTCAAATCCCTTTGTACATGCCTATACTATATGTTTAAGTACAAACTGTCAACACTCATAACATAATTACATTTTTGTGGCTACTCTCATAAAGTTGACCAATAATTTTTAGCATATTTTTAGCCCGAAATATGGCTTTCGCTTAAGTTTGACCATTGACCTCGGCTTGACCTTTGACGTCTCATCAGGCACTGATCATTTCATTGCGGTAATATTTGGTATTGCCTGTGAAAATAAATAAGGTATGAATGAGGTCTGTTTCACGTGAGCATTTTATGGTGGAAGATTTACTAACAACCCTACCCCCTTAACTTTACCCCCTTAAAAAACGAGAAATTTTACCTGGCTATGAGACATGTTCTAAGATTGCCGCCACCTGAACCCCGTGGGACAAAAAATAACTATGTTAACATCAAGTTTCATCAACAACACCAGGGGGTGCATGGGGACCCCCTCTGGCCACCAGATTAATATATATGGGGTAATTAAGAGGAATGGTCCCACCGATGAGCTGACATTATACAAGTCAGTGGAACATGCTTAGAAACCGTCACAGTCAGAGTCCCAAACACAATATATTAACTTTTTTCATGTGATTCGTATATTGTAAATTCCTTCCTTCCGAAGCTGTTGCTTTGTATATTTTACTATGGCGTGAACGACTCATTGCTCCTGTTACCACGCAGGCTGCTGCCAGTTGAATGATTTCAAATAGAACTATGTCTGCCCGTGTGTGCCCATCCCCAAAACAATGCTGGCACATTGTAAACATGGTTTTACCAAGGAAAAGTACAGATATTTTAGTGCATTTGGTTTAATACATATCGTGTTTGAGTATTTCTCTGTGTTTACAACATCGGATAACAGTTTCCGATGTGCTTGCGACTGAAAATAGAGATAAACAATGACAAAATAGTGCATAACTTTTATTTCCTATGACCTTGCCAAATCCTGGTTTCATGAGTTTTGTCTTAATTCAAATTGTATTGTATGCTGTTCCATCATTCTGTGTATTATGCTGCAAAACTGGATAAAATGTTGGCTCAGCATCCCACAAAGTTGAAGTGTTGGTTTTTGTTACCATGCGAATGGCAGCCATCTTGAGTGAACAGCCAATCACAGAGCCCTTGTTCCCATGGCACCATGCAAAATATCCAGCCCTGTGTTTATTCATCTGTCAGCTTCGGATCACATGAAAGGGGCGTGATATGTGATTTATCACTTATATAACAGTTGGCTTCTTTATTGGGTCCATATAAGTGGTCAGTTTACAAGCTTCCTGTCACCCAACACCCCATCGAAGATGCAAGAGATGCCTATTTGGAACGCCCACTGACCAGCTCTGGCATTTTAATTTAAAACATATCCATGACTCATTCATGCTGTAACTTTATCAACAAGTGTCCATGATTTCAAGAGGGTACAAATTAGGACTGGGGTTTGTTAAATTTCCAAGATACAGGTGGAACAGTCCATTCTAAAAGAAGTTGGGGGGGGGGGCAGGCCAACTGACAAAATAAGCCTTTTTCTTTTATAACATATGTTATGTCCATTTTCATATTTATTGGTATTTTAAGTTGTAAAAAATAGTTTGTGCATTCTATATAGTTTGTACACTTTTTATCAAAGGCTTGCTGCTAGCCATTCAATCTCCTTCATGTCTTAGCATTTCGACTGCATGGGATACTGTGGCGTGGGTAGTGCATCTCTCTTATCTGAATCACGATCGCGCATAAGGGGAATTCTTGTCGGTTCCTTCCGTAAGGTTTTTAACCCGCTCAGAGTGTTTCTTCCATGGACTGGAATTGCACTTTCACATTCCTGGGGATGATCCAACGCAGAACACTCTGACTGGTATGACTCTCCGACATGTGTACCTACCGAAACGAGCATTCTTCGTACAAAAAGTGCAAAATGTGAGCAGTGTAGACCCAGAGACATGCCTTTTCATCTAGCATCTTTTAACTTCATAAAGTGAATGCAGCAAAACATTATATGACCCCATTTCTATTGTTATATTAACGCAGCTTAAATTGGTCTCTGTCATACATTTACTCAACCAGGCTGCCACGCCGTGCTCCCAAAAGACTTGCAAGCCAAAAAGTAGATGGCATAAGGTTTCTCGCTGGTATTCAATCTGTCAAGACATAAAAAACGAAGTTTTCACATTTTAGTTCGTCAAAAAGGCTTTCGAATGCATACATGTATATTATACACCAAAATGTTTATTACAACAGTTACTTTAATCTTAAACACCATAAACTATGGGCAAGAATGGGAAAATTTTGAACAATGTCCATGGCAACCAGCTCTGCAAAGTTCTACTTGGAGTATTCTTGTGCCAGCAGAGTCTTCCTTCACCTGTACCACCATATATATTGCTGCCAGTGTAATACATTGATAATATAAAGTTGAGTTGAAACGACCCATTGTTTTCCACTACCTAGGTAACATCTGCCTTTGTGGTAGAAACAAGATTGAAAATACGTTACTTTGCATCACCAGGTGTCATATTTTATGTTTACTGCGCAATGTATTCCCCCATGAAATCTTAATGTAGCGTGTAATAACATGCTGAATCTTTTCCGAGCACATGGAATGTATGCATTAATGCTGGTCATTCATTCCTGCTTGCTAGACTGCCCTGTGTTGACCTTTTTGGAAAAATAGATTCGTTGTTAAGTTTTTGCCACTACAAGCATAAGAAGGAAAAGTCTATTGATAGCCGAATAGGAACGCACATAACAATGACAATGAAGGCCACTATATTGTGCACCTTCATTTCTGCAGTGTCGCATCATCTGTCCAGAGACGAGGGTCGTGTGTTCCATTTTTGTACGTTTCTTACTTTCCCTGGGTTAATACTGCATTTGAAACAATTTGAAAAAGATAATGTTGAGAAAAAGTTTCAACAGCGTGAGATGGAAGTACTGGATTCCCATGACGGGATTGGTGAATCTTTGCACATTGGCTGAAATGTGTTAGCCGGTAATGTCATATGATCAACACCTCCCCACCCACCCATAGGGTCACGACATGCATTGTTTTATAATTTGTACCCGAGACTGAATGGTACGTCGTTAACACGTATTTGTTTAGAGACAGTTCTTAATAATCAGTGTCGACAGTACTCTGGCAGATAAAATGTCATAACTTTTAATACAATGACACTAAGTCAGCTAATTACTGGACTATAACAGTTCTGTTGTTTACATTTTTGCAACAATTTTGTTTGGGAATTGTGTAACTTTGGGATTTATCTCTTCCAATGTAGTTGATGATGTATTGCTACAATAAAACATGTCCATGAATTTGTACCTGTATTTATGGAAAATTACAGTTGTTACTGCCCACAGAACGTGGCCTTTAATTTCATGGTAAAACATTTGTGAGATGGTACCATATATAGCTTTTTCTTCAAAAAATGTTTCATGTTGTTTAATCGTGCACACAACCTTATACCTCTCTATATCGAATAAATACATGCTTTGACTTCGCTCATGCCCTTCAGTGCACAATTGGATCACCACAAGTATCATTCACTGCAACATGGACGTCCAAATTTGTGTTTACTTATCGTCACACGCACCATAAAAAACATTTGCTTGTTCTTTGTACACACATTTATGTGGTCTCTTTGCATTTCCTATATTAACATAATTGCATTTTCAATTATAGCTGATGTACCATTGAGCATTCAAGTTGAATTTGATATTCGCTCACCTTCTCAAAACTCTGAAACATCTGACAACCAAAGACTGTGCAAAGCCCTCTCAGAGAAATTCGTGTCTGCCGTAACGATGGAACCTGGGTTGAATGCACAAGAGCTCAATACGCAAGTGCATGACTTTACCAAAACCTTACAGAAATTTTCAAGTACAATAGCGGGACTGGGAGTTGCTTCAATACATGTTGTTATGAACTGTAGAGAAGTGCGTGGAATGGACCATCTGTGGAGACTTTACAAAACTGGATGGTTCAGGAATTTTTTCACTGAAATGTTACAAGTGTTGCAAAACGAAGATGATGACCTGGCAAGGGACTTGAAGACTGCAGATGTCGAAGTGAAAGTATCTATCCAGGAAGCTGAGTATCACTTTGGACGGAAGATTCTAATTCAAAGAGGTAAATTACCATCACTATTCTTACTACAAAGCTAGAGTTCCAGGCAATTTGCATCTTTGACATTTCGTCCTGCATTAATCGTTTGTTTGTAATATTTAATGGAATTAGAAAAGAAAAGCTGTAAAGAAAAGCACGGGCAACCTTGTACAACTATTTAGCGCGATATGAACAATGTATAGTACACCACATACATGTACAAGCTGTAGTTTGCCGGGCTGTGAAAATACTACACACAGTTCAGCAAAGCACAACCACATTCACAAATGTCAACCCAACAATAAGATATAGGGGACAACGCAAAGCAAAGATTAAATAGCTGCCAGAAAATCAACATTCATTTTCCAATATCAATGTGAAGAAATAAATTTCATTCCTGGCTTGAGACAAGCAGTCAGCCATAGAAAGCAACATTGGGTAGTTTCAAACCGGTCCTCTCAACGTTTTGAATATATTCTTAATTAACCACATACCTAAGTTTATTTTTCTAAAACATATAGGAATAACCACTCAGACCAATGAGAATCTACGGTTAAGAACTTTCTTTGGTGCGATGTGTATGCACTGCTCGTAAACGGCACCGAGGAAAGTTGTTGACTCGATCAAAACTTTGCAATGAAGGAGTTAGACACTTGGACTGTACTACAGTTGCTGTGTACAATGTATGGTCCTCCTCCATCTTATGAATACACTTGCCGTGCATCACAAGCGTTCCATGCGAACTTATAATTAACATATATCTAGAACTAATGTGATCACAGCTTTATTCCAACTTTGAGACAAAACTTCATGTCCGACCAAAGACAATGATCCTCAAATCTGGCGATTTATTATAAAAACTGTGATTGGAGTGATACCTGTATGTCTGTATGTTTATATGTGTTGATCAGAGATGCAATAGTTTATTTCAAAATGCAGATACTATCAACACAAGAAATAGAATCCAGTTGGGCCATACAGGGCAACATGACATGGCTGAAGGACAAGGGTAAGATTTTCCCTCATAACTAGAAAAGAAACACACACACACACACACACACACACACACACACACACACACACACACACACATTGCAACGCATTACTTTCGTTTGACTGTACCTTTGTTCAGATCTTATTTTCTTTTACATAGACCACGTATGCTTGAATATGTAGTACCTCACACAAAACTACTTTGTAAGGCTCATAATGTATGGGTGCGATGAAATAGTGTGAAACAAGAGCGGGTGTTTGCCTTTAAAACCTGTTTACAAACAATGTGCTTTTTAAGGGTTTGGATTTCCGGAAGGTAAAAGAGAACTTTCATATGTCATCCTGATAATATTTAATTTGTTACAGGGACATCTGTATGATAGACAATCTTGAAGTGGTGGTAAGTAAAATCATCACTTATTTTATTCATTGATCTGGTATTGGTGTACTAAATAGTCATGAAGGTTGATTCTGCTTGCAAGTAAGTCTTTTTACTTTAAGCCATTTGTATGTTTGTAAACATAACTTTCTCCCGGTCTATCTGTGCCAAAACAAATCAAGGTGACTTGACATCTCGGAGAGAATATCACATGCCTGCTTGTGTTCAACAAAGAGCTGAAACTATTCAAATTTATTGGTTTCCGTCTTTTATTTGTTTCTTTATGTAAAACTATGTTCATCATACACATACATTGCGTCGCAGCAGGATGAATATTACTATGTAAAGTGGTGCTGTCATGATGTTAAACTGAGTGAAGACACATGGGGAAATGGTGTGAAAACGAACGACATCATACTTCTCCATACGATTTACAATTACGTTTAAAAGTAGTGTTTCTTTCTTTCTTTTTCTTTCTCGTGTAACATTTATTTTCGGACTTGCAAGTAAATGTACATAAACGTTTAAACATTTTCAGTGGGCTGTGCAAAGTCCCCAGACGGACTAACAGTAATTTTATCCATAAACTAATGCAGTTCTAGAAATTTTCGCGCTCGACTTGATTTAGCGCTTTTCGCGCTAGTACGCGAAAATAAGATGCGCCAAAATTAAGTGACATGATGAAAGGTTATATGCCGAAAATAAAATATACATTTTCGGCATTTCCTTAATGCTGGTGGATTTAAGTCCCCGATTCTGGAAATAAATGCCGACACAGTAATTATACTGCATAACCGTGTTGATATGGCACCCGCGCATATCTACCTCCATTGAAGCATTCTTTTTAAGAATGGGGAATTGGTCAAGTGCATATGTGCGTTTCCCATTTAAGATACGGGACTGGTGCCAAAGGTTGTAGGTTCGAGTCCTGCTCGTTCCGAAAATAAAATATATAGACAAGCATGAGAATCAAAATATTAAGATACGTCCCAGACAGCAAGAGGGTCATGACTTGATGTGGTTTAGCTCAGCAAGCTAAAGTACATGTAATGGGAGTAAACGTATAGGGAATTTCATATTGGGCACCGTGTCACCTTCAGCTAGCAAAGTTTACTATTTTTTTTTAATTGAGAACATATCGAGGTTCAGGTTGAAAAGGTGCCTGACCAAAACAAATTAACCATTTTGGAAACATAGAATACATGTACGTTGACTCGCCATCTATCCGTTCAAAAGGTTGTCGTTTGATACTACAGATATAGTATGAAGTATTTTGTGTTTGTAAATTTGTGGCATGCTCAACCCTCCACGGTCAAGTATGTGTTTAGTACAGTTGTCATTGTTTCAGGAACCACGTGGCCATACACTAATGTCATGCTGCCATGAAGAAATCCATGCATTTACAGTCATAGGAACCCCAATATCATCAGATTTTATGTTGTGCTACAACCTGCGAGAACTGAATATGCCTGGACTGAATCTGACAAATGTGCCTGAAAGTGTCACGGAACTAAAGCATCTGCGGAGGCTAGACATATCAAACAACAACCTAAGCAGTCTACATATAAGTATCTTGACCTGTGAGCACATAGAAAAGTTAGACATGCACAGCAACCAAAATCTTGGCCCTGGACTGATAGGAACTATGGAAGACTTAGATCCGTCAATCACAGTTCTTCCAAGTATCCGAGAAATCAATTGTACCGATTGTGGCTTAGAAACTATTCCAAACCATCTGATGTCTTGTCACTATCTAGAGGTGCTTAAACTGGACAAGAACCAAATTAGATGTATACCCAAAGAAATGGGGACACTTCAAAATTTACTTGTCCTCAGATTGAGAGAAAACAGGTTGGAGCAAATAGCAGTTGAATTGTTTGAGTGCACCAAGCTAAGTGAGCTTTTGCTGGATGACAACCCAGAAGTGGGTCCAGATCTGGAGTCTGTTATGCATCAAATAGCATTAACTGATTCTAAACTTCCATATCTCCGCCAGCTGGTGTTCAAAAATTGTGGCTTCAGAACGATACCAAAGACAATATTTAGTTACCAGCAACTTGAAAAACTTCTACAAGATGATAATTACAAGCTAAGTGAGCTTTTGCTAGATGACAACCCAGCAGTGGGCCCAGATCTGGAGTCTGTTATGGATCAAAGAGCTTTAACCGATTCTAAACTTCCATATCTCCGCCAGCTGGGGTGCAAAAATTGTGGCCTCAGAACGATACCAAAGACAATATTTAGTTACCATCAACTTGAAAAACTTCTACTAGATGATAATTACATAGCACTGGTGCCCAATGAAATAAGGAACTTAGAACAACTGGTCCAACTTAATTTAGCTGACAACATCATATGGAGGCTTTCAACAGAATTGCTGAAATGCAGAAAACTTGAAATATTAAATTTGAGCAATAACAGCTTCCTAGGTTTGGCCCTAGAAATAGCCCTGGAGAGTGAGGAAAACCTAGTTGACATCCTACCCTCTATCAAGGAGCTGATATTAGAAAAGTGTGGGTTAAAGAAAATTCCAGAAGCTATTTTTAACTGCCAGTTGTTAGAAATGCTGAATTTGAATTCAAATGAAATTGAAGTTGTTCCTAGTGGCATAGGCAAATTGAAAAGTCTGACTCGACTTTACCTTGCAGACAATGATTTGAGAAAAGTATCACCTGAGCTATTCTCTTGTGAAAGATTAGAAGTTTTAGAACTTGGAAATTACCCATCTGAGTTGATACAATGTTTATATGCCAATGATATCTTGTTTCTACAGACCCAAGTTGAACAGTTATGGAACCTGAAAAAGCTCAGTATCAGTGGCAACAACATCACAACCTTGCCCAACGAGTTGTTTCATTGTTATCAATTGGAAGAAATGGAAGTGCAGAGAAATAGCATTCAAGAAATCCCTTGTGCAATACAACAGCTGATAAGGTTGAAAAAGATCAATGTGAGTCACAATAAAATAGAGAAGGTTTCGCCTGAACTCTTTTGCCTGGAGAATATAGAAGAGATAGTGATGAATAACAACATCGCTATCGATGATACCTTGCAGCATTTAAGACAGCAACTTGATCACTGTGTGAACCCTTTAGCTCCATACCTCAAGGTGATCAAATGTGCCAACTGTAAGTTAACCCAAGTGCCGCCATTATTCTTTTTGTGTAAAGGGGTCACGAGACTTGACTTACATGACAACGAGATCACAGAAATTCCCAGTCACTTCAAAGATTTGAAGAGTTTGATGGAATTATATCTGTACAATAATGACGTTCAGGATATTAGTGATGGTTTACTAAAATGTAAACAGCTGGAAATACTAATTTTGGATAACAACTCTGGGGTGGGATCAAAATTCGAGGAGTTTCTGGCAGCAGACGACAAGCCACTGCCCTATCTCAAAACATTGATGGTAAGCAACTGTGGACTCTCGTCCCTACCAGACAAGATTAAGGAACTCAGGTGCCTGCAAACTTTGATTGCCCGGGATAACAACTTGACTGAGTTACCCTACATCAGTGATTTGCCTGCATTGGAAGTACTGGACGTTGACAATAACAACATCAACAATCTTCCAATCCAACCACGGAAGTGTCCAGCACTGAGAAGCTTATCTCTCAACAATAATCCAGTATTGACAGGTCCACATGTTGAACTAACCCTTCCTGTCGATTTAGTAAACTTGTTCCGAACACTACAACATTCTGTATCCACGCTACCAAATCTGAAGGCACTGTCGTGCATGAACTGTAACATAATTTCACCCCCACCGCCTGTTCGACGCAAAGGAAAGAAAGTACACATCTTGGTAGGACACTGTAGCTTTTCTGTTGTTAATGGAAGATTGACTAGAAAAGGTATGCGTGCTGCACATTCACTTATGAGTAGAATAAATACATCAATAAGGGAAAGGATGTCAGCGTCTAAAGCAATGAAAGGATTCATGGAAGCAGTTGAACAGCATTTCGTTGAATCAAGTTCCTGAAAGGCCATATTTGCAATTGTCTACATTTAAGATTAGGTAGAGACAGTATACGTGATTGTTTTTTACACTGAGGGCCGAAACGACATAAATCAGCAAAAAAGTACAGAATGTCAGTGTCTAAAATAATGTAAAGGTGTATGGAAGCAGTTGAGCAGTATTTTATCGACTCAACTTCTCAACAGGACATATTTGTAATGTATTTCAATTTATGATGGTAATTATTGTCAAAATTACGTAAACATTTGATGTTGGTACGTGGTAATGAGGTGCATTGTGTACTTGTTAAGGCAACGTGTGAACCAGAACAAGTATGTTTAGACGTAGAAAATGAAATCCACCGTGGGTTAGTGAAAAACAGTTTAAAACACTAGAAAAGATTAGGGGCATAGAGTATGTACTAATCGAACGTGGCAATTTCGGGGATAAATCACTGATTACAGTTTCGTATGAAATATTCAACAGCTTATTTTGAAAAATACGAGACGTCAAATGCATTGGACTTGGAATTGATTGTTAGTACCCAAATAATGTACCGGGGTGTAAAAACAGAATATAAAGCATTCATGCAACAGTTCCTCAGGAGAGCTGGCCAATGATGTGCAATAGGAAGTAATGAAATAAAAGCATCATCTGTCCCCAGAAAGGAATCACGGCATTTACAGTCTTAATTGTTGTTTATATTTTGCTTAAAGTCAAATCCCCAATTAAAGTGAAATTGATTTCCTGTGTGTGTTGGCACTGACAGCACGTGCCTGCCTCTTTATGATATTGGGTCCTTGGTGCCATTCACATTTATATTCTATTTTGGGAGATTAAATACCAGTGTAAATGTTATGAAAACATAAATGTTTTAAGCATAATTTTTGTACTACATTAAACATAGGGTGAATTGATGGGAAAGCTTTATTGTACAACCAAAGGCCTTGTACATAAATATGGCTAATAAATGAACAAATAGTTGGCATCAGGATGCAAGTCATTAACTCCAGGTTTCGTAAAATTATGATAAAAACTACAAATAATGATCCTAGCTTGGTACTACCACTACTACTACTAATTGTAACAATAGTTATTTTTGTATCTACGCCTTTGTAGCGGGTTGCTGTGGGCGGGGCAGAACCCCGAGCGCGTCAGTTATACTATAGATGTATACACCAGGTTATAAGGATTTACCATAAAAATACAGAGTAAAAACGCTCTACATGTAGAATAACAGCTAACAATTAGAGATCAATCACATTGATACATAATGTTATTCGGGACTTGTGGTAGAGTCTTTGTGACTATGGTCACTGGTTGCTATTTTGATTTTTGCCTTCACCTAATTATGTGTAAATAATTTCAAATTTTAGCTTAATCGGCTTTGCGCGCACACCTTTGTACTATGGTTATATTCATCCATATAGATTTGTGCGCACTGGAAATTTGAGACATCGATATTGCACTAGCCTGTTATGATTGCTATCATCATGATGAGTTTGACTACAAATGGACTGGAAAGTTCAGACCTTGCCTCAGGTTGCACTGGGTCGTGCTTATTATTTTCGTCATGGTGCAATTTTATGCAAGGGTTGTGCAATTGGAATTGGTTTAAACTTTTTTTTAAATACACAAAAATGATCGTAATTGGCAAAAAAGAGCCGCGCCCTATATTAATCCCTTTTGCCGGGAGAGCAACAACATACAAACAGGAGTAGACAAGACGCACAAGTGACACATTTTCGGTCGGGTCTGACGCCTCGATTGGCGTAACCTGGCTGGCTCGGTTTTAGAACAGGGACAATAGATGAGGGACAGGTAGAGGTGGATTACCGCAATGACAATTTAATTCGCTACCATAAAGTTACTTGTAAACAGTCAAATTGCACCAAAACCTGCTTACGAAAATCCCTCTGAAACAATTTAATGAAATCATGAAATCATGCACAGCAGAGAATATTTGAATATGTTCGTGAAGGGTACAAGAATCAGATCCATATAAAACATTTGGAATTCTAACAGGACGTGGCGCTCCTTCCAATTAATAATAATATTAAGTCCTTGCGTAGTGGCCATAGCCCTGGTTGTGCTTGCCTGCGTCGTTGTAACATTTGCGGTTTCAAGTTACTAGTAAGAGCTTTTATTCAAACGTGCTGCGTTTGGGCATATTGGACCACAGTGGGTTCAGAAAGTTCCCGTAACCTTATATTAAAACTGTTAATATTTTGAAGTTGGAAGAAACTGTTCTGTAAGATTGTGTACAATTAATATGTGTGATCTTTTGTAACATCCATACTCCCTTGTCTGTGGTGTTGTGTGTACACTTAAATTTCACATTATCTGGGTCATATCTTTTTGTACTTGTTCGGTGTATTTTTATGGATATTGTTTTTTATGTAAAATATTTACTAGATGCTACATTGGTTATGCTGTGCTGTTCTTTCTCTGTTCTAGGGCTCATAGAGAAGACAAAACTCTAGTATAATGAATAAATAAATATAACGAAAATGATGTGGGCCAACTTTCTTCTGTTGCCATCTTTAGCTGACTGACAAGGCATGGAAACCAAAATGTGACAGGCCTACCATGTGTCTTTTCATTTTTGGTGCAAGTGATAAATTTTGAGTTTCAATGTTTAATCCTGTATGTTCTGGAAGATGCTTAAGGATATACTTCTGCTTAGCAGAGGTGTCCACAAAGTTGACCATAAAACACGATTAGCTAAAAGTCCAACAAATTATATAGTTTTGAAAAGTACATAAAATACAGAATTGTGTTTTGCCATTGTCATTGGTGTCACTTGTTTTGTATTTATACAGCATACAGTTGTCCGAATTTTTATAGTCTGAAGTGGATGTAACTTTCGTTTAAACTTTGAAATTCTTGACGCAAAATAAATTATAAGAGGTGAATACATAAAGCAGGTTGACTTTTTGCAAAATTTGCTTTGCTTGGTTTCTATGACTGTTGGATGTCTGAGTAAGCCTGTTCATCCTGAAAGTGAGATGTCAACCTTGAAGTCAATGAATAATATTTCAAAGGTTGCAAGAACTGGTTCAAAACGGACAGTTTCCTTTTATGGGTGCCTTCCGGTCTCAAGGCAGTAAAATTTATTTCTTTACATTGGTATCACAAGATTACTGTTCATATTTTAGTAATTGTCGAATCTCTGCCTTTTGCTGTAATTAACATTGTTGGCATTGAGATTTGTGAATACCATGGGTAATATTCTAATTTAAAGCTATGTACTTGCGATATTGAGTTATTATAAAAAAACTTACTGTTTGTATTTTGTATGTGTTTATATATGTAAAACCTGAGTTCATCATAAACAACACAGCTCAAATGAGTTACACTATATCATTATATGTGAGTTTTTACCACAACATTTATTAAGAAAACGGTCTTGTATTCCATATATCTGTAAAGCCTACGTATGCAATTTCGCAGTGCTTCCCTGAATAAAACATACATATTTCCCTTGCATGTATGAGTTTTCTTTTTGACATGTATATGTTCCATTAATTATAACTCAAATTCCAAACTTTAAAAAAAACTTTTGCATATGAAAGATAATCTCCTACCTGCGTCTGTTCTGTGATGCATGTCATGACATACTGTTTGAAACTTGACCAAGATGTTTTTGTTGTGAACCAACAACGTTGGTTGAGACTTGACCCAGATGTTTCAGTTGTGAGCCAACAGTGTTTGCTTGAGCCATTCCATATCATGATGTACATTTATCATTGTATTTTGTTTGATTTTTTGCCAACTGAACATACAGTTCTTCTGAAAATAGTAAAAGGATGATTTTCTATTCCATGCTGTGAAGAAACATATGCTTTGTTGTTGCTTGAAGAGTTAGATTTACCTTTGCATAAGGAAAAAGAAGTCATAAATATGTGTCTGAAATTTGCACATCTATATTTTCCGTATTTACTTGTACCTTTTTCTTTCAAAACAAATTTATTGCTAATAGTTTAAGATCAAATACCAGGTCTCAAATATTGCGAGTGTATATGAGGTGTATACTAACAGTAAAGTATCTTATAAAAAAAAATCCCAGTACAAATCCCGAGTCCGTACATTTGTTTCTACATACTTTTAAATCTGGAATATCCTATGCCTAGGCCACGTTCATTGCTTCCCATGCTTTGTCACTAAAGCAATGGACCCCAAAATTATAATGACACATGCCCTCTGCGGCAGATTGCTCCACTGAACCCAGATGAGTATTTCCACGATTGTGGTCATACACCCAACACAAACATTGCGGCGAGCTGGTAAATACTTCGATTTTCCTGGAGGCGAAGACTTTTATTTGAATTACATCCATCAAATTTCAAATATTTCAGATACCTGTTCATATTTGCCTTCTTATTCAAAGAGCTTTTTACTCATTCATATGATAATGAAACGAACGTCATTTCTGAAGCTGCTAAATTATGGTAAAGATAACAGAATAAAAAATGGCAACGTTTAATGGCAAATTACTCCTCTGGATTTTCGTAAAAGGATGCCACGGCTACATACAACAGGAACAGAAGACCAAAGAAGCCGTCAAACATAGATTTGAATAATAAAAAAAACTAAAAAAAAACTCCACTGCTTGCTTGGACATGACATAAACAAATAACTGCAGTCCTGCAATATATGACACTGTTCTCGTGTTTCTTTCTTTTTCTTTGTTTTTCTTTTCATTATTCCTTCGTCAAAACCAAAGATAAAATCCAAATAAAAATTTTACAATTGCAAAACTGCGATACTGGTTTGTTTCCTTTTTAAAAAAGGTTATCAAAATATTTGGCATTTCATTGGCCCCAGTCCTGAAACTGCATTTCAAATAGTTCAGAAAAACGTTACGCATATTCACAAATTTCAACCCAACAAGGAAAGCAAAGTTAAGTACACTACAGCAAAAGGCAAAGATTCAAGAATAAAAAAAGAAACATCCAAACATCAACGTTTATCTTCCAATACGAATGTGAATAAATGTATTCCTCTCGTAAGTTAAAACAGGCTGTCACCCACAAAAGGCAACTGGGAGTGTTAAACCGATTCTCTCAACACGCATTAATATATATATATATAAGAAGCCCACATAGACCGTTCTCTTTATGGTGTAAAACGCTACCTGTTTCAGGATTTTAATTTGTTGACAGGCTCCAGATTTCTTATTTCTTTATGTAATTGAACCTTCAAAAGTTCACGAATTAGCAAAACATAAACAAATATCTTCCAAGTTCAATGTAAAAAAAAATAATTTCATTCCTGATTTGAGACATGCTGTCACCGACAAAAGGCAACTGGTGGTTTTATTCCGTTTCTCTCAGCCCTTAAAAGTATATATATATAATTATATAGTATACAGAAAACTTAGCCTTGACCATTCTCTTTATGGTATAAAATGCTACCGGTTTCAGGATTTTAATCAATTTTCAAGCTTTACATCTTCTAATTGCATGCAATTGAATCTGTAGAAGTATAACGTTAGTCCATGTATTATGACGTAATACCGTCTAACTCAATATCATGATGTCATTAACATCGTGAACCTTCTCTGGTTAAATTTACGTAATTAGTGATGACGCTTAACCATATTACTTTGATTTTGTGCGACGTCCCCTTTCTAAAATTGTAAATTAGGTCTGTCATAATAATAAAAACAAATGACCATCTTTTTACAATAAGAGTAGAAGTTGTTGTTCAACACACACACACACATATATATATATATATATATATATATATATATATATATATATATATATATATATATATATATATATATATATTGCTGTTCAACATATATATATATTATATATATATATTATATATATATGTGTGTGTGTAGTAGTAGTAGTAGTAGTAGTAGTAGTAGTAGTAGTAGTAGTAGTAGTAGTAGTAGTAGTAAGTAACAGTAGTAGTACGAAACATATGCACTGCAGATACACAATGTAAGTACAAGATGGCAAAACAGAGAACTAGAACAACCGTCACTGATAAGACTGGATACACCCCGATCGGCTATTGTGACCTTGACCTGCATAGCTCAAGCTAACGGTTACCACATGACATACCATTTAGCTAAAGAGAATAAGCACACAAAGTTTTAGAAAGATGTAATTGTTAATGAAGGTGTTATTGTCCGGAGAAGGGTTTGGCAACAGATGCCACCTGTGACCTTGACCTATTTACCTCAAGGTGAATGGCGTGTCATTAAATAACCTCGAGTGATAAACAGCAGTAATGTACAGTTGGAGGAAGATCTATGAAATAGTAAAGGAGTTATGGCCCAGACAAGGCTTTTCCACAGACAGACGATAGACGGACAGCCAGACGGACACAGTGAATGGCATACCCTATTGTAAGAAACAATAATCATGTAAAGTGGCAGGAAGGTTTCGGGTCCACACAATAATGTGTCTACCGACTAATGCTTGTCTACTGACAAATGACCACTGTAATCTTGACACACATAGCTCTAGGTCAGGGTTGCCTCATGATACACCATGTAGTGAAGAAAAGTAAGCATACACACTTTTTTTAGAAGATGTAATTATTAATGAAGGAGTACTGGTCTGGACAAGAGTTGGCAGCAGATGCCAGCTGTGACCTTGACCTAATAACTTCAAGGCCAATGGCGTGTCATGAAACAACCTCAAGTGATACACAAAGTATTGTACAGTAGGAGGACGATCTATGAAATAATAAAGGAGTTATGGCACGGATAAAGTTTTTCCACAGACGGACGTCTCTACTATGATACACTTATGTATAAAAACATTACCCATATTCATAAATATCAAACCCAACAATGACAGCAAAGAGATTCCAGAGTTACCAAAGCATCAACATTCATCTTCCAATACCAATATGAAGAAACAAATTTCACTCCTGACTTGAGACAGGCAGTCACTCACAAAAGGCAACTGGTGGTTTTAAACCGGTTCAATCAACCTTTGAAATATTCCTCATTAAATACAGACTATAGTGTTTCCAATATACGGGTGGACAGACGGACATGGTGAAACCACTATACCCACCCTTGTGAGGGGTATTATTAAAGGGGAAACATCTGATAACACCACATTGGTACAAAGTTGCCGTACACATTCATCATTTAGCATATAGCATATGTCAATAGAATTCGTCATTGTTCCTGGTTGAGAAAACATTATGTTTATGAAAAGGAGAGGAATTGCATTTTAATGTTTCTTTGTGAGAGAAAATGGTGTTAGTTTGGTTGCTTTCATGTAGACCAAATTATTTTATAATGAACTTTCATGAAAATTGTCCGGAGATACCCACACATATGGTAGGTTTTAAATAGGTACAGTACCTAGTATCAAGGAACAACCTACCAAACTCTGCCATCAAAATATTGACTCCTGTTTGAAGACAATTTACACATTTGAGATACCATATTCCAAAAAGTTTGTTCAACAGAATTACTTCAAACTTTCTGAATAAGCAAGTTGTCATAGAGAAATTAATGTATGCATCATCATTATGGCATGGATTGCGTTTAGATCTGTTGGGGTTAATATTAAATCGATATGTTCAGCGTATTCATAGCACATTTAAGCATTTGTGTTATCACGGCAATGGCGAGAGCTATCAAGACCACAATATCTTCATACGTGCAGCAGCATTAAGACAATAACCAGCGTGGCACACAAAACAAATTTTCTTCATATGTGTCAATAACTTCTTAACACTAAGAACCCAGAAAACATCTTAAAGCAAACTTTCTTCCTTACTTTAGTCTTAGCGTATCTTATTTAAGGCTCTTAAAATGGTCTCTAAGATCTTTTTCCTGCCCAGTCAGAAAAAGAGAAAGTGGGTAAGACCCAATAAGAGGAAATCAAACATTGTTTTGATCATGAGCGAAAGCAGCAGAGTCACTCAGTCAATTTTCAGACCCGGTAAGACTTTCAGTGGCCGGCTCATTAGAATAATGAGATTATAAGAACATATTCAGCCCTAGAAAGACATTTGGTAGCTGGCTCATTAGCATAAGAGAAAGGCCTGAGGGTGACAAGACTATGATAAGATCTGGTATTTAAAGATGTTTTGGGGTTAGGGTAATTAACACAAGTAACATGATGAGATATAACAAGACCTTGTAATATTTACGCACTATGATATCCACAAAGTGTCTCAAAACAGTATACTTTATGTATGTAATATCATACTGAGCAGCATGTCCACTTATTTTTTCATCCTTTGTCCTCCTTTATGAAGTCAAATGAGGGTCCAGACCATGATATATCTACCTAGCTAGAGATACACATGTACACTACAAACTCCCACTCATGTATGTTGTACCCACAAACTTTACCCCCTCTGGCCACTATAGTGGACATTGTATTCACAAGGTCATCACTGATGGAGGGCAATGTGTTGAAAGTTAAAACAAAAAATACTTGTGGTCCAAGAACTGTGACAGCACATGCATATATGCAGTCATACATTACAGCCCAACAGCTAAATTGTACTCTGATGGGCAGGCCTATAAACCTAAGACATCAAAGTGTTTGTTCTTTTTAAACACGTACCTTGCACATAAAGTAGACTGCTTTTATCGACTGAGGCTGAGGATTGCTATGCAGGCATGTTTCACCCACCCTTAACCCAGGACAATAAAATGAGCTCATCTACAATGCATGTACATATACAAACATAGATGGAGAGTGAGAGGAAATTAAGAAACAACCATGATTTTACATATTCACATTTCCATTGCCTGCATAGCTCTCTCACTTCTAGTACATCAACTGAGGCACAAAAGAGATCAATACTGAAAGACAAATGCATGGAAAAATGCAAATAATTACTATTACTGCTTTTTATTCATCATAAAACCTTTCCTGAATATGATGCTCTTGCAAGTTGTAGTGCTTACATGTTGTAATTTGCATCTGACTCTAGATATGAGCTGGTCCAATTTTGTGCTTTATATTGCATTCGTATGTACAGCATGCGATACTATGTAACATGCCTGTACATACACAAACAAAGATGGAGAACTTCAAAGTAAAACCATTTATCCATGTATGCTATGATCAACTAATAATGGCTTAATCACATGCAATCAACTGTTCACTAGTAAAATTACATATAGCAGTGTGACAGCACCTTACATTGGTCTGCCCGAATTGTCCACACAACCACCTCTCTCTTTCTCTCTCTGGGGGGTTTTTCCAGTATGACATACTGGGCATTTTTATTCTCTGTACTTATGTACTGGAAGCCTTTTCATTTTACGTACTGTATATCAACCATTATTTGAACATTTTCTTACTTTCTGTACCTTGTACCAGGGCAAAGTTATTACCAGTACCAGCATTTATACTAGCCCCCACCAAACCTTCTGCAACATGTCTTTGTTTATTTTAAATTGTGCTGTTTCAACAACACACTGGGGAATGTAATATAATGAATATAACTACACATGGTTACATCTCGATGTGGCATCAACATTACAATTTGCTGGTCAGTGCCAAAGATATCAACCACCACTGGAAAGCAGCCCATGATGTCATGGTTGAATCTGTGCCACCTACACCAAAATACATGCACACACTGTCAAAAGTGTCTGACTGGGAGAGATAAGAGATAGCAGAAGTTTAACATGTTAGGATTTTGGATCTTGAACAGAAATGAATGTAGCATTACATCACCACATGTAGGATCCCATGACAAAGAAAAACATATTTTACAGGTCTGGGGTGACAGAACAAAAGCATCATCTAACAAGACCAGTTTGTAAAGCATTGATGCCCCCCCCCCCTCCACCATCATTATGTTCGCCCTCATTACTCTGTTGATAGTAATAAATGAGGCACTCATGACCTTGGGAAGTGGATGTAGAAACCAAATTCACTAACTAAACTGGCCTTGAGACTTTGGAAATTATGTCAAGGTTACCCTTCTTTGAAGCTAATCTAACCCTAATAGAAAACAATAAACCTCTACAAAATAAAAGCTCTGGCTCAAAAAATTCTGCAGTAATTAAGCAGAAACCAAATTCAGTAATGTGGCTTTGTGACCTTCGGAATTGATTCAAGGTCACACATTTCAGAGCTTGATCTGGATCTTCTACTGTTTATATTACTTGTTATTCTGGATCACCTCCATATTCAATATAGTGGTAGTTTGGGCCACAAAAATGCAAATTTAAAAACTGCAATACTTATACAGATCCACATGTACATCATTGTATGTGGTGTGATGAGAGCTATTATGATGTTTGATCTGCCGAAGCAAAAAAAAAAAGTTGCTTTTTCATAAATTAAGAAAAACAATAGGGTTTGTCCAGCCTTTCCACTCATATTTGTACGAGATCCTTTCACTAGCAACAAAGACATTTATTTTGTCATGCAAGGAAAACCAAGTTTAGTCACATCATATGTAACAAAACTATGGTCTCAGCATTTATGGACAGTATTTCTGGCAAACTTGTGCAACTACGTGTGGCAGGTTTAAAGCTCTTTTGTCATGTAAATAGTCTGAATATATTCTAATACAATGGGGGGAATGGAGGCACATTGTGTTGAATGTAAAATGATCTGTTATATTAGAACAAAGTGATATAGACTAATCATGTATTATATAGGATATCAAGTTAGATTCACATGTTGAAATATTTTATAGAGCATTCATCATTCAATAATTTTTAAAGGGCAGGTCTCAAAAAGGAAAACCAGACATATTTCGCCTAATTTGACTCCCCTCTATACGATAAGAGGAAAATTACCACAATTTCCGGCTCTGTATTCAAAGTTATTGCGGTTTTAAACTGCTCCTTGCATCCTTGTGAACAAAAAGCGGAGATCGTGCTTTTCCGGGAAGCGTAATGAATATTCATTAAAAATAGATCATGTGACCTAGAGTTGTCCAATGCAAAATGGCGGCACGCCCCAAGCGGGCCAGTCAACAGTGCTGCGTGAAATTCTGCAGCAAGACAAACTTGGACCCCGTTTCCCTGTTCAGTTTCCCAAGGGATGATACTTTGTGGAAACAATGGGTCAAGTTTATCAAATCATGGATGTATTACCTCCATGGTCAAATGCAAACGAAATGATGACTGGGTGCCTGGGTCTGGGAATATACATGTATTCTCGGATTCGCCAACGCGTCATAAGCTGCTAATCAGCTGACTGCTGTTATTATGCAAATGAGCGGGCCCTGTGAAAACACGTTCCACATCGCATTTGGTCCCATGTAAAATTAGACATTTTTATCCAAAATTATACCATGTTGTCGACCACAAATCAACAAAATAACTCTGAAGGCAGCATCATTTTGCCGAATTCTGCTTAGCATACATTGAATGGGTATCCACAGACGCTTTCAGGGAGATTCACCGAGTAACGCGGGCATGTAAACTAAGATTCCCGGATGTGCGGATCCGAGAATGCTCGGACCGTTTTACCATTCACGATTTCGACCATTGAAGTCGTCAAGAGAACCACATACCAGCCCAGGGCCAGAGGACCAAGCCGCAGGTCAAAGTCCGAGTTTTCAACCTGATAACTTTGCATGCATAATGAAGCTAATTCAAAACGACAAATGAAGTCTACTAAACTCGGTTCTCTTTACAGACAGGACTTCATGTGTACAGTAATGACTGACAGCACATGATGACTTGAGCACCTTGGTACCCGAGTCATTAATCTGTCAAACGAAATTCCCCAATCTGTTTGCCTGCCTATCTGCCTGCCTGCCTGATCACCCAAGCGTAAAGCTTTATTTTTAAAAGAATCAATTGCAGTTATATGTATGGAAGTAACTCCAAAAATCATGCAGAATTTGCCTGAAAATGCACCAAAAAAAATTATAATAATAATAATAAATAAATTAAAAAAAAAATGAAATAAAAAATAAAATAGGCAATCCTGTTGGTATAATAGTCTAGTAGTAATAAACACTTATTTGGTTTTTCAGCATTCATTTTTTTTCTTCCCTTGTCAATATCAAGGCTGTTGATATTTTAAGTGAATGTGATATTTAATACAAAGAGAAACTTAACAAACCTAATTCTGTAAGCCCATGTACCGTTCGAACACTATCAATATTGCATATCAATAGTACATCTATATAAGAAAAAAAACCACCTGATTGAATATTTCTATTGAATCTACAGATTTAGCTTTGACTGGTTTTTTTTTTTTTTTTTTTTTTTTTTTTTTTTTTTTTTTTTTTTTGCTTATCAGTTTGACCAGGGCTTCCAAAGTTGTCAGTTTTATGCAGTATACTTAATGGTATAGAAGATCTCATTCAGAAAAAAATTCTTACAAGGCATCTAAAGAAAGGTAACTTGTGAATTGCACAAACCTGGTCATGGATTTGATGGAATGTCACCACTACTGATGTGTTTGTAAAAAATCCAAACCCATTGGGAACTGTACTAAAATCAAGATCAAGAATGCGCACAGCTGGACAGATGTACAACCTGAAAACAGAAGGGGTCCCCCCATGGGACGGACCCTTAAAAAAAAAAAAAAACAACAACAGCAAAACCTGGAGAACAGATTTATTGAAGTCAAGAAATCATAGTATTGGCAACAAGCCCAGTGGTCCTCCACTTGTAAGGCCTCTACCAATAATGTGTCCATCCCTCTTAAAAGGCCATTCTTGTGAAAAAAAAGTGTTGCATTACAATTATATTGTCTGTATGTGGAAAGTGCATCCTTCTTGTAAGGTAGAAAGCACTTTTGAGCTGCAGTGGCAGTGGCCTTAGAAAGGGGAAAACCAATGTAAATTGAATTGTTACTCTTCTCAAGAATTTATTTCTTACAAATGTACAAAAGTTTTCGAATTGATCACAGTTTTGGGGCAAATTTGAAATTCAATCAACTGAATAATCATTTATATTTTCGAGGGCAAATTTTTTTTAATAAATCCAAATCAGCATTTTCTCTGTTTTACTTGCTGAATTTTCAACATAGGTATTACATTCACCATTCACCCCCCCCCCCCCCGTCAAATATTCCAGAATACCACCTCTCAGGAAAAAAATTGAACATTTGACATTTGTTGGTGCTGTCAATATAATTTATTGTAAAGATAATGAATATATTTTCTTCCTCTTCAGTAAATTTTCCATCACATACCATAGGTGGTGCCACTAGTATTTCACATCCTTATCACCTTTTATCTCGGTAATACACCTGTAATGTTACACTGATATATATGTACCATTAAACATCCAAACAAACCACATGTGCACATATATACTAATTAATAATCTTGTGAAGTTTCATGACTGTGGGTCCAATAATTTTGGATGTACGCACAATATAAGTTTCATGTTACAAGTGAGACATACAAATCGATAAGAACAAATCTATATCACCCCTTGCTGGGGGCATTAAAAAAAAGAGAAGGAACTGCACATTTTAATTATTATATTATTAACTTGAAAACTGTAGACTGTATGGCGATCCACTGACAAACACGAGTGATCATATACGCTCACCGACCTTTGGTTAGCAGAGCTAAAAGAAGGGAAAATTATCCTTTGTTTTCTGTGCTGTGCAGGTGTATCAAAAAGGTTGTCAATATTAGCAAGCAATCAGAGTGTGGTGATGTTGGCCACTGGAAAAAGGCCATTTCACTACACCTATACTGGTGTGCAGCATTTACAGATGCTAATGTACAAGGACAAGCAGAAGTAATTCAAGCAAAAGGGAGGCCACACTACACCACATACAGAATAAAGCAAAGCACCCAAATTTTGAAAACCAGATAAAATAGACCTAAGCTTGCCAAATTCATATAGAATGAAGACCATCTCAGAGCATAAAATCTTGTTAAGGGTTAAAAAAAATAATATTAGGTGTACTTCCCCTCATGGACCAAATTTTGTGGGGGGGTTTTCTTCAGGGGGGAGGCAGATAGACAGATAATTTGGGTGGGTCGGTATTTTTTTTTTTTTTTGTTAAATGTGCCACAATTTTGGATAGGTAAATGTTTTTAATTATTTTAGAGAAAGGTCGTTCCAATTAGGGGAAACAAACCATTTTTTTGCCTTACAGTGACTGATTTTGACCTATTATTTCAAGGTCACTTGAGCTTTAAAAAGAAAACAACCACATAAAGGATACTGAGAGAAACATGCTTGTTCATGGCTGTATCAGTGCCATGTGCTTACACTCACTCATACTGATCATACCAGGAGCACGACTTGGATTTAATCAATTTTGAAACCTGGTAAGGATGTCTCTGTCCAAAGTTATATTGACAGAGAAATACTAATATACAACACAATTTTTTGTTTTAATCAAAATATATCTTATATCAGGATATAAATGAGCTGTGCTCCTGGAAGAGGCTTTGCTGAAACCCAAACTGTTGAAGGACACTGGCAAGCTTTCACCAGTGTACCAGACTTCCATCCTTGAAGCAAAGCACAGCTTGGATATACAATTTGTACCTAAGAATGTTGCATTCTCTTACTGGGGGGATGTATGTGAGGTGAGATCAGAAGAGACTTTTCTTCTATGTGTACATCTATTCAAGCACTTATACATATGCTTCTCTGGGATGAAAGTTAAATACCGTATCCCATGCCAATCACAAAAGTACCCAGTTTGTTATGAAAATTCATGTACACTTGTGGCTATCATAAACAAAGCTTCAATTCACACACAAGCCCTGAATGTTGCCATCATTTAGGAGCAAAACACTGACAAAATTTGAACGAGTGCTGCTAAATACTTCCACTTAAATTGACTCAAAAAGCCAAAAATATATTTTGATTCAGCATCAAAATGTTTCAAGGTGCATTAACTCTAGGAGCAAGCTGCTCTGTAGCCACTGAAGGCAACTTTCAGCCCAACACATGATAAACAAAATATTAGTTATATGAACTATGTCAGTTTTTGAAAATGTACTGAATGAATGAAATGAAAACAAAAATGCACCATTTGTACGGGTTGAAATCACTGGTCAATCTCTGATAAGCCCTAGAAGTGGTAGACAGCAGAAGCTCATTATTTCCAAAAAGTTACTTAATTTTGTTGACCGTCAGAGACATTTGATAGCACCATCCACAACATGTTCTTGCTGTCATGCCACTTGTGCATTCCTATCTTTCTGCACCACAGTCCTTGGTACAACTTGCTGCAAGTACATTAAATAGGGATTGTTCTAAAGTATCCTCCCTGTCCATGACCAGACTGTAACCCTTTGCTCCTCTAAATTTTAGATTGTTCATATCTGCCATGCATTTCAACTAGAATGCAGACGGAATGCAAGCAACCACAAAAGATGGGAGACCATGCTACACCCTGAGCTTCCCAAAAGCGAAAGAAGGGGGAGCTGCACTGCGCATTGAAAAAAACAAAGCCAACATATGATTAGCCATATGCATCCATGGGGCTTTCTCATTTACAGACTTTCATACTGCTTTGTATTATCATAACAAATGGCTGTGTGGTTAACTAAGTCAAGATGCCTCAGATTACATGTATTGATCACAGCTACATGTAGTACCTCAATTTATCTACACATGTAAAAAAAAAATTCCCACTTCTAAACAGCTCATTACAACCAAGGTCAGCATCTTGTAGAACTTGCTCATCTCAGTGCACTTTTAGTATGTACACAAAATGTTGCTATACTTGTAAAGTTACCCCCCCCCCCATTAAGATTGAAAAAAATATGCACACATATTAAATGTTTTTCATTAACAATGCAAATAAACACTTGACAGCCAGTACCTTTTGTTCAGGCCACAGGGTAAAAATTACGAAAGCAGGCCACATCTTTACTTCAGGCCAGTGTTGGCTACTTTAAGGGGGAAGGGTTAATCATGATCTACAAATTTGGCTTGATTTTTTTTTTTTTTTTTTTTTTTTTTTTAGAATATGCACTCCAAATAATTGGGAATCTGTTCCAAGGTTATGCTGAATGCCTGTCCAACCTAAAGGCATGTACATGGAAAGGCACAGACAATAGACTCCGCAAACACTATCTCCCAGCTGCGAACGTCCCGACACAGATACCTCTGTCAAGGAGTTTGTGTCCCGTTACTGCTCTAACCAGTTGGTCCAGTGAACTGACACAAAGTTTAGAATGTACTTTGCTGATTTAGTATCATGCCAGTTCATCCAGGTCTACAGGGGCCTCATGATACCCCTCAAGGACCAAAGATGGAATACAGTCACAGACTATGTTGACCACACACGATGGCAAGGGCACTTGGATGTTCCTTCCCAGGAATCTCCAACACCACCGAACGAACTGCCTACAGGCAATGTATCTGTAGCGTCTGCAAAAAAAAAGTGTTGACCATTTGACTAAATACATGCATACTGATTATGAAAGCTTCTATGACAAAACCAGATGCGTCAGTGCTTGACATTAACTGATTTAGGGGATTAGTATTTGTAAAATATTACATTAGAAAGACTAGGCAAGTGTTGATAAGAGCAGATACACAGTGTAACAAATGTGCCTGACTCCTTTAATCATTCACTGGACTCCTCAGAGGTTAATGCACATCAGGGTAATAACTGACCACAAGTTCAGCATAACTGTGTCTTACGCTCATAAGTACAGAGAGTTGATATCTTTCAACCCCACTACTGTCCGTTGTATTGTATTACATTTCTTACAAATAATGTATGCATTCTCTGTGCTGAACGTAGGAGTTGTTGCAATGTCAAGCCTGAAGTGTCTTGGTGAACATTCTTCATAAATGTTATGTGCAAAGACATATACATATATATGTAACAAGATGACTTTATAGTTTAAGTTGTCCGGTTTCTAGAAAGTTAAATAAGAATGGTAATAATTTCCCTTCCAAAACATGAACATCCATAGTCAGGCTCTTAGAAAGAAGCCTTCTAAACACCAGTATTATCTAAAACATTTTATCATGATGATTGTGTGCCTGTATATTGGAAAAAATACAATGGTAAGGCAAGAAGGGTACAGCAGACAAAGAGCATACTTTTTGCTCTTTTGGGCCTAACAGCTTAGAAATATCACAAACCAAAAAAGTTTGGTTTCTGTCATAAGCTTAGTCCCAGCTGATTATTACAAGTGTCTGCTTCGGGCACATGTAACAGTCCAACATTCTGCTCTATAATTTAATAAGTCAGTGGTAAAGTAGACATTACACTCTTGTTTGGAAACTACATGGAATTTATAACAAGCCTAAGAAGAGAAAAGACCCCCCCCCCCCACACACACACACAAATATGGTACCTGTGAGAGGGACCAGCCCAAACTCCATATTCCTGTATTGTAGGTAAGCGCAATCAAGTGCATACCTAGCTAGGCATACTTGTGCAAACCCAGAGTGTTGAGTTCATTGAAATAAACAAGTGAAAAATTCGCGGGTGCCATGCTCTTTTTGATTGTCCTTGACATTGGCACATGTGTAGTAGTCCTGCCAGCTATTGACGAAAATGAAAAAATTTAGTGTTCCTTTAGATATGGGCAGCAAATTTGGTACATATATTTTTATCTTTTACAGATTTTAATTAACAAGCATTTGTTTGTTTTTGTTTGTTTGTTTGTTTGTTTTTAATCAGAAGTTTGATACTTGAAGTTTATTTTTGTTAACATTGACTTAAAGGGAGTAATAATATTGATTCAAGCAGCCAAGATGTTTAAAACTGTATAATATCTGAAGATTCTCAATAGATATTAGGCCTACTCATTGACAGGCCTGTTTAATGGTTTAGTACACCTACACAGTATTTTGTCTGTTTTCAAGGTGAACATAATGCAATATACACATATTTTCTTACTTTTTTTATATCTAATGTTTTAACTTTGTTCATATTTTAATAACTCTTTACTACAAGCATTATTTATCATTGTCAACTCCAATTATTTAAAAAAAGAAAGAAAAAGAGGAAAGAAAAAGAAAAGAAAAAACTATTCTGGAATGAGCTGATATGTTTCTTCCAAAAGAAAATTATTAAAAGTTATCTTGAAAATAAATGTTTCCTTTTTAATATTTGATCACTAAACTTAGTTATGATAAATATACCAGCAGTGATTTAAATATCTTTCTGTTGATTTAATTACTGACGATAATCAAAGTATCATAACCACTATCTGAACAAATTTTCATAAAATTGGCTCTAAAAGTACCCTTTTTTCAAAACTAGGATTATTAATCAAAATCATAATATAATTAAGTTCTGACATGTCTTGGTCACTAACCTTATCATATGTCCAAGTTTCATAACTTATAATTTTATTTTAGAAACAAACACGAAGATCATGATGATCATGTGCTCAGCTGACATGCATCTGCTTATTTTTAAAAATTTACCCAAAAATTTATGCAAAAATCAATGCAGTGTGACCATTTGAAAAAAATATGTAGACATATAAAAGGTACATTTCTACAAAGTGTGACATAAATATGGCGAAAATTATCTAAGTTGTTGCCGTTACAAGAAATGTCTATGTTCAGGTTTCATAATTTTTTTTTTTCATTTTGTACTTTTTCAAAAAATGAATGAAAAAATGAACTGAGTCAACCGTTTGAAGAACTTTGTTTGACCCTTCTACAAGGAACATATCCACCAAGTTTCAGCTTCATCCGAGTGACAGTTCTGGAAAAGGAGTCGAAAATAACAAAAACACACAAAAAAATCGAAAAAATTGCAGCACCATCTGGTGAACAAATTCTGAACTAAGAGTTCACAGGAGTGTCCCTGTGAGATATCAAAGCAACTGGATGAGCGGTTTCTGAGAAGATATTTTAGGATTTGCCCAAAGAAAGAACAAAAAAATTCTTAAAAAATGCAAAAATCACTGGAGCATAACCATTTCAACAAACTTGGTAGTGACATATCCAGGGTACATCCCCACCAAGTTTGAAGTCAATCTGGATGATGGTTTTTCAGAAGAAGTCGAAAATGTAAATTGTGGACGATGACAGACGGACAGAAGAGGGACCCTCAAAAAAGCTCAGCTAACTGACTAGTCAGCTGAGCTAAAAATGTGAATTAGCATTAGAATGTCCATTGACTTGCATAGTAATCAATGGGACAGCTGCATTGACCACCAAGTACCTGAATTGAAAAAATCATTAAAAACCAGGAATCCACAGCGGTGCCACCTAATGAACAACTTTGTTTGACCCTTCTGCAAGGTACATATCCACCACGTTTCAGCTTAATCTGAGTGACGGTTATGGAGAAGAAGTCGAAAATAGCAAAAACGTACAAAAATTCATAAAAAAATAGAAAAAAATGCAGTGCCACCTGGTGAACAAATTAGGAACTAGGAGTCCCTGGCAGGGTCCCTATGGGATATCAAAGCAATTGGGTGGGCAGTTTCGGAGAAAAAGATTTTTTAAGATTTGCCCCCAAAATAAAATAAAAAATCATAAAAAATCCAAAAATCAATACAGCCCGGCCATTTGAACAAACTTAATAGAGATCCACCGAATGCACATCCCCACCAAGTTTGAAGTAAATCTGGCCAAAATTATTCAAATTATAACCATTAGAAGAAATTTCCATGTTAAACTTTCCTATTAAAACTTTTGTAAAGATTTTTGAAAAAAAATCATAAAAAATCCAAAAATCACTGGAGCATGACTATCTGAAGAAATCTCATAGAAACCCATTCAAGGTACATTGCCACCAAGTTTGAAGTTAATCTGGATGACGGTTTTGGAGGAGAAGTCGAAAATGTGAATTAGCATTAAAATGTCCATTGACTTGCATACACTAAAAGCCCATAAAACATCTTAAAGCAAACTTTCTTCTTTAATTTAGTCTTATGGTATCTTATTTAAGACTCTTAAGATGGTCTAAGATCTTTTTCCTGCCCAGTCAGAAAAAGAGAAAGTAAGTAAGACCCAGTAAGAGGAAATCAAGTCATGCTATGACCATGAGGGAAAGGAGCAGAGGTAGTCAGTCAATTTTCAGACCAGGTAAGACCTTCAGTGGCTGCCTCATTAGCATAATGAGATGATAAGAGTATATTCAGACTTGGAAAGACATTTGGTACCTGGCTCATTAGCATAAGAGAAAGGCCTGGGGGTAACAAAACTATTATAAGATCTGGTAAGATGTTTTGGGGTTAGGGTAATTAACACCAGTAACACGATCAGATATACCAAGACCTTGTAATATGTAGGCACTAGGATATCCACAAAGTGTCACAAAACAGTATACTCTATGTATGCACTACTTACTGAGCAGCATGTCCACTGATTTTCCATTCTCTGTCCTCCTTTTCAAAATCAACTTAGAATCCAGACCATGATATATCTACCTAGCTAGAGATACACATGTACAGTACATACTCCCAGTCATATATGTTGTACCCACAAACTTTATATAATAACTTCACCTGGCCACTATAGTGGATAGCACATTGACAAGCTTATCACTGATGATATATCTACCTAGCTAGAGATACACATGTACAGTATATACTCCCACTCATGTATGTTGTACCCACAAACTTTACCTCATCGGCCACTATAGTGGACAGTGTATTCACATGGCCGTCACTGATGGATGGTAATCATGGTAATGTGTTGAAAGTTAAAACAAAAAATACTTGTGGTCCAGAACTGGGACAACACATGTATATATGCAGTTATCTATTACAGTCTAACAGTTACATTGTACACTAATGGGCAGGCCTGTACCCGAGATACATGTACCTATGTTTTTAGCTTAGCTGACTTGTTAGTCAGCTAAGCTTAAAGTATGGGGTTCTGTTGGAGTCTGCGTTCCATGGTATCAACAATTCACATTTTGCAACTTCTCTGAAATCCGCTGGGCAGAATCACTTTAAACTGGTTGTCATGTGCTATGAGTGGGTGTCAATCACGTTTGTTCAAATGGTGATGGTTCAGTGGTTTGGGGATGTTTTAGGAATGGTTTTGTGCATTTGTGGGTACATGTGGTAAAATTTCTGTGGCTATCTGCTTTAATATCTACCACACTGTCCTGTGTTGCCATGGAGACACAGTCTCACAGGCAGCCTTCTATCCATGCATGTTAGGGGGGGGGGTGGTTTGGAAGGTTTGGGATTTGTAGCAAATGGGATAGGGGGGGACCACTCCCAACAACTGTGTAATGAGGTTGTCAATAAAATACAGGGAATCTCTTTCTGTTCATGCAAGAACAGACCTGCTCCATTCTTGAGACTGTTGTGTTAGCTGGTCCCCCTTTTTTTTTCTGAGGCTATGAGTCTGCTGGCTTATCAGTCCAAAGGGAACACAGGCATTGGACTTTTAGGCAGCACAAGCCTGAGTGTACCCCACAGTTGAAAATAGACTACCTGCTGGGTTGGCTAGACCCATCAAAGTATGGTCTTCCAGTCCTCAATGACTGTTCACACAACTTTGTGAATTTTGAAACTGTGTGGATTTGTGTCATCTCACAGTGTGGACATTTTTGTGCACGCACACACACACACACACCACAAGAACAGGAAACTGTGATTTAGTTTGGCGAATTGGTCACCCCCAGTGTGACATAATCTGTATTTTACATTGATTAACCCATTACACAATAATTTCATCAGAAAAATACCCATTACACAATAATTTCATCAGAAAAATACTTGTTTTATATCTGCTACGCTAAATTTGGTGGGGGGGGGGGGCCGACTCGGCCCCCTAACCTTATGAAAATTTCTGCTGAGTTTGGTGGCTAAGGGGCAGGAGGAGGGATAGAAAAACCTGTGAAGTTGGTAAAACTGAGTCGGAAAACTTCCACGAACTAAAATTGAAAAATTGAAGAAAAAAATCACAGATCGAAATAGGAGATAGAATTTTTAAAATTTTCCCAGGAACGGCCGTCAGATGTGCAGTGTTTGCCCGCTGGTGAATAACTGCACAATGCTTGACCAACGCTATAACCGACGCGTGCCCCACGGGTGGCCAATCCGCTGCGCGTGCGCATGCACAAAGCCAGCCACGCACTTTGCACGTGACTGAAGTTTCATTCATTTTCTTGTAACCAGTGAGATGAAGCCTGTTCTTCATAGCCAGTACTGAGAAAGAATAGTGCTTGTGTCAGTTCACAGGTACCTGTACATGTAGTTTCATGACAGCATCTGTTAAAAATTTGTTTAGGTAATAAAGGAACAAAGACAGTTTTGTATTACATGTATATTCACATCCCCTTGAGTTACAATATGTATGCACTGAACATGTATATGTGCATGTATGAATAATGTATATGTATATGTACATGAATACATTTATTTTCACGAGCATTAATTTTCACGGTTTTTGAACTTTGGACCTTTCACTGAAACTTTAAATTCAATATTTTTGATATAATTCCTGTCAATGCCATCTTAAAAATATATTTCACTGAGTTCTAATTTTCATGGTTTTGAAGCATCAGTGAAATAAGTGAAGAACACCGCAAAATTAAATGAATTCTCAGTGTTCTCATCCATACTGCCCAGAAGGGCTGAACATATGAGCAGTGGGCACTTTTGTCTGGTCCCAAGGGTGCCCACTGTAGAGAGGTTTCAGTGTATGAGTAAGCACTCTCTCTGTCTCCCTGTCAATGCCATCTTAAAAATATATTTCACTGAGTTCTAATTTTCACGGTTTTGAAGCATCAGTGAAATAAGCGAAGAACACCGCAAAATTAAATGAATTCACAGTGTTCTCATCCATACTGCCCAGAAGGGCTGAACCTCTGAGCAGTTGGCACTTTTCTCTGGCCCCAAGGGTGCGAACTGTAGAGAGGTTTCACTGTATGAGTAAGCACTCTCTCTGTCCCCCCCCCCCCGCCCCCCGACCAACCAAGTTGGTCAGGAGTTTTTCACGAACCCAATTTTTGCGAAAAACCACCAAACTTGGGACGGTGACTGACCTAACCAGTGAAATTGTGCATCTCATTTGGAATAGTCATGATGTTTAAAATTATGCAAATTCACGGGAAGTAAAATTTTAAAAGCTCCATGTCTTCCAAACCGTCACAGACGGACTCTAAATTTCAATGTGCACATATAGGTTTGTGACACCTGCCAATATAATTGACCATATATTGGTTGTAGAATTTCAAATTGTGCCAATAAGGGGCATTGGAAAATTCCAAAGTCCAATATCTCCAAAACTATTATATATAGAGATGTGTCATTCCAACTTTAATTTATACATTTGTGGAAAAGCCACATCCAACGAACCATGAATATGTAAAATAAAAATCTTGAAAAGCTTCAAAACTATCATAAAGGTGCCATTCCTACTTCCTGGCATAGCCCCATCCAAGGGAACATAAACCAAAGTTATGGGCTTTTAATTTATGCAAATTAGGCAAAATACACAAAATTAAAATGTTGAATAACTTCAAAACTATTACAGAAAGTAGTTTTATTCAAACTTTACTTTCTAAGTTTGTGACATGGCCACATTCAATAAACTAAGAACCAAAGCTGTAGCATTTTAATTTATAAAAGTTAGGCAAATACACGAAATTTAGATTATGTTAAACTATGGCAAAGTGCAGCATTTCAAACTGTTTTCATTTTGAAGGCACCCAGACAGAGTTGCTGTGAAGCAAATCTTTTCTAGTTAATTTCTGTCAGCCCACTCTACCCCCCCCCCCCCCACACAGAGCTGTGCAAACATGCTTCTCCAGTGCTGAGGCAGTGATCCCATGGGAGTTGTCTACATCTGCACCACTCCATTCCACCAGCCTCAGTTAAGCACATTTTGAGACAGACTTGCACAGTCAGTGGACCCTGTCTAACTAAAATTCAGATCTCCAGCCAGTTAGCTGTGGCAGAACTATTTTGTAACCACACTCAACCCACACATGCATTTCCCTTAACAGGGTTTTTTTGCACGGTGATTATGAGCTTATTTACATCAAAAATTATTGAATGATGAATGTTCTATAAAATATTTCAACAGGTGAATTTTGACTTGATATCATATATAATACATGATTAGTCTAAATCATTTTGTGTCAGTATAACAGATCATTTTACATTCAACACAATGTGCCTCCATTTCCCCCATTGTATAAGAATATATTCAGACTATTTACATGGCAAAAAAGCTTTAAGCTTGCCACATGTAGTTGCACAAGTTTGCCAGAAATACTGTCCATAAATGCTGAGACCACAATTTTGTTACATATGATGTGACTAAACTTGGTTAAATTTCCTTGCATGAAAAAATGTATCTCTTTGTTGATAGTGTAAGGATCTCATACAAATATGAGTGGAAAGGCTGAACAAGCCCTCTTCTTTTTTAAAAAACTTATGAAAAAGCAACATTTTTTTTTTGCAGTGGCAGATTAAACATCATAATAGCTTTCATCACACCACATACAATGATGTACTTTGTGGATATGTAAAAGTATTGCAGTTTTTAAATTTGCATTTGTGTGGCCCAAACTACCACTCTATTGAATGTGGAGGTGGTCCTGACAGCCTGCAAAAATGCTGATTTTGATCAAAAAATTTATCAATATTTTCAATAATAAGTGAAAATGTACATTGGTCTTGACCCTCCCCCCCCCCCCGCACACTTTGTGTACTAATGTTAAAATGCTGATAATGTTGAATGGCCCCTATATATGTACATGTAGTTGATCTCTTTGTCACTGACCAGCTAATTGTAAAGTTGCTGCCACATCCAGATGTAACCAGGTGTAGTTATATCACATTCCCCAGTGTGTTGTTGAAACAGCAGCACAATTTAAAATAAACAAAGACATGTTCCAGTAGGGGGAGGGGGGAGCCAATATATATGCTGGTACTTGTAACAACTTTGCCCTGGTACAAGCTACAGAAAGTAAGAAAATGTACAAATAATGGTTGGAACACAGTACAGAAAAGAAAAAAAAAAGGCTTTTAAACAGCCATACACATAGTATTGCATGCTGATAGGCTATAATGGATGGCTGCATATATACATGTGCTGTCACAGTTTAGGGACCACAAGTATTGTTTGTTTTAACTTTCAACACATTTCCGTCCATCAGTGATGGCCTTGTGAATACACTGTCCACTATGGTGGCCAGGTGAGGTAAAGTTTGTGGGTACAACATACATGAGTGGGAGTATGTACTGTACATGTGTATCTATAGCTAGGTAGATATATCATGGTCTGGATTCTGAGTTGATTTTGAAAAGGAGGACAGAGAATGAAAAATCAGTTGACATGCTGCTCAGTAAGATAGTGCATACATAGAGTATACTGTTTTGTGACACTTTGTGGATATCCTAGTGCCTACATATTACAAGGTCTTGTTATATCTGATCATGTTACTTGTGTTAATTACCCTAACCCCAAAACATCTTACCAGATCTTATAATAGTTTTGTTACCCCCAGGCCTTTCTCTTATGCTAATGAGCCAGGTACCAAATGTCTTTCCAAGTCTGAATATACTCTTATCATCTCATTATGCTAATGAGCCAGCCACTGAAAGTCTTACCTGGTTCTGAAAGTTGACCGAGTTACTCTGCTGCTTTCACTCATGGTCATAGCAAGGCTTGATTTCCTCTTACTGGATCTTACCCACTTTCTCTTATTCTGACTGGGCGGGAAAAAGATCTAAGACCATTTTAAGAGCCTTAAATAAGATACCATAAGACTAAAGTAAGGACGATGGTTCGCTTTAAGATGTTTTCTAGGCTCTTAGTATATTCTGAACTCTTAATAAATTTGGAGAATAATCACTGGCCTGTTTAACGCCGTTGGAGCGATTAATGCTCCTTTATTATTGTATTTTCCCGTGCAACATTTATATATTGATTAGCGTATATCTTCCTTAACTCTATACGTCGTGAAACTTGGACATGTGTCATTGCGCAATAATAATTTGCATAATAAGATGTACTGTACCTTAGAAGATAAAAGCTGGACATCTGTATCACGTATGTAAATTATTTTACCAGCTAGGAAAGGTACCACTGTGTCATAGAACGAAACGGGGTTTTAATCCAAGCTACAAATCTGTTCATGTATATAAAGACGCAACTACGTCTGCCTTCTTTTCTTCGAGCAATGTCACATGTCCAAGTCACCGGTAGTGAGTTAAGAAAGAGAGATGAGGGAGAATATGTTTAGGAAATGGCAGAATTTGGATCATAACTGTAATGACTTAGAGGAAGTGCGGCACTTAGGAGAACAAGAGCGTGTGGCATGGACTTAAGGTTTGACAGGCGGTTTACCAGGTGGAAAGAGAGGGTGTCAAAACTGTGCAGCATCCACTGCCTGGTAGGGTACTGGGACAAAAGAAATTGATGTTGGAATTAGAAGAAAACGGAATTAATTAGAATTGCAGGTTTGGGGAAGGAAAGGGTAAGGTGGTAACCCTTACCAGGGCTTCCATGACTGTGTGCACAGGACATGGGCAAAGCCTGAGCCTTAGAGGCAGGGAAAGAGTCAGAGAGAGCGTTTTATTATTTTTCGCCCACCTGAATCAGCTATGATACAGGACCGCGGCAAACACGCAGAGTGCCAGAGGATTATTATTATTATTATAACCTTGGTAGAACAATTGTGACAAATAGCCCCCACATTGGTTTCCCATTGTTCACATACAGCATGTCCTTCATATTGGCTTACCATTGATTACATACAACATAGCCTCCACATTGGCTGAGCAATGAAGAGATACAGCATAGCCCTCACATTGCCTGAGCATTGGTGACATAGCCTTCACATCAGCTGAGCAATAATTACACAACATAGCCCTCACAGTGGATGAGCAATGATGACATACGGTCTCTCTTATCTCTCAACAGAGCGGCAGCTTTTATGTGTGCATTACAATTTTGAATGTTTTCAAATGTGTGAACAGCGGGTGAGACCCTAATAAAAAATGTATACATTATACATACAGCACAGCCGTCACATTGGATGAGCAATGATAACATACAGAATAGTCCTCACATTAGCTGACCATGATGACACACCATAGCCTTAGGCCTCACATTGGCTGAGCAAAGGCGTCCTATACATGATATAAACAGGGAGTGGTATTTCCCCATACACCTCACTCAGACCCATAGGCAAATGAAACCGATGCCATGCCCAGTGCCCAAAATGCAGACCCTCTCTCCCCATCGCCCTCCGCCAACCACAGCGCGTGTGAATGGAGAGGCCTTGTCTTATAAACATAAGAAGGTATGAAAAGCTTTCACAATGCGGCAGGCACATGCTGATTTATAGTGGACGAAAAAATGTATGTTAGAACTTTCAACAAAAATAAACCTGTGTTTTCTTCTTTCATTGTATTCAAGTTTATATGGGTTCAAATGAAATGCACTGAGTGCTATGTATACAACAAGGTGACACTAGCAATGAAGTCAAAGTCAAAGTCAAAGTAAGCTTTATTTCATGTCGGTCGTTTTTTACAATAAACATTAGCTCTGGAGACCTATTTTCCGACGTTAGTATAAGTCTTAAAACACATAGGTGACTAAAAAACCAACAGTGTGTATATACATACAAAAATATGGGATGAGGTTAAAATATATCTTTCATGGTGACCAATAATCTGTGCTACTACTAATAATAATATGTGTAAAAAACTAGTCAGCAACTTTGGCACAGATGGGTGTCTGTGAGATGCACTTCAGAGGCATATATCTGCATGACATGCAGTTGCAGGAGTTACCACTCAAGTTGCTGACTAGTTTTTTATACATATACATATATGTAAAACTATTATATAAAAATTCTTTTGGATATTCAACATTGTACAACATCATTTACTGACTATCTGTAAATGACCAAACCAGTCAATAATACCTACACAATACATATATACTGTCAGGGCACAAGTCTCAATTGTAGACCTGTGGCAGGGATGCCAATGCAGTTAACCCCTAATATGCCATATTAACTGGTCTACAAGGTTGACACTGTGTGTACCAACATACTCAATTGAATCAATATAACAATGAAATAATAAGGGCAGTGATATAATTACATAATACAAATAAAAATATGAAAAGTATGAGAAACATTAAAACTCTGTAATTGACCCGGATTCGTTTTCAAGCTCGCCAGTACCTTTTCATAGAAGGCACAAACTAAATTTAAAGACATCAAAGCATCGATGTCCTGGAAATGACAACAATATCATAAATATCTTCCTGTATAATGTTTCACAGCATCCATCCGGCGATTTTCATTCCAATATACCATATAATAAGCCAGAGAATAAACCACACCGTATTATCCCCCTGGGCACATGAAATAAATATTACTGATATCAAATTCACATCTAGATAAAATATGACAGTATTACGTAATAATAACAATAACTCAATCCATAGTCTACGGTGTCTTATATTTGTGTCTAGTTTTTGTGACACTTCTGTTGGGACTAGTTCGTTACTCTACTTCACTACTTATGCTAACCAATAACATTAAAAAGATATAAAATACGTTGATCAATGTCCTATCGTCTTAACACCAATAGGAACAAAACTAAAGGATAAATCGGGTATACTCGGTAGAGCCCTCAAGTACAGGGTACCAGTCTTTAAAGTTTAACTATAAAATTACATTCTACAGAACCCCAAGAGTCACATTCAATCAAAATGAAGGTGATGGCCCAGTATACTATCAAAGTCCTGGAGGGACTGAGTCAGAGAAGTGCTGTCAATCTCAGGAAGGGTGGATGAAAAACAAGCATTGATGGATCTTCACCTCAAATGTTGAAGCATTACATAATCTAAAAACAGAGCTCTAACTTCCTAATGAGTTTTAAATGACTTAACGACTTCACCGTGTTATGCTTACTCAAGGAAAAGCACTGTACTGCCAGCCAAAAGCTTAAGTTGGTGTGTGGAGGTATCTTGTAAGATATAGTAAACTAGGTTTCTATTTTGAAATTCAAACGAGCCCGTGATGGTGATATGGTACCAGTACTGAGTCAACCATTAACCCTTTCTTTGCCGTCCTACTTCAATCCAGGTGGCACAAAAACAGTCTAAAATTAACAATTTCATATACACATTAACAAGATAGTGATAGGTGGGCTTGCCCTGATTACATGTAACCTAATTTCATTATTCAGACCAACATTGTCTGTCTATATGCACAGAACAAAATGAATAAAATAGAATAAGATAAGATAAAATAAAAATATATAATATTGATACATGCAATGTTCCTGGGCCAGCACAGTTATCTGCCATTTTGGAAGACTCAACACTCTGTCTGGGCTTTCAGAGGGCTGGTTGAATCCAAACAGGCACAAGGTAACTACGAAGCACACATCTGTCACCATTAGGACTAAAGCTGTCTAATTTAACCTAGATATTCTAGCTATACAGTCACATAATACTGCACAAGTTTATACGTAGATGTATATATGAGTACAATTACTCAGTTACTCGCAGTTATGGTTGAGTTATGCAGAAGTCATTCACAGAGCTTTGTTATGCAGTTTCAATGCCACCATTGTAGTACTACACTATATCCCCTTGACATTGATACATCAAGATAATGTCAAACTTATTGACACATTGCTGCGTCCTGCATTTAATCACCTTTAATACTTAAAACATACACGCTATATTAACATGTTTCTGTTACTCATTAGATTGACATGTGGACAGATAAGATGTTAATATGTCGATAATATGAACTTACACTTAAAATTAAATTACCATCATATTTTTTTTTATGTATGTCCAGGGAGACCAGCATCAGCCAACATGACAGCCACGTGTATACCGTCACCCACTAAGGGTCGCCGCCAACTCCACGTGGCTACTTCCCTAAATGAGCTGTAGCAATGCCTCGAAGTATTCCCCCTTAATGCCCATATTAGGAGTGATATTTACTGAAGACCAGAAGGTTTGGGGTTAAGGAGAGATATGGGTTGAGTAGGAGGATTCACGCTGGTATCTGATGTAGCATTAATTCCTGATAGGTGGGTAAAGGATGGGTAAATGTTAGAGGGATGTAATGGCAAAGTAGTAGGAGGAGAGGGGGAGGGTTCGTTATTCACAGTAGTTGCTTTTTCAGGTTGAATTTTAAGGGCATTAGACACATTACAAGATAGTCCCACTTTTTCCAAATCACCACCCCCGTAGTGATAGCTACTACAATTAAAATTGATAAAATGAAGAGAATGCCAAACGAGATCCTACTACCGTGATGTGTCCAATTGAATGTAGAGGGAGAAAGGGGTAATGGCTGTAAGTTTGTTTGAACAAATGGTTTTTGGTTGTCAAAAGGAGGTTGATTTAGAAAGGATATAGCCTGTTCAGCATGTATAATTTCAGTGATATTCAGAATATCAGACGACAACATTTGCAAGGCCTTGACTGATATATGTCCTACACGTTCAATGAGACCCGTTAGAGTGACTTCACCTAAAACTCACACCTAGATACCTTTTCACAATGTCACAGCCATGCTGTTGGCTGTAACTTTAAGGGACCGACCATTTGATACTTAGGGGAGGGCTATGCATTTTATTAAAAAAAATATGTACGTCCCAACACTGCAGAAAAAAATAATGTCCTTTGTAGTATCACCTGAAAAAATAAAGTACATCATTCCTCTCTAAAAAAAATACTGCTTAAATAAAAAGATAGTATCAATAGTGGCATTTAGATTTTTTATATACGCACATGTATGATTCTCGAAATATTTGATACATCCACGTTCCTATTCTCATTTTGGCTAACCAAGAAAAAAATTGTTTATTTTCACATCAAATTCCGTGTATTAGTGGGTCAATAGCTTTCCTTGAGAACTTGGGAGCCCACTATTTGTTGCGAAATGCCAATTTGAATGACGCAGAAGAGTGATCTTGTTCCATTGCTTTACAGGCTATATACATTGTGCAGATTATTCTGTAACCCAGTACGGATATGGCAATTCTACACATGTAAATGCAGAATATCAAATTATTAAGGAGAGTCCTGCAGTCATCACTCCACCCATTTGAGACTTAGAGTAAATATCATAAAATATCTAAATATTAATACAAGAGAAGGATTTTCACAATGCTGTTAAGGTTTTAATTTCAAACGGCCACTCAGGTATCAATACCCTGTCCCCAGCAAAAGAAATGTGAAGCATCAATTGTTAAATAGTTCTTAATTAATTGAAGGCAATGATGGTAATTTTAGCATTTTAATAGTACTATCCTGGTTTGGAAAGACACGTTGATAAAATTATCGACCTTGAATTTTCTTCCATTGGATACTATTGCATGGGGAATGTATGTACATTACTTTCAAACCAAGTGCCCGTAGACTTACATCGACTTCCATCAGTCTACAATAGTCTTTTATCATGTGACAAGCCTCCCCATAGGGGTGAGAGGTCATACCATCTTCAGAGCTGAAATGCCAGTTGAAAGCTTCTCAAATAGGAAAACAAAGTACCTATGAGTAGGGGTTTAATTCACATTTCACAACAAGTGCCTCTATTCAGTTAGAGTAGACTCTGCCAAAGGTGACTATATCATGCACTCAATCAACTCAACAAAATATAAGAGATTTGGTAGATAAGTTTTTAGCACTTTATTGCAGTAACTTGCATAAATTAGTCTTCACGTAATGCACATATGCATAGTATGAATAAAAATCAAAATTGTATGTGAATGACTTAGATCAGGTTGCAATTATCAAGCCATCTGTTTGATACATCCAGATGCTTGAACAAATCAAAATGGTCGATTGGTTGCAAGCATTTACGAGAATGGTAGGAAAATACAATATTTAATATGAATTTGGCTCGATAATCTTGTAATTCCTATAAATTTGGGCCCGAAAACTTCCGTCAATAATAGTTACAAAAACCTGTTCAATTCTTGGGCTCTAGTGCACCCATGGGTGGCCAAGACATAAATAACTGCAATTAACCCTTTCAGTGCCACATTTGGACGTCGACTGAGTCAACAGCTTTCCTTGGCGTGGTCATGCCAAAGAAAGCTGTTGACTCAATCTTCCTTCAGGGGTTCACGGTTGGCAGGGCGGCCACGCTCTTGCCTTCCACCTCTGCGACCTGTGTTCAAATCCTGGCCTTGGGGGCATGTGGTTGGAGTTAACGACCTCTCCGATCGTGAACGGTGGTTTTCCCTGAGATCTTCGGTTTCCTCCACCAATAAAAGGTAGAAAAGTATATGCCAATATCTCTGCCTTGGAGAGGGATTAATATAGGCTTTGCCAGATTCCCAATTCATGTAAAACACATGGGTCTATACTTTTCCTTCAGGGTGGAGTGAGTTAATACCATATTTTCTGAACTGGTTCATCCAGATTGGGTATATATTTATTAACTATATTTACTAAACTAGTTCATGTAGATTGGGTGCAGACCACAAATAGCTGGTGGCTTGGCAGCATAAATATAGGTGTGGATATGAAGAAATAACAATAAGAAACACTACTTTTTCAGAATGTCACTTTATTTTTGCAGAATCCAAAGTACACAGGAACTTGTTCTAGCAGTACTATATTTTACATGTATACCTTTGTATATCTGAGACAGTCACTACATTGGATATACATACAATACTGCTTAATATATTAGCATGTTTCAACTCTCTCTCTCGTTCTCTCTCTCTCTCTCTCTCTCTCTCTCTATATATATATATATATATATATATATTAGAAGAAACATACAGTATTTTGGTTGCGCAAATAAGAATACATGTTTGTGTTGATCATGTTGACTAGACAAGATGCTGCATAATCATATTTTTAGTAATAATAAGTAGAATTGATTGGTTTATTATTCCAAAATATATAACCACACTCAGTGTCTCATGCAGCAAACACATGGTATTTTCATCAAACAGGTGATATGGTTTATATCGATATCGTTTTAGCGAACGAGCTTTGCTTCCGCGTGCTAGCAGAAAAGTCTGTGCAGCACGAAAATCAAATAGGTGATACGGTTTATATCACGGTTTAGCAGGCGAGCAACATAATTATTACTAAAAATATGATAAAATCGTTATCACAGGCTAGCTTCACGTTGTACGGAGTTTTACTTGGCCTTCGTCAGCCATAGCACATTTGGGCTTCGCCATATGTGGTATGGCTGGCAAAATCAGGTTTAACTCCGTACTATGTTCAGCGAACCTGTGATAGCTGATAGTACCATTGTTCACAGGTAAACATAAAATGCACAAATTGATGTCTCCTTTATGCCTTCAATATGCAATGTTAATTTTCCAAAATACCAAATGTTGTTTTTATTTCGTCTTCATTGATTGTACTGTAAATGTTAACCCTAAAACTTCAGTATTGTTCATGTGCATCCCATTAACTTCTTCACCCCCCCCCCCCCAAAAAATACACGTTGAGGTCAGAGGGAAAAAAATTATGTACATCTTGTGTGCGTTTAAAAAAAAAGTAGGTTGATACAAAATGCATAGCTCCCCCCCCCCCCCAAGTATCAAATGGTCGGTCCCTAAGGAGTTTGATCAGAACTCATACCTCTCCCAAAGGATGTTCATAATATACCTCTCCCAAAGGAGTTCACAATGTTTCCACTCCCAAAGGAGTTCACAAATGTACCAGAAACAGGGTTACCGTTAATGGGTTAGTTACCTCAGCTTAATTAACGTGTCTTTTAGGCTCAAGCCAAACACGTCTTCAGAGACCCATACGTAAAATCCCATTAACTCTTACTAAAAACGTACATAGATAGAGACGCTCATGTCAAAAAGTTGCATATATAAACAATTATAACAAGGCTAACTATCATTATGATCAGAATGAAGCTAACTAGAAACTTATAAAAGTGTAAACCAAGTAATATATACCAGTCCTTCCCAAGCAGTTTTCACTGGGCTCCAGTTCATAGATACACACCCAATGGAGCTTCCGGGCTCCATGTAGATTGGACAGGCACTAGTCTTTTGATGGGTCCCCCACAGACGCTGCTCTGGCAGGCAGATACTCCTTGTCTATTTGTTCATACGATAGCTTCTGTGTCATCCTATGGGGTCTAGAGTTTCCCATCTCTTGCAGATTCGGTAAGAGGCAGCCTTTGTCGCATCTACACCGAGGTCTGGGATGCTTAGAAGCCGCCGGCAAAACTCTCCATACATAAAACGCAGGCCTCCAATTCTTGGTTTCCCAATGCCCTGCTCTGGGAACCCATTATTTGGGTCTATGAATGGGACACGGTCTGGCCAATCAAGGGGTGTAGTCAACCAATCACCTGGGTTCCTGAAAGTCCCACGTTCAAGTTAAGATGTTTCTGAAAAATAATTATCTCCTGCCTAAACCTTGACACAGTCTTGCTCCTCACCAGGTGCTGCACTATTCGTTGTTGAAAAGCACTCATAGATACATGCTGCACTGGAGAGGGATGACATTGTATTTCCAGTTCATGGTCCCCCATATTTTCTGCAAACATAGCTGCTATTCAGTATTCAATACTGTTATCCACATGGTGATGGCGTAGTCCCTTGAGGCAATACATTTCTCTTTTTCTCCTTCTTCTTTCCTGCTTTGTCGTTCTGCATCTTGTTGGTAGTCATGCAGGGCAGGGGTCACTCTTTCATGGTTCACAGTTCTTCTTAGAAGTCCAATAAAATGTGATAATATGAGATAAATCCTAGCAACCGCTTGCCAATGTAAAGTTCTTCAATCCCTAGAAGAGAGAGGTGTCCTTTACTTTCTTTATAATGTTAGGGCTTGTTGGCAAACGCGCTGACTCGCGTCACTTCAGAAGATTCACTGTTCCACAGTTAAGGTATGATAAAATAATACAGTCGCGCAGGCAAGCAGGGGGAGAGACAACCCAACACGTCCATTCAGTGGCCAAGATGGTAAGAAAGGCTGTTTATTTCGGATGTACATAGCTTATGTAGAATACACGTCACCTTTACTGAGTCACCAATATGCTCTCGTGGGTTCTGTTTTGATAATACACTCATAACGACAATGAGTTTAAAGAACGTATATTTTTACCAGTTACCTGTTTTCAATAAATACTTCAATGTTTACAATAATATCTGAATGTCTGGTTTACCAAATACCTTAATTCGATATTTACGACTTCATGACTAAATAAGCAAGGATGGACCAGATGCCTTGTTGACTCTTCATCAGGTAATATCTAAATGACTATTTAACGACCAGAACGTATTTGTACAGTCTTATTGGCTTCTCGCTGTGTGGTGGTTAATGACTTATTAATGACCCACGTGCAACTGAACTGCTTAAAGTAAATACTACATAAGATGGTTCCATCACCTATCCACAAATAACTACAATTTTGCAAGTGTGCAACTTTTACTGCCATTAACCCTTTCCTCTTACTTTTGAAATTCTTAATATTAGAAATATAATTAAAGTCACTGCAGGACTTTGATATTTAAAGGTTTACCAGAAATAGTCACTGCAGTACTTTACAACGTGATGATGTATATGAGGTTGTTGTGCCTGCATGTTCCAAAGAGGGGGGGGGGGGCTGTAGGAACATTTAGTTTTGGCGCTGGTCACCCTGCCGGATGTATCAATGGTACGGCAGTATTTACAGTTTATTTTATTTACAGGGGGCAGGTAGCATCATGATGATGATGATGATGATGATGATGATGATGATGATGATGATGATGATGATGATGATGATGATAGCTGATTGCTAATACTACCCCTTTACACTGCTGGCACCACTGGCAATGTGTATGACCTGCGATGCCTCAACAGTACATTTGAGTAATAAGATAGAAAAACATGCACACAAAAGGAAAAATCCAATTTGCATGAGAGTTAACGATTAGGTATAACCTGGCATGTCAACCAAGTGACTCCCGCCTACAACACCATGCATCAGTGAGAAACTTTTTGCAAGTCAGGTCAAACAGGGACCCAGCATCATCCCCACGAGAATAGGCTTCTTTGCCAAAAAGAATACCAAGTTTTGATGTTAGAGACTAGCTCAAATTGTTCTACCACAGGTACCCCATGCCGTAATCCCTCAGTGAATTTTTTCGACACAAGCACAGACCTTGTCATGCCCCCCCCCCACCTTCCGCGAAAGATGAGGAGGCATAAAGTGATCACTTTGTATATGTGTGTGTGTGTGTGTGTGTGACGGACAGTTTTCACGCAATAAATAGAAAAGTTTTTTTGCTTAGGGTATTTATATTTACTTCTAGTCCTGAATAGGGTATCGGACGAGTTTGAACACGGGTGAGCTGACCCAGTTCTCAAGGCCACAGACCCATTTTAGAGAATTTGGTTTACACGCAATAACTTGAAAAGTTTTCGACATAGGCCTGTCAAATTGCAGGTGATTTCAGTCTTGCATAAGGTCTCAGATGAGTTCGAACATGGGCGACCTTGACTTAATTCCAAAGGTCAAAGAGCCATTTTAGTGAATTTAGTTTTCACATAGTAAATTGGAACGTTTTTGACATAGGTATGTCAAATCGCAGGTGATTACAGTCCTACATAAGGTCGGAGACGAGTTTGAAGATGGGTGACTTGGACCTAATTTCCAAGGTCAAAGAGTCATTTTAGTGAATTTGGTTTTCACGTGATAACTTGAAAAATATTTACATAGGGCTTTCATATTGCACATACTTCTAGTCGTGAATAAGGCCTTGAACGGGTTTGAAGGTGGGTGACTTTGACCTAATTCCCAAGGTCATAGAGCCATTTAAGTGTATTTGGTTATTGCGCCATAACTTGAAAAGTTGTTTCCATAGGGGTTTCATATTCCACATGCTTATTGTCCTGAATAAGGTCTCAAACGGGTTTGAAAGTGGATGACCTTGACATAATTCCTAAGGTCACAGAGCCATTTTACTGAATTTAGTTTTGATGCAAGAACTTGAATTCTTTGTACATATAGGGCTTTTGATAGCAAGCTTATAGTCCGGAATAAGGTCTCAGATGGTTTGAAAATGGGTGACCTTGACCTCATTCTCAAGGCCACATTGCCATTTTCTTGCATTTGGTTTTCACATGATCACTTGAAAGTTTTTGACACAGGCCTGTCAAATTGCAGGTAATTAGGATTCTTCGTAAGGCCTCAGACGCATTTGAAGACAGGTGAACTTGACCCAATCTCAAGGTCACAGAGCCATTTTAGTGAATTTGGTTTTGACACGATAACTTGAAGAAAAGTTTTTTTGCATAAGGCTTTCATATTACACATGCTTATAGTCCTGAATTTGGTTTGGTAAATGCTCGAAACTGGGTGACCTTGACCCAACTCCCAAGGTCACACGGCCATTTGTGTTAATTTGTTTTCCCATGATAACTTACAGGAAAGTTTTGTGCATAGGGTACTCATATTGCACATGCTTATAGTCCTGAATAAGGTCTGGGATGAGTTTGCAGATGGATGACTTGACCTGAATCCCAAGGTCACAGAGCCTTGTTAGTCACTTTGGTTTTGAAATGATAATGTTAATTTCTTTTTTTTTTTTTACACAGGATTTTCATATTGCATGTTTCTAGTCCTGAATAGAGTCTCAGACTGGTTTGAAGAAGGGCAAGATACAATTCCCTAGTCCACAGAGAGGTTGTCGTCAATTACAGTCCTACATAAGGTCGGAGACGACTTAGAAGATGGGCGACCTTGACCTAATTTCCAAGGTCAAAGCGATCTTTTAGCGAATTTGGTTTTCACGTGATAACTTGAAAAGTTACATAGGGCTTTCGTATTGTACATGCTTGAAGTCCAGAATAGGGCGTCAAATGGGTTTGAAGGTGCAGGACATGACCCAATTACCAAGGTCACAGGGCCGTTTTAGTGAATTTGGTTTTCATACCAAAACATGAAAAGCCTTTACTAAAAGAGCTTCATATAGCATGCTCATACTCCTGAATCAGGTCTCAGATGGGTTTGAAGATGGGTGACCTTGACCCCATTTCTAACGCCATTGAGCAATTTTAGTGAATTTGGTGTTCCCATAATAACTTGAATTTTTTCAACACAGGCCTGTCAAATTGCAAGTGGTTATAAAATTCTACATAAGGTCTCAGATGACTTCAAAGATAGGTGACCTTGACCCAATACCAAGGTTACAGAGCCATTTTAGTGAATTTGGTTCTCAAAAGATAACTTGAAGAAAAGTTTTTTGGATAGGGCTTTCATATTGCACATGCTTATAGTCCTAAATTCGGTTTTGACGAAGATTGTAGCTGGGTGGCCTTGACCCAATTCCCAAAGCCATTTTAGTGAATTTGGTTTTCACGTGATAACTTGAGAAGTTTTTGACATAGGCCTGCCAAATTGCAGGTGATTATAGTCCTGCATAACGTATTTGATAGTTTAAAGATGGGTGACCTTGACCTTATTCCCAAGGTCAAAGAGCCATTTTAGTGAATTTGGTTTTCACACAATAATCATAGGGCTTTCATATTGCACATGCTTATCATCCTGAATAAGGTCTCAGACAAGTTCTAAGTTGGCTGACCTTGACCCAATTTTCTGGGTCACAGAGCCATTTTTGTGAATTATATTTTCATGTGATAACTTGAAAAGTTTTGAGCAAAGGCGTTTCATAATGCACATGTTTATAATCCTGCATAAGGCCTTGAACCAGTTCAAAGATGGGTGAGTTTGACCCAATTCCCAAGGCCACAGAGCCATTTAAATGGAGTTTATTCTCACACGACAAGTTGAAAAGATCTTAACACACACCTATCTTATTGCACATTGTTCTAATCCTACATAAGGTCTGAAACAAGTTCGAAGATGGGTGACCTTGACCCAAATCCCAAGTTCGCAGAGTGGGGGGTGGGGGGTGGGGGTGGGGAGGGCATATATTTAGCAATCTCTGATTGTGTTTTAATTCTTTTATGGTTCAGTTAGCCATGTAAACACATTTAACGAAGAAAATATTCTTTTCCTCGCTTGCATATACTGCAGGCTTTATTGGCTCCACCCCATCTGGCACAATCTTAATTTAATCATAGACAACCACCTCATGGCCAAACATTTTAACCTGACTCCGTTGACAATTCTAATGTAGTCAAGGTACCTACTGCCAAATGTGCACTCTTTATCACCATTATCTTAGAAGAATACTAACTTGTAACTTTCCAAACCAAGTTTCAGATAGGGCTGCAGCCAGGCATCATTTTTATTGGACTTATTGTCCATCCCTGCATCAATTAAACTTTGACAAAGTTCATGTAAATAAGTCCCAGGGTAGTTTTTCCGTGCCTGTCCATATATATGCATTTATCAAAAGCACACCAAAGTAAACTCAGTTCAATACCAGAAACGTTAACTTTTCTTTTTACATTTAGTGGTGTACTTTATAATATTACAGTAGTAGTGCATTTACATTTAACAGTTTGAAAATAGTTTGTCCCAAAGGCAATTATACACCCCACTTCCATCTAACCATCAGTTTATTTTCCATTTGAATACACATACTTTGCGCCCATTTATGCCTATACCAAATGCACATCAAAGTACGTTCAGTTCAATACTTAATTGTCAGCATTGAAATCAGTAGCACGTTTCCCAATACATGATTTTGCAGGAGACTCAAATGAACTACCTCCATGTTTAAAATTGAACTAATGAAGGAAAGTTACCAGCACTTCAAAGTAAAAGTCTATGCACTAATTGTGTGTATATAGTAGTTTCTCTTTTGAAAGGCATAACTTTTCATAGTTTTTGTGACCATTCTCACAGTGTAAAAGCACCTTCTAATAATAATTTACTTCTTTCGGGAGACCACCTGCAGGACATGACCTGTGACCATCCAACATAACCCCCAAAGACCACTTTCACCTCCAGATACCCCCCACACCCATTTTGTAAAAGCTTGGTAAAATAGTTTGTCAAAAAAAGTTTGCAAATCCAAAATATGTTAACCTTGTAATGCCAATAAAAGAAGTAAACACACGACTGCAAGATGGAATGGGGTTTAATAAGTGGACATCAATCATTTACAAAGAAGTGGTTAGTTGTTGGTCAGGTGGTGCAAAAGTCAAACCTCATTCAGGAGACCACCTCCTTTGTGTGACCATGTCTTGGATGGCACTAGAGGTAGTTTCTCAAGGAGGGACTACTCTAAACACACACACACACACACACACACACACACAAACACAGTATATATAATATATATTTACATGCATGTATATACATATACATATGTACATGTACATGTATATGACCTGTTTCAGCATTTGAAAGAAATTTATCTTCTATAATATTATGCCCATCTGCAAATGTCAAGTATATATTTACAATTAAAATGATTGAAAAAGAAATTTTCAACATATGTTGAACACATCTTTGTTAGTATAGAATGTTTAGCTTCTCTTAAACATGCAAGTCTGTCTGACTGGAAGGAGTATCTGTTGTTGTCCAAATGAGTGACCATGATCCAATAAGTGCGTCCTACATCACTGGGATCAGTAAAAGGTCAAAGAAAGCAACTGATTCCATATTAACTCATATTTCGGTGGCATTATGCATGTACATGCAAGTACTATTCAAAATATAGGTCAAAAATGGAGACTTCCTTTGACTTCTTTAATTTTGTGACTGCTTAGAGCACTACATGGGGAACATATGATACTTATGATTTTGTATATATTTTTTCACACCGTGGACACATATACATATAGCTTTAGACAGCTGTAGCTATCCAGCACAGAGACCTGTGTTTATATGAAGCAACTTGATACTAATAAATATGTAAATGAATATTATTTTTATTACATCGCATAATAATGCAGGAATCTGTTCCATTTTGGTCAAGCTACAGACTAGAATTACTTTCTAAGAGGTCAACAGGCATGATGCTTGAGCATCAGGACCTGCTACATCATTGGCCAAACTTCACAGAGATGCTTCACTCAGTTAAGCAATATAAAAAAGCTTTGTAGTACATGCACGTCTTCTGCATTCTAAAATTTCAGCCAATGTATATGTAACTCTACAGAACCACAAATTTTGTATGTTTAATCAACCTGCTTTCTTTCTTTTTTTTCTTGGCATGTTTGTATTATGTACAGGCACATAGATTTGAGATTCATCTTTAATTTCAGTCATTTTACTGATATTCACACTTGGTCAAAATATTGTGACAGTCACTCTTGGCTGTTTCTCTGGTGTCATTACTTGTAAAATAATGTCTTGCAGTCACAATTTTCCCAACACTACCTGAGTTTCAGTTCATATTGACACCGAAAAAGCTGGGTACAATCTTTTTTGTGCACACACAAACAAAAGGTGTGCAGTCCACGTATGTGACTCTTACAAATAGCCCAGCATGTTCTCAATATTCCGCTGTATCATAGTTTAATCCACACAAGAGTATCCATTGTCAGTGTCTTTGGGATACAGTGGTAGAAGACATACTGCATGTACTTATTTTACAGGTAGAAAGAGGCATACCCCATATCATCTGCCACTCTTTGTGTACTGAAAAACAAAATGTCATTCATCCATCAAAGCTGTAAAGCCTTTAATAAACCAAATTTATAGTACATGTAGCACATTCATCTCAATGGGTGCTCATGCTCAATATATAGCCCTTACTTTTATGAGAGTAAAGTGGGCAAACTTTTTTTACATTTTTGTGTATTGTTACTGCTGAGTAATGAGAACAACAAATAAAACCAAATTAATAAAATCTACACTCATTTTACCCTCTGAAAAAATAATTTTGTAAATGCCGAAGGTCCTGCTTGGGAAGAATGTTTTAAGTTACACGGTATTATATATATGCTTATTTTGTATTGCCCCTTGTTAGTGCTGGTCCTGCCCCATTATCAAGAGTGACAAATAAAGTTATCACTAGAAAAGAAGATTTGCTTAAAAGCAAATCTGTGTGTGTGCCTTCCAAAGTTGTAAATATTAAATGCCACAACTTTTGTCCTTCGGTACTTCACATTCGATTAAGCTTACGACTGGATGGAAATTATAAAGTCCAAATGACCTTGACCTTTGACCTTTAGAAGTCAAATAAATAACAAAGTGTAAAGTGTTATGATACCTATAATTTAAGCCCAACACGAACCAAATAAGATGAAAATCGACCAAGTTATGGCTTGACGAAACTTTTAAAAGGCCAAATGACCTTGACCATTGACCTTTAGAGGTTACATGTCATGCGCAGGGTTGCAATGCCTACCATTTGCATCCAACATGATTACAATTGGATGGAAATAGGCTGAGATGAATATTTCAAAGGTCCAAATGACCTTGACCTTTGATCTTTAGAGGTTACATGTAAAGTACATAAATGTGCAGTGTTACAATAGCTACAATTTGAGACCAAAAATGATCAAAATTGGATAAAAATTGACTGAGTTATGGCTAGATGAAAATTTGACAGGTCCAAATGACCTTGGCTTTTTTGTCTTTTAGGCCTTTGACCTTGAGATGACTTCTACCTGAAGTGAACTCTGACCTTTGAAATGACATTTTGACCTAAAATTGACCTTTGACCTTGATATTAGAAATGACCTTTGCCTTGCTATCATGGAACTCCTATACACTTGGAACCACATCTACTATAGTATATAAGATATTGAAGATTTAAAACTTTAATTAGCCCTCATTTGCACAATTTTGAAAATCATAACCTCTCATTATAAATGAATAAAGGCAATACTTCATCTATAGAACTTTAATTGTGCCAAGTTTGGAGTTTCTATCTATAATCATCTCTGAGAAAAAGGGCAGATAAATTTGCTGTTGCAGAAAGAAAGAAAGAAAGAAAGAAAGAAAGAAAGAAAGAAAGAAAGAAAGAAAGAAAGAAAGAAAGAAAGAAAGAAAGAAAGAAAGAAAGAAAGAAAGAAAGAAAGAAAGAAAGAAAGAAAGAAAGAAAGAAAGAAAGAAAGAAAGAAAGAAAGAAAGAAAGAAAGAAAGAAAGAAAGAATTTCTGGGAAAACAGTATGTCTGTGTTGGCACAGACATAATAATGCCCAGTTCTGTCCATGTTATTTGGCTAAATACCATAAGTAATTCATCTGTCTTGCCATCATAACTTTTATTGCCTATTTTTCACCAGCTTTCTTTGGCATGCTTTGAGTGAATTCCACTGTTGATCTAGACCATTCTAATGTTTTCTGTGACTACATGCATGCTGCTACTTGAACAAAAGCTCAGTTTACAAGAAATATAAATTTTGTGTTGTTATTTCAAAGCATATACAATGTAGACTTTTTTAAAAATTGCTAATGAAGGAGTTAAATTAGCAAGGCAGCCTTCTGGTACTTAAAGCCAAAAATCTATCAAATGAAGATAATCAAGAGCTGCAGACATACTTCTTTGGCCACTGGCTAACTGTCTGTGACAAAAATATTTAAAGGCAGAATGTCACAACAGATAAATGGTATTCTTTGGTCATGGGGCCAGAGATGACAAACAATTTGCATGTATCTTTTAAATAGGATTTCCAAGAACACTCATATTACATACAATGTCCCAGAAGATCAACAAACCTTCTTGATAACCCATTCCGCATCTTCCACGGCTCTATTGATGATCTGCTTTATCCTTTCATTGTCAGTTTCATCTGAATGACTGTTATAGCTCTGCAAAAAATAAATAAATTGAAAAACAATAAATAAATACATGTAAATAAATGAATGAATGAATAAATGAATGAATGAATGAATAAATAAATAAATAAATAAATAAATAAATAAATAAATAAATAAATAAATAAATAAATAAATAAATAAATGAATGAATGAATAAATAAATAAATAAAACTAACTAACATATAAATAATGGCCTTGAATATATGAAATGAAATTCAATGACATGCAAGGGATTTTCAAGGTACATATGTATGAGCCCTGACTTTATATGTCCCTGTAGGACACAAGTTTTCAGCAGTATATTCTGGGTGTTGAACATGTTGAACGCCACTGTCAAACCATATTTTGATTACTACCATGATATCTGGATCATGTTCTTGTTGAAGGGGAAAAGTGGGTAAATTAAAATTTAATATATTAAGCACCAAAACAAATTTTAATGGCAAAAATAGATTATTTGAAAAAATGATTTTCACTTACAGTGCTCTGAATTATCATTTGCATATCATCTTTGCCTTTTTTTCCAATTGGTACATTGTACCCTCTCTAACTTGGTCAGTCCAGACCGAACACTGAAAACTTTGTTCTGAAGCTTAAAAATACTGTTCAAAGAATGCAGTACCCTTCGGCTGCCTTCAATCTCTTTTGCTGTAAGTGAATAGGAATAGTGTCCCATAGTATCAGGTATAGTTACCTACACAAATACTACTATTGTACACTTGACCTTTGACCTCAAAAACATTAGGTCAAATATAGAGGTATAACCTTGACTTTCAATAGCCTTCTAGATCACCCTGTGTTGCTTCTTTTGTTTTAAGATTTAGATTTCTAGATGCACGTCACTCAGCAAACTTGTGACCCATGTGTGATCTTGAAAATTAGGTCAAGGTCAATTATGCTTGCAGTGGTGTACTATCATATGCAATTTGAAATTCCTATCTCAAAAGCTTCTGAAGTTATACAGGGTAAACAAAATTTCAATGAATAGGTCACTGTGACCCAGTTACTTGATCTAGTGACCTACTTTTGATGCATGACACATTTTTGGTTATGATACATGTATGTATAAAATTTCATGTAACTGAATTAGCGGTGGTAAAACCATGGGACGGACGGACAAACGGACGTACAGTAGGACGGCGCTGGATTTGACAATACCCGTCGGCCTCATAAGGCCGAAGGGTAAAAAGTATGTTGATTTTCAACAAGCGTTCATTGTTTACGAGCAGGTCAAATACTGGCATTAAAATGTTCAGCAGGTGGTACTACTTAAACTTGTGCACCTGTGTAGCATAAATACTTGTGTCTCTCATTCTTATGAATACTAACATGCATATTACAATACAAGAAAGGACAACATATTTATAGCAGGGTTTGTGCTCTCCATATTATCCAGTGCATAAGCCATCAACTCATACATGTCCTAAATTTATGGTACCCCAAGTGCAATAAAAGATAAAGTTAATGCACACAGTATTCAAATTATATTAAGGAGTATTACATAGAAAGATGTGCAACTGAATGTCATATGCACTGTTGCTATACTTGTAATATATCTTCTATGGTGACTTTATCTCTAATTTGTACATAAAGAATGTACAACTTTATTACATGTAGGTCTAAAGTGTTCACAATTTATATGCTGAAATTTCTGGAGAATCAAAATCATAAATTGATACATGCAATTTACGGGTGGCTTTTATGGGAGTGGTCATGTGCCACCTTAACAAAAGTCTCCCTGATGCATATGTGTATACATTATATGCATTAATTAACATGGATGACTAAGATCACATTATGTTTGTATTATGATGGATGGATGGGTGGGTGGATGGATGGATGGATGGATGGATGGGTGGGTGGGTGGGTGGGTGGGTGGGTGGGCGGACGGACGGACAGACAGACAGACAGACAGACAGATAGACAGATAGATAGATAGATAGATTCCTGTGTCACTTTCTCATTATTTTTGGCATATTTGAAAGATATGGTGTGTGTGTGGGCCGCTGAAATATTCCACTATGCCTCATTCCACTGTCTCTCTGTTTTAATCTAATTGCTTAACTTGGGTAGGCAACATTACATGTTTCACCCTCCCACTACCTAAAATGGCAGCCTTTCATATTCATTAATGAATTAGTGAAAGTAGACAATGTAAATTCTCAAAGCTAACAAACTTCTTTCCCTTTGGCATACACTTGGAAACATTTAACTTCCCCTTATTCATCTTTGATTAGTGAATATGTTGGTCATCCCATGTGACTTGGTGTACATGTAGATTGCTCAAAAGTATTAGCAGTCACAATAACTTCTCATCACGTTCTGTACAGGAGTTGGGAATATGGTAAAACACTCCCCAGACTTTTGGTTTTAAAGTTTGTTTTCAGATTTATTCCCTGTTTTTTTTTTTTGTTATGTATATATATATATATATATATATATATATATATATTTGTCTCACCCTGACAATTGCCTCTATCTGCCTGGTTTTTGTTCTGAATGATATGGATGCAAAAAACTCGGACACTGCTACCGAGGTTCCAACTTGGCTCCTGTTGAAATGGGAGATCTCTCTCCTGCACCTATTTAAAAGTGGCATAGCAAGCATCAAAGGTGCATGGTATAGGTGGGGGTATAGTGGCATGCTCCCACGAGAATATTTTGAAATTTGCCTGTCACTTTACCCACTTGTAAGAGATCCTATTTTGTGGAACCTTAGGCATCTTCATTCTCTGTCAAAGAAAATAATCACTTAGCAGCTCTAACAGCCAAGGGGCTGGCCAAATTTATCAATATATTCAAAAGTGTATACAGAGTACTCTTTCCTGCACCCCCTCCCCACAAAAAGAGTACTCTAAAAATGTTGATTTTTGGTGAAATATTGATCAACATCTTTAAAATTTAAAAATCAGCTGAACACATACATTGATATTGACACCCCCCTCCCCATGTACACTATGTACTAATGTAAAAATGTAATGTTGATGAAAATGGCTGACCCCTAAAATTAAAATCAAATTAAATTAATTTCAATTTTAATTTTGGAAAAATGAGGGAGAAATTTTATGAAAAGCAGGGGTCCTCCATTTTACACTTTGTAAAGAAGTATGAACAATCGGCAGATTTCCCATCAAGGCATGAGACTTGGAGCCTCTGCTGCTGGGGCATATACTAGTCAATACATGGACCACAGAACTAACCCCACAGAGACTGTGTGGTTGTTGTGCATGGGGTGGCAGGTGGAGTGTTACTGTTAGGTTGGACCATTCATGGACCTTTGTGTATTAACGAGGTTATCAACATGATGGTCCATGGACCATCATGTGCCTTCTTTTAACTGCGGCAGGACCAAAAATGTAATAAAGTGTCTACAGAACTGGGTCCGGTGGTAGATTAGTTTCCAACAGAACCGGGAGGCCGGTGATTGGCTACTGTCGTGACATCATTATCGTCTCACCATATTCTATTGACACTCCATCTGCAGCATTTCAAAATGTAAATCTTTTGAAACACACAGGTTAGGGCTAACAGTTCTGCTTTATTCCACATACACAAGTGACAGATTTGGGTTCGTATTCTACCCCATCTCAATGGACATGTATTTCCTTGTCGCTGGATCCTGTTTTATACATGTACAGAACCCAGCACTTTCTAACAGTATTATTTAGACTACCGCACCAAGTCCTCATATTGTATTTGGCTGAGATACTGAACCCTGCACTCCAGTGATTTCTAAGACTATTGGATAGAGTACTGGATCCGGCTTTCCTGTGTATATTAATTACCTGCAGTACAGGGTCCGGCTCGATTGTCTCTTCAACAACAGAAACCAGACCCCTTTCAGTAGTCACGTTCCAAATATAAATTTTGCTTTGCTACACTTTGGGTGATTTCACTCTCTGTTAAATCAGGGAAGCTTAATATACCTTCCCATCCAATTGAAAGGGTTTTCATACGTGTTGGAACTGGATTCATTGAGGTACATGTATAGATAGACAGCTTTATTGATACATTTTCGCCCCCAGGGAGCCAAGTACACAGCCGATTGGGACGCCATCATGTGAAGTCCACACACACAAAATATAGATTAAAATAAATGATACTAGTTAGACTGCCTTCACACGGGCTGACTAGAAAATAAACCTACATTTCAATATCACTATCAGTCAAATGTAAGCATCATTAGCATTACTTTATACTTTTGTTTACAATAATATAATACTTCAATCCTTTTGTTTACAATAATATAATACTTCAATCCAGCATGGAGGTATGATACCTCCATGCTGGATTGAAGTCATGAGCCATGGGCCTGGCCTGGGCATGACTCATCCGTTCCTTTTTCAATACTATCAAGGATGTTCCATCTTCCTGATACTATCACGGGTTTCTCAATCCTGCAGTATAGGTCCAGCTGATACTATTGTCCTATTGATTCTTGGAGTGCAAGTTGGACTGGATAGGTAATTTTTTTTTTAAAGTTCAAAATCAAGGTTTGTTTTGACAACGATTGCTCCACTCAAAGGTGGAGACTTGTATAAATCCCACCTGTCGCACGTGGTTTTTATAGTAAAATTGCGCTTCCTTTGGTAATTTCTTCACACATCTCATCAGATGCCTGTACAATTGCACAGGAGTTCTGACCGCATTTGACGACATGTTTGATTTGAAGCTGATTCCTATTATCGCCCATGAAAGCACGCACGGGGAGCATTCCGTAAGGAAACTTTGACACATTGCCTCAATTCATAGGCCTACCCAGGTGACCACTGTGGAAGATCATTCATTGTTAGATGGCTTTCCATAATCAATATGACTATGGGTTAGAATGTCATTTGATAAATGAAGAAATAAAGCTCATATGGTCAATAATTACTGACGCTGGCCCAACTTGGGCAGACATTGCAACAAACATTTCATTACGTACTGGTCCCAGCAAGCCGGAAGCGGCATTTGTCCTAAGCCACCGGCGTCATTAAAAACAGAACTGCTCCCTCTACAAGAGTGGAACCAGACTGAAAAGTTTAATGTGCGCGTGCAAGTATGACAGATGGAATGATGTGTGAAGCGATAGATTTGTGCTGTTCAAAGCCGAGTCCTGGTTCAAGCATTGGGCGTGACATGCTGGGTAGAGTCCAGTTGGCCACAGCCACAGGAAGAAAATGAAAAACTTGCCGCCGGAGTTGCACACAAAGGCGTACGCCACTGGCAGGTGAGGACAGGGACACGCATTAGCTTGAATTGACCCATTGTTGGGCGGGGCTGGGGGCCGAGGAGGAGGCAACGGGGAAGCTGCGGAGGTCCTTTTAGAATTCTTCCTGGAACCAGTTTTAGTCAACACAAAATAAATCTCATGAAAATAATGTGTCTTCCATGTTGGTAATACACTGTGACACTTTTTTAATTCTACCACCCCCAAATTTGAATTTGACTTACCACTGCCACTGGGCATATCTTACCGTTTTTTTTTCTTTTTCACATTAAGCCATTACCATTAGTATCATAGTGGAATTTCACCAAGTGAGATTAATAATTTTTTTTTTTTAATTAAATAGATTAATGACCTACAGCGAATTAAGTCACTTCCAGAGAGATATTACATGCCGTGCAGGAGGGCAAGTAACTAGACATATCAATTATTATTATTAATAATAATTCTGTATTTCGTATAAATGTCGTAGTACATCCAGATGTAATAAAAAAAAAAGCAAAAGACATAACACTAATCAAAAGTCATTAAAAAAAGAAAAGAAAAAAGGAAAAAAAAAACAAAACAAAAAACAAGCCTGGCAGTTTATAAGTCATTCACAGGTTCAGTTGGTGCAAAGGTAATCAGGTATATCACAACATTCATTTTTGCTCATATTAATTTTAATTGCAAATTCCCATCCCAAATTGCACACACTTCTCTAATCATATTGGCAGTTGAGGTCAAATCATTGGGCTCCTGGTGAAAATTTCGCAACATAAATAGTAATTCTGGCAATACATAGGAATGGAAATTCTGTTTTGATAGACCATTCTTTGATGAAAATTGAAATATAATTCAGTGAGTTACATACCGAAGATCAACTGCCTCTGATTACCTGTTTAGCTAAGGAGCATACTATTGTGTTTCTGCTGTGGTATAAACTGTAGAAAAATTTAAGAAAACATATGTGCAGTTGTACTTCGATATCATGATGGTCACATATTAAATGAAGAAGTCTATTATGACAGCGGGGTGGTAGTTTCCATAAAACCCTGATGGCCTAACGCCAGGCAGTGTAAAAAAGCTCAACCTCTTGACCGGAGAAATCCCATAGCTGAGAGCCGTAAGTGACATACAATAGCTTTTGAACAGCTTATGCATTGTCGTTGAATGGATATATTTGAACTGGGACATGAGTATATTAATTTCATTATTGAAAATCCTTATATAATTTCGAATATTTTCTTCAGCAACATGCCTACTAATTATGCTGCCTAGATGTTTGTAGGAATTGACTTGTTCAATATTTCCTCCATTAAATAAAATAAAATAGAAGATTTGCTTCGTGATGTGTTATCAGAATTGAAGAATATTGATTTAGATTTATCAGGATTAAGAGAGATCTTATATTCCTTGGAATATAATGTGCAGATGCTAAGTAATTAAGACATGGATGTTGTGGTAGGGGCAAGTAAAGCGATATCATCAGCATATGCGACAGCTCCAGCAAAGATATTTCCAATATGACAACCAAAACCTGAATATTTCAATCTCGTCAACAATTCCTCAATATAGACTCCGAAAAGTATCAGGGAAAGCACTCCACCCTGCCCTAAAAACATAAGGAAAAGTTTAAATTATCTGAAAATTATAGGCATTGCACTTGGGAGCGTGATTGGAAAGGATTTAGTCTGGGTTATCTTAAATGATAATCAAAATTCTCTTGATTCGTCTAATTTCCAGTTTGGTTTCAAGCCAGGCAGTTCCACAACTCAGTGTACTTTCGTAGTATCTGAATGTATTAACTATTACTTGAAGCATGGGTCGAATACTCATGTAGTATTCCTCAATGCTAGTAAAGCCTTCAACAGAGTCAAATATGTGAACCTATTTTTTCTCCTGATTCACAAAGGACTCAATCCCATTGTAATCAGGTTATTACTGAATAATGTACACAAATCAAAATTATCATCATCACCATCATCCATCACTAGTCTTACTAGGAGCACTTGAAATGCCAACTCGGGTATAGATAAGATCACTGCTGTATTTCCTGAACCTAAGGTTTCATTATGCCAATTAATCTGATAGGCAGGATCTAGGATTCATTGTCAAACTTCACATTGGCGAACACGAACCCGGTCAAAGCGTACCCCCTTCAAACTGTACTCCAGTCAATTCAGCCACACGTGACCCGTCCAAGTGTACCCCCAGTCAAAGCAAATCCCCTGTCAAACCGTACTCCAGTCTGTCTTCCCCTCCTCTGCTGCCAGAGGACATGGTTGAGTATTCACCATGCATTGAAGCAAATTTCAAAGAGCTGGAGAGTTGACCCTTCCGGCTGGAATGGGTTTCTAATCCACAATTCCATTTGATTTGTTTTGAACTGTTCTTTGTGACATAGTCTACCAAGCCCACTAGTGTTTGTGATTCAGCCCCCAATGAGGTAAGTATGTTAATTTCGGCTCCAAATCAAGTTGTTATTCGCGGTCTTTAAGTAAGGCATTCTATAATATGTGATGTGCCCATAACTGTCTATAAATGGACCAAAAAGTCGTTTTATGAAATTATGTGGATCTGGTTTTCCCATCCCTATTTTTAAGAGCAATGAGGAAGACGAACCATTACTAACCAAGTTTACCTCACAACTAAAGAAGTAACTTACTGTGATAGTTTGTTTTTGTCTGTCTGCTTAAAAAAGTATGTTGGCACAGATTTCATGAAGTGTCTAAGTACAGACCTTGGTCTGTAGGAAAACCGAGATCTCACTCTGGTTGTTTGCAAATGGTTTCTCAGTGGCAGGTAAAAGCGGTAATTTCAGTTGTACATATATTCAGTGCCCGCAGCTGCCCCGCCCACCCTTCGTGGTGTCCGTGTGGTCCTACCTTGATTTGATGAGTTTGTGACCTGCTTACTATGTGCATTTATTAAATTGCATGTTTTTTATCATGTATCTTTAATTTGATATACAGTTTATTTCATTTATATGTACAAGTATGCATTTCCCCCCTCTTGGGGGTTACATAAATATATTATTAATTTCAAGTGTGAGTCTCTTGTGTCACACCTTTTTCAAATTCATCTTTTTCACAAGTTGAAAAGTACTCTTTCAGGGGAAGGGAGGGTGTAATGAAAAAGAGCTCTGCATGGACTCTCTTATAAATTTTGAACCATCCCTCAGGGATAGGGCAGTCATTTTGGCAAGCGTGCAGCTAGTACGCCAAGGGCGGGGCGTAGTGCGCTCTTTTAACGTTACAATAAAATGATGATTAAATATCTAGAAAACAATTGTATGAAAATTTGACATGAACAAGAATCCTGGAAAGGCCTATTCTTGCACTGCAAGCCCAGTATATCTTGTTGATACACTTATTAATGTACTTCAAACTAAAACCAAAATTTGGACAAGCTTTTCATTAATTTCTCAATTGAGCTTGGAAGTCATAATTTTCAAATGTCGGTGAATCTTCTTTCTGGGTGAGTGAGGTGGGTGGTAAAGAAAAAGAGTACTCCCTGTATGCTCTTAAAAATTATGAAAATGTTGCAAATAGTTGTAGGCCTGTCAATTTTTCATTAAAAACAAAAGCTGGAATCCATAGTTTGGAATGTACAATGTATGCTGTTGCTACCTGGGCTATGAATAACTTCAAACTTGGCACAATTATACTTCTACAGATGAACTCTCTCTTTTTTATAATGACAGTTCATGATTTTCAAAATTATGCAAATGAGGGCTTATTAAAGTTTGAAATCTTCAATATCATAATACTATTATAAAAATAGATGTGGTTCCAAGTGTATAAAAGTTTGATCATAGCAAGCGATGGTTATCTTAAACGTCAAGGTCAAAGGTCAATTTTAGGTCAAAATGCCATTTTAAATGTCAAAGTTCACTTCAGGTAGAGGTCATTTCAATGTCAAAGGTCAAGGTCATTTGGACCTTAAGAATTTTCCTCTAACCATAACTGGGTCAATTTTTATCAAATTTTGATCATGTTGGACTCAAATTGTGGCTATTGTAACACCACACAATTTTGTACTTTACATGTAACCTCTCACTTCTAGCTTTTGGAACACTGCACAGTTTTGCACTTTACATGTGAACTCTAAAGGTTAAAGGTCAAGGTTACTTGGACTATGAAATTTTTACATAGCCATAACTTTGTCAAATTTTATCTGATTCTGGTGATGTTGGGCTCAAATTGTAGCTATTGTAACACTGTACATTTTTGTAATTTACATGTGACCTCTGAAGGTCAAAGTTCAAGGTCATTTGGACCTTTGAAATTTTCATCTAGCCATGACTCAGTAAATTTTTATCCAATTTTGATCATGTTGGACTCAAATTGTAGCTATGTAACACTTTTTTTAAAATTTAAATGCGACCTCTAAAGGTCAATGTCATTTCGACATTTGAAATTTTCTACCAGTCATAACTGAGCCAATTTCCATCCCATTCTAGTCATGTTGGTCTCAAATGGTAGGTATTGCAATATTGCACATTTTTGTAATGAACATGTAACATCTAAAGGTCAAGGTCAGGTCAAAGTTCAAGGTCATTTGGACCGTTGAAATTTTCACCAATTTTGATCATGTTGGGTTCAAATTGTAGCTATTCAATGTAACACTGAACATTTTGTAATTTACATGTGACCTTTGAAGGTGACAGGTCAATGTCATTTGGACCTTTGGATCCATCCAATGCTAATCATGTTGGACTTACATGGTACATGTAGGTATTGCAACCCTGCATATTTTTGTAATGAACATGTAACCTCTAAAGGTCAAAGGTCAAGGCCATTTGGCCCTTTAAAAGTTTTATCTTGCCATAATTTGGTCAATTTTCATCTGATGTGGTTCATGTTGGGCTTAAATTGTAAACATTGTAACATTGTAGGATGGTCTGTCATCCATCCCTCCATAATTTACATTTTTGCCTTCTTATCATTAACCGTCAGCCAGTTTTACTTCAAGCTTGGTGGGGATGTACCCTGGGTGGGTCTACACCAAGTTTATTCAAATGGTCATGCTCCAGTGATTTTTGGATTTTACAAAATTTGTCTTTTTTGGGGGCAAATCTGAGAAAAATCTTCTACAAAACCGTCCACCCAATTGCTTTGATATGACACAAGAACACTCCTGGCGACTCCTTGTTTTTAATTTGTTCACCAGGTGACGCTGCAATTTTTTTCCATTTTTTAAATGATTTTTGTCTCGCCAGCGTTAGCTGTTTGCGAGACTAAGCAGTCACTTTCCGTCCGTCCGTCCGTCTGTCAACCAAAAACTTCGGAGTGGCATTATTTCAGTAAGTAGACTACATAGGCCTTTCATATTTGGGTACATGATTTAATGTAATCATCTCTAGAGACAAGGGTCATCACTGTCACACTTCATTGATTACTTCATGCATGATTGAGCATTGGAGAAAAACTTCGGAGTGGCATTGTTTCAGTAACTAGACTACATACATAGGCCTTTCATATTTGAGTGGATGATTTATTGTAATCATCCCCAGAGACGAGGGTCATAACTGTCACACTTCATTGATTACTTCATGCTTGTTTGAGCATTGGAGAAAAACTTCAGAGTGGCATTATTTCAGTAACTACACTACATAGGCCTTTCATATTTGAGTGGATGATTTATTGTAATCATCCCCAGAGACGAGGGTCATCACTGTCACACTTCATTGATTACCTCATGCTTGATTGAGCATTGGAGAAAAACTTCGGAGTGGCATTATTTCAGTAAGTAGACTACATAGGCCTTTCATATTTGGGTACATGATTTAATGTAATCATCCCTAGAGACGAGGGTCATCACTGTCACACTTCATTGATTACTTCATGCTTGATTGAGCATTGGAGAAAAACTTCGGAGTGGCATTATTTCACTAACTAGACTACATAGGCCTTTCATATTTGGGTGGATGACTTATTGTAATCATCCCTAGAGATGAGGGTCATCACTGTCACACTTCACTGATTACTTTATGCTTGATTGAGCATTGGAGAAAAACTTCGGAGTGGCATTATTTCAGTAAGTAGACTACATAGGCCTTTCATATTTGGGTACATGATTTAATGTAATCATCCCTAGAGACGAGGGTCATCACTGTCACACTTCATTGATTACTTCATGCTTGATTGAGCATTGGAGAAAAACTTCGGAGTGGCATTATTTCACTAACTAGACTACATAGGCCTTTCATATTTGGGTGGATGACTTATTGTAATCATCCCTAGAGATGAGGGTCATCACTGTCACACTTCACTGATTACTTTATGCTTGATTGAGCATTGGAGAAAAACTTCTGAGTGGCATTATTTCACTAACTAGACTACATAGGCCTTTCATATTTGGGTGGATGACTTATTGTAATCATCCCTAGAGATGAGGGTCATCACTGTCACACTTCACTGATTACTTTATGCTTGATTGAGCATTGGAGAAAAACTTCTGAGTGGCATTATTTCACTAACTAGACTAGGAAAGGCTTTCATATTTGGGTGGATGATTCATTGTAATCATCCCTAGAGATGAGGGTCATCACTGTCACACTTCATTGATTACTTCGTGCATGATTGAGCATTGGAGAAAAACTTCCAGAAACTTATATTATGTACTATTGATGTGACATTTCATTGCTCATACAATACATGTGATGTCTGGGTCTGGGTATTGAATAAAGAGTTTGGCATTGCATTATATCTGACATGGCAGAACACAGTGATAACCTTTCTGTATTTTATTATATCTGCCTTCATGTAGCAACAAAATACATTGAATAGTTAATGTAAATAAGATGAGAAATTACTGCCGTTAAGGTGTCTAATTACCTGTGGGTTGTACAGGTGTATATACTGGTACTTTTATCTTTCTGTCACTGATTATTGAAATTTGGTACATTAGAATCAATATTCAGTTACCATAAGCCCCTTTGGGTCGCGGTTTTAATACTTTAATACCCGAGTGTCTCTGGATCTCCTTGCAAATATACAGACAGGTACGTCAAGCTCTGAGTATTTTGAACACATTATATACATCATTGACCATTTTGATTCAGAAAAGGGTGGGGGAGCGATATATTCTCAACAAATAGATTGTTATTCATTTCACATATTCAGCAACTTTACCAAATACAGTGGTACCTGTCTTGATAACCCCTCCAGTGACACAATTTTTTAAGAACACTGTGCTATCTTTTGCATGTTATTCTACCAATACAGGCACCACTGCACAAAAGTAATCCTCACCCATACAATTACAATGCTGGCGAGACATTCATGCCCCCCCCCCCCCCCCCCCCCGGGCATAGCTCTGGTGTTGTGTTTTTGCTGTTTTTAACTTCTTTTCCAGAACCGTCACTCAGATTAAGCTACAACTTGGTAGATCACAGTTTCTCTTTGGAACAGGTCAAACAAAGTTGTTCACCAGGTATGACTGCTGTAGATTCCTGATTTTAATAATTTTTTTTTCAATTTGGGTACTTATCAGTTAATGGACCTTTCCAATTGATTACTATGTAAGTCAATGGGCATTCTAATGCTTATTCTCATTTTGAACTTCTGAAGAAACTGCCCATCTGACTTGCTTCAAACTTAGTAGCAATGTAACGTAGGTTGGTCTCTACCAAGTTTGTTCAAATGGTCATGCTACAGTGAATTTTGGATGTTATGGATTTTTTATGATTTTTTTTTTTCAATCTTCAAACAAGTTTTAATAGGAGGATGGGCATTCCATGGTAATTGTTTGTTACAGAAGTGACATTCAGATACGTTAAAGCTGTATGTTAAACAAACGAGTGTACAGCAATAGAAACTCTACATACATTTGGATTATCTATTGGATACTTGTTCATAAAAGAACAAAACATTTATTCTGTCTTTCATATTTTGGTTAGAATATGAAAAACAATGTGTGTTATGGACATAACGCCATTGTGACATGGATTTTTCAAATTTAAGTTCAGTCTCAAAGCTCTGTTCTGTTAAATATCCCAGACTAATATCTATACTTGATCTCATTAAGAAAATTGGTCTACTTTGCAATGCCATACAGCAAAAATCAGAAAGAGATTTGTTATTTGAGAAATATGAGACTTGATTAATAAAAGTATTGTTATGGAAGCGAAATTTTGTCACAGTTATAATTTGATGAAAAGACCTGGAAAAGACAGTACAAGTGCAACAGTTATTCATAATGTGAACCAAATAATGGTTTAACTAGGCATAGCAAAGAGTAACTGACAAGGAATCATGTTTTTTAACTAATAAAAGAAAGCATTATTGCTCTAAATGCCACATTGTGAAGAATAATGCAGACCACCATGCTCGCCTTTTGTGTGCTGTTGGATCTTCTAACATCCTTCTTCCGTGCTTTGTCTAGGATTTTGTTCAATCTGTCCAACCTTTTCCTTTCTCTCTTTCCTCCTCAAACTTAGCTGAATCATTTTTTTCCATTTTTCTCTGACTTGTACTGTCTCACAGCATTTGAAAGGGCCCATGACGACCTTTCAAAAGACTGAGTGGAAGTCTGATCTGATACTGGCTAGTGAATGAGAGTATTAAAACCATTGAAAACATGAGGCTTGACAAATCCGGACTAGGAACTGGGTCCGGATCTGTACCTGAACATTGCAAAAAAACAAAACAAAGTAGAAATCTGATATTCCTGCATGTTAACAAGGATGACCATTGTTGTTGTGTCAATACAAAAAATATTCCCTAAGGTGTCTCAAATTTCAAATATTAAAAATTACCATCAATGGATACCATGGTATCCTATGGTATCCCATTGGACGGCCCATGGTATCCAATGGGATCCAGCTGGATACTATCTTTTCATTAATCCAATGGGATCCCACAACTTTTTCTCTCTCACACTAAACTGCTCAGAAATAAGCTATATAAAGCCACATATCATTAAACTTTTACTGTTAACACATTTATTATAGATTATCTACACGTTTGCTGAAAAAAAGTTCTAACATATTGATCAAAATATATATGAATGTTTACATATTATTGGAGACTGTGAAATCCCAGGTTAGGCCTTCTAGTAATGGTCAAGACTTCCATAAGAACCATCTTTTCAGAGTTCCTACATGTCTTGTAATCTATTAACATGTTGTGTTCTGTATCAAGAGCATTCATCACCTATAAAAATCTACATTTCATAGTCTATTTTGTGTAGAGTTCATCAAAATGTACTTTTGTTTGGACCAACTGTACAGTCCAATTAACTTGGCCAATGGGATTTTCCAATTGGAATGTCCAATTGAAATATCCAACTGGCCAATAACATGAACAATGTTTTTATTTTTGATTGGATAATAATGTACAATTTACTTTTAGTGCAGTAGTACCTGTTGCTAATGACCACCCCGATGAGAGACCCCTTTTGCACAGACCTTACCTGGTACAGTTTTTTTGGTAGCTTGTACATGTTACCTCTCATAAGACCACAATTTACCTTCATTTAAAGCATGGTCTTTGGTGACAGGCACCGCTATCTCAGTATTTCCATCCTGGAAAATGGGAGGAGGGTATTAAAGGTATTGCAGTACTGGTGCACTAGGGCGTTTTATTACCCATACAAACATGCTGGGAGCTCTCTTATTTTTTGTACTTTGTACTGGCCATTATTTTATAAAGTTCTTATTTTCTGTAATCAGCAGTTTATTTTAAAGTTTTTGCTGGGAACATCATATACAGTCCTCTCTGAAGAAGGAGGTCTATAGCCTACATTTTACAAGCTTCAAGATCACTGGGAAGTCAATGTCCAGGTAGAATTGCAAATTACATTTAGCAGTTTTGGTGGTCTTATAAAAACTTGTCATTTACTTAATTAGGGTAGCAGTACAGTGTAACCTATCTTGAAAGACCAGCTTTGGGGATGACCAAATTGTGGTCTCACAAGACAGTAGTCCATCATGGGAGGTATAAATAATCAGAAAAGTACTGAGCAAAGTATCCTGAAATTGTGGTCTTTCAAGACAGGTTGCCTCTCAGTGGAGTGGTCTCTCAAGAGAGTGACCACTGTATGGATTTAGCATACTGGAATTTGGGGACAGAACAAAATAAAATGATGTACCAATATTTGAGTGGAGCAGAACCCCGTCCCTGTTATCAGGTTTAATAAATGGACCTCCCATGGGTGTAATATAAACTTTCTTGCAAGAAATTTGTGACTTCAAATTTCAAATACACCCATGTAATGGCATGTGTTCATAGGCATGGACTAGTGATTGATGCACTGGTTTTCTTATCAGTTAAGCAGATAATTGGGCCTGTCATGGATACTGAGATGATAATTGATCAATAACTAAGTAAGTAATGTGTGCTGAATAGAACATTAAGAAAA
>OZ026620.1:53512242-53584101 GCA_964020975.1 Hermodice carunculata
GGATCCAATTGGACAACATGGGATACTGTTGGATCCAATTGGAAAACATGGGATACTGTTGGCCCCATCTGGACCTACAGGGTATTTTACCTTGTTTTAACAACTCTCTATTTCACATCTGCTCAAACACATATTTTTCAGATCTCAGGTGGAGATGGAGTGCAGGTGTTCGACAGAACTTTGAAGTTAATTTGTAAATTTATGGAATACAAGCCCCCCCCCCCCAAAAAAAATCTAACAGAATGTATCCATCACCAGGATGTCTATACCTACAATTGATCATAAAATGCCTGATGCTGCTGAGGATAGGTAATGTGACTGGATTTCACAGTCATAGTACATTACTAATAGTTACAAGACCTTAATACACAATTTATTTTGCATGTATGTGATTTTGTCAAATTCTTGTTTAATGTTCAGGAAAGTACTGAATTTTGCAAAATTGCCATAGAAGTGTTGGGTTTCTGCCCTGAAGATACAAGTTTACCCCTTCTCATATGTGTAAACAGTAAGAGTCCATCGGCAGAAGAAGGTACTGTGCTGGCACTGTGGTATCCGTCAGCGGAGGCAGTCTGCTGGGTAAGGCACACAGCCATGAGGGGCCTGCTACCCATCGTACCAATCCAACAAGTTTGTCCATGGGAGGTGCCTTGCTGTTTGCACAGCTGCTGTGTGGTCAGTACAGTAGTGGAGTAGCAGGGAGTTCCTGAGGTGCTCAGGCAGTGTTGACATGTTGTCTGCCCCCATCAGGCCTTACTGCACGGGCAGTACACACAGGCCCATGCAGCCAGCACTCCCTTCACTGTTAATGATCCTACAGCTTTGGTGACTCAAACGGCCACAGGCAACCTGATAGCAGTAAGATTAGCATGGATAAGGGCCAAGGGTCTATCCCGGCTGACTTACAGGGGTAGTTTGATGCCACACTGACCCTGCCAGTTGGAGGGGGGGGGGGGCTATACACCAACCATGCCCTGTGCACTTGCCCCGTGGTGTGCACAACCACTGTGTAACGGCCTAGGTCGGTGCACGACAGTTCGTCTAAAACCAGTCCGTCGAAAACTTATTACGTCGAAATTCTATAATGTCTAAATTCCTTTACGTCGAAAATTATATTCGTCGAAAACAACTTGGTAGAAAAACATAATGGTCGATTGAAAAATTGGTCTAAAATTCATCAATTTTTGTCTAAAACTCGTCGAAAACTCCAACTGTAGGGGACTACCTCTTCAGGCTCTTGTATATACCCCGTAATGCATTCAGAGAAAAGTAAGGCATTTTGCCGGCCCTTGTGCATTGGCGGGACACGTCATTATTTTTCATGGCGTATTCTTTGTTTTCTTTGTGTTGTTACATTTTTTTTCCATTGCATTCGGCCTGCTTGTGTTTTATTTTCGTTTGCATTTAGCCTTCTTGTGTTTTATTTTCTGGTTTATTTTGGGCATGGGATCCCGTCTCTTGAGCGCGGGTATGTTTCGCCAACTCCATACGATCCACCTGTTGTACATCGTCGGATGCCATGGCGAAAAAGTCAAACTAAAATCGAGCCAAGTGTATTTATAAAAATAAGAATAAAGAAAATTACATTGTACTTTATTCAAACTGTGACTTTTAGGCAAAGAGGTATTTAGACAAAATTGCATTACACCTTATGACCTGTCGGCAAAGTTGCTTTTTGGGCTGTTTGTATGTCGACCAACACGCACTTCGCAAAATGGATTTTCGGCATGTTGATAGTTCGGCAAAAATGGTTTTAGACGTACTGTCGTAGACCCGGCCTAGGTCAGTGTAAATTGGGGGGGGGGGGGGGGGGGAGCTCTTGGAAATGGGGGATCTGCCAGTAGACAGGAGACCAGCACATAGCAGCAGGGCTACAGTAATACTGTAGCACTACTGATATGTGCTGGTCTCCTGAAATGATTGATAATGTACTTTTTTTAAATAAACTACATTATTAATCATTTCTGTTCAACTACTTTGTCATATTTTGGCCTTCTACCCTACAAGAAATACTAAAGTGGTGGAACAGAACAATATAGATACAAGTTGAGCTTAATTGAAGGTTCAATTTGGTGTTGTTTACATGCTTGCGAAATTAAGTGCTACAGTGTATGCATGTCCTACAGGCCTTTGTCCTTCTCCCTGTAATATATAGAAGGACTTGTCTTCATCCACAATACACATTCCCTAATTGCCAGCAGTGGTGTGGTGTTGATACAAAGGTGCATCTCGGCTTGAAGACATTTGTACATTGAGTTCATTTCAAGAAGAGTAATTCTATGTGAGATTCTGGTAGCATGGTTGTATACAGGCATCAATACCAAATACACTGATGCAACATACTAACTTGTCATATTTAGTTACTTCAGGGCTGAAAATATATAATAGGTATGTAGAGACTTGTAAAAAATCCAAACATCACAGAAGGTTGTATCTTTGTGGCATAAAGGAACTCGCTCTCCTCAGCTTTTCCTTAGTTTACAGTGCAAACTGTTTTGAATATTGTTGTCACGCAGCTTTGATAATAGGAGACAAAGAATAAGTACATATCTTTTATGTGGATATATTTGTGAATTTGGTGAAAACAATTTGCCAGGGAAGTCAACAAAGTTTCCATGACTTAGAATGTTTATAGACTGATACCGTTTGATATGCTCATATTTGTGGACAGTGTTACAATTTTCTTGTAGTTTTGATGGTGGTTTTAGGAGAAAAATGCTAAGTATGCATTATTGGAAGCAAAAAAAAAGAAGATTATTTTCAAGGAAGAAACTGTGTGATGAAAAATTTATACATACTAACGTTTTGACAAAACCTCTCATACCCCTATATTTTTCATCATTTGATTGGGATTTGTGTGGGTTTTTTTCCTCGGCCTTCCCGATATATTTTCTGGATGTGGCCCTGCATATTCCTAATTTGTTCCACAATTTCCTGTATGACAGCAGGAAATATTCCCCTCTTGAATACCTCCAAGTATATAGAACTTTGCATGTGTAGGTAGGACCAGATGTGAGGTTAAAATTTACTGATCATTGTAAAGACCAGTTTCAAAAGTAATGTAGACCTTGGGGAGGGGATGCGGGGGGGGGGGGGGGGGCACTACCCATATTTACGGTGAGTAGGCTCCACTGAGGGTATAAAACCCAGACCCAATGGGAACTGCATTAATGCAATTAATGGGGGTCTTTGGGACCTGATATTTATAAAGTTAGTTTGAGTTTGTTGGCCAATTCCATTTGTGTGTGTGTGGGGGGGGGGGGGGGGAAGATAATTATTCAGACCCATCACAATATACGGGTGACCAACGGTTTGAAAAATGGGGTGTTTGACAGTGTTAAGTGCTAACGAAGCAGGGGGTCTTTCCCACAGAACCTATCCCTAATGCTTAGTAATGGGAGTACCCCCCCCCCCCCCCAGCTGATGTTGTTGTTCTTATTGTTGTTGTTGTTTTTTTTCAAGCAGAAATATTTTCACAGGTTTGACGTTTAGCTGAAGTTAAGAAATCACAAGTTTTAGCATTATTGCTGCTTGGCAGCTCAAGTAAATTTTTTTTTTTTTTAGTTCAGTTCTGCTTCCAGTTTTGGGCCATTAGTGAACTAATTGAAAATAAATTTTAGAAAATAATGAAAAAATGAAGTATTATTCACAGCACCAACTGAACTATGGACATACCCCTTGTGGCTAACTGCCCAGTTAGAAAAATGTTTATTTGAAAGAGTTGATGCTGATAACATCTGATACAGTTTGTGAGCAGAGAGATCACATTTCGCTTTGCCACCATAAACGCATGCACAAAGCTGTGCCTACTTCATCTTTGGGCCAGGAAGGTCAAAACCACACTTGGCCAATGCAATACGATAATTATGGTGTTGGTTGCAGTCAGTGTGTCAATTCTGATGCACAGTGCTGGCAGTCTCTGTGTTGAGACCAAGTAGACCAGAGCTTCATGGACCTGACTAATCTCAGTAGTTTCCTATCAGGAGTTTAGCCTATCATATATATATATACATATAATGAGTTTTTCGTCTCTTTCTTTTTCTTTTTTTTCTTTTTTGCTTTTGTTCTTTTTTTTTAGTTTTAGTTTTTTCAAAGATACAGTGTCAGGCGCAATCAAGTTTCCAAATCAAATATCTTTGGATACGCTGGGTGTTGAATCGTATTGCTTATTTGTTTACAGAAGTTGCATTCTTGGAAATAAGCCTGAAATACTGTAAATTGCTTTATTTTCATGTATTTAAATTTTTATGTTCTTTCAAATTTGTATTTTTGACATATCACTGTAGGTTTAATTTCAATATTTTGCAAACAATTCATACTCAAACAATGTTAATATACTGTTTCATTGTGTTTTTAGTTTCATGATTTTGAGCCATCAGCTAAAAAGGCAAAAACAAGAGGACAGTGAAATTAAAGCAATTAACTGTAGTCATTGCCACTTTGGCACAAATAAAATAAGCAAAACATTTTGTGTGTTCCTTATAAACTTCATGAGTCTGATATTTGGAAGGTTAATCAAGTCTCTGAAGTTCAGCTTTTGATGATCTACAATATAAAATAATGTGAGATTTCATGAAAATAAGCCTATAATTTTCCTGATATAACAAGTCGCATTCACATTATACCGTAAACTTGAGCATTTATCTATCTGTTCATATGTTTAACAAATACATGTATGTATAATTTCAAGATTATAATATTCAATCTCTCTCTAGGCCCACATAGAGGGAGAACACATATTATTTAACTGTCTATTGTTTTCTGATTGATTAAATACCAGTAGACATCAAACACAGCCAATGATGATTTATTATGATGAGCATTCTTGCGATATCAGAGCCCACAGAAATATGCTCAATATCATGCATTCCATATTGCAAAGTATGATATGTGCCTGAATGTCAAGTGACAATCAAAATATAGCTGGCAGATGCTTTTTAGACTCCCTTGACACCAATATGATAACACCTGGTGACCTTGAAAACAGGTCAAGGTCAATAAAAGCTCAGCTCAACCAAGCATCTAGTGACATGCTTCAATGACCCACTGCACAAATTTATAGTGGTCGCTCATTTTTTTTCCCCAAAATAATTTGGTTTTTAAGGGTAACAGCCTTGTATATGTATACAATGGTAAAATAAACCATTTAATTTCATCATATTCAGAGTATAGGCCTACTTTCAAAAGGGGGGGGGTCCAAAAGTCCAAAATCTATAGTAAAAAACGTATTGAAAAAGAATTGGGAATGCAGGATTTTCAATGTAAAATTTGTATTTTTGATATTTGCAGGTTGCACTAGATTGCATCATTTGAGGTTCAATTTTTCAAACATTTCCTTCGGAAGGGGGGAGAGGAGAGGGTACCCCCTACTCTCCCCCCTTCCTGTACCAACCATCTTCTTGCACTCTTCACTCTGTACAAATCTCCTTTTGTTCAGAATGTTAACATCCATGCCCACTCATTAAAAATGATAACAATTGTGAATGCCCCCAAACAGGAATATTGTATAAAACCAACATATGGGGTTATTTCAGGTCTGATGGGATGGATCCCATATACCAGTTCAAGGCTGACTCTTGACAAATCCCCAGTGGCTTTTTGTGGTTTACTGATCAATTAGGATTATGGGTATTTAATTGGTACCAGTAGGATATAATGTGATGGGCACAACACAAGAAGTTTAGATCAGGTTTCCTCACCCTGCCTAAGGAAATGCAAATGTTGACCTACGCATACGCCCAGGCTCATGGGCCAGACCAATCCTTTCCTCCAGGTCAGTCCAAACAAACAGCTTATGCTCATTCACAGAGGGGGTTAAGGGGGCTTTCAGTGTACTAGTACAGAATATAATTTTGCTCCATTACTTAGTAAACAAGAGAATATAGATATTCTAAAACGATGGATAGTGCAAAGTAAGGAAAATATGAGGCCTTCCAGTATGCAGGTGTGTAAAATAAAATGCCCCTAGTTGGCCAGTACAGAAATACCTGATCCCCCTCTTTCTGGTGGAACAGTGACATGCCAGATCTGTCTGCCCACAAAGCATGTGCCTGTTTGCACGGGGACAATTCATAACTATATGTAGATACACATCATGTATGATAAATGTTAATAAATTACAAATGTCAAATCTAATTCTTTTTCCTCCACTTGTTTCTTTTGGTGCAAACCCCAAACTTCCAACTAATTTTTGCCACACTGAATGCATGTGTCAGTCCATCAACATAACCTTCTTTACGTGAACTTTTTATTTTTATTTGTTGGGAAATCAACAGTATGCATTATAACTTAATCAATGTTCAAATTAGGCCATAGCATTTATGTAAATCTTGGATTTGTCGCTGCTAAATCAGCTGGAGCCCTGGAGGAAAGAACACAGATACAGGAAACCATGGGTCAGTTATAGTTAGCTGGGGAAGGGAGACCTGTAACTGAGACTCTATTTGGTATTATGCACAGATGTCAACTGGAAAAAAAATGCTGCTCAGTGAATCTGTTTGCCTCTGTAGCAGCCTTGACTGGACTATGTAATACGTGTTGGGCATTGCAGTTGTTTGATGAGTGCCCAACATCAGAAATTGTTCCCAGTCTAGGAGGCTGCTACTGAGGCAGCAAATCTGTCTGTGCGCTTTCAAAATTTGCACAAATCAAAATGCTACAACTTTGGTTAATTGGATAGGCATACAGCACAATCCAATGAATTCAACTTAGAATGGAACCTCTACGTATTATAGTGTTGACAATATTCAATATTTATGTTGGTCTGGTCAAGTGTCACTAATAAGCATTAATTGAGATTCTGCAACTTTAGTTTTTAGCTCTGCTGACCTAAAGTTGCAGAGCTTATGCGATCACTCATTTCTGGCTGGCCATCATTCTGTCCGTTCATTTGTTAACAATTTGCTGGTCAACACGATAGCATCAACAATTTTAAAGTTAGCCTCTTGATATTTTTTGGACATGTTCTATGAATGAAAGTCTAGATCCTTTTCAATATTGGTGGTGCTACTTACAGGATTACGTAATACACATGCCAAAAAGTGAAAAATTGAAAGCTCTCTGGTGTCCTTGATTTGTCATGGATCTTTATAAGATTTGGTGGAAACATTTGGAAGGCTAATACGTGGAATCCGAACATTACTGGTGTCGCTACCTACAAGTGAATAGAAATTATGAGCCAATATGTGTTCTGAGCTATCATGAGAAATAATCAAGCTAATTTAATCAAATGTCACAGCATATATGTTTCATGTCTGAAAGTACAATATTACATAATATGGGTGACCCTTAGCCTACTTTCTCAAGGTCACTGATGGAAGAAAGTTTCAGGAGATGATATTCTTGTGATGGTCATTTTATCTTTACATGTGAACACATATGCATTTTACCATTACAGGCATTCTGATGGTTTTCAATGGAACTAACATTATATGTGTAAAAACACATTTAATTCAGGATTATGATAAAAATAATGATGGGGCTGTGAAACTTACACCAACTATTTATTGGGTCAGTAATCAACTTTTGTGAAAATTTGGATGCCCTTGATCCATATTTTGGTCAAAATACAAATTACATAAGTCATTGATAATTAAGAAGTACAAAATATCGATGTAAGTGAGTTAGGGTTACTAAATTGAAAAAATATATATATGCATTTTACATGAGTATTGATTTTATAAATGATAAATGACCTTTAACCTACTTTTTTAAAGGTCACTGATGGATACAGCTACCCACAGAGTACAGATATACCACAAACAAACCACAAAAAAGATTAAAACGCTCATAAATAATCACTTAACTTTTCCATTCAATAAAATGATATGTATACATATATTATCTGATTTATCCTTTTGTCTATCAATATTTATTACAAATATATCATAAACCTTCAAATAACACCATGCGAATCAAAAGCCACCTATACAATTGACCTTTGCATTTTCTCAAGTTCAGAGGCCACTTGAGGACTCACAACTTCGAAATGAAGATGAAGGTGCAATATAGGCGAGGTGCCAGCAGAGCATTAGGTCCGTGGGACTCTTGTTGGTTCCTAGGATGCGTATACAACACAAACATACAAGTTGGAAGTTGCAATTTCACCTCTACCTGTAACAGTATTGGAGATATTCAGGATTTAACTTATTCAAGTGTCCCTAATTAACATTGATTAAAATTCTACAAGTTTTGTTAGCTGTTCATCTGATATACAGACAAAAGGGGGGGGGGGGGGGTTCTTCTACCTTTTATGGTTCTGAAGTAAACACTTTCCTGTGATAGGTTAGATTTGAAATGTGGGCACTTTGATGAAGAAGGAAGGCTTTAAAACTGTATTACCTTTTTGCTATTTTTTGTTCAAGAAATTGGCCAGTTTGATCACAAACCACCGTAAAAACTCAAAATTTGGCAGGGTCTTATCTCCATGCATGGCATAAAAAAAACTGCCATTTTATATGGAATATCCAGATGTTTAGAATTGTGAAAATTGAGGCATTCAAATTATCAAATCTTGAATATCTCAAAACCATAGTTGTATGCAGATCGAGATGGGTTCCTTGACTAAGTCATGGCTGAGTACAAACCCAGACATTTTGTTTTTACAAAAATGTGTTTTCTTTCTTTCTTTCTTTCTTTCTTTCTTTCTTTCTTTCTTTCTTTCTTTCTTTCTTTCTTTCTTTCTTTCTTTCTTTCTTTCTTTCTTTCTTTCTTTCTTTCTTTCTTTCTTTCTCTTTCTTTCTTTCTCTCTCTGTCTCTCTCTCTTTCTTTCTTTCTTTCTTTTTGTTTCTTTCCTCTCTCTCTTTCTTTCTTTCAAACTATTGTAGATATACACCAAGTTTCAATGTGCATGTGAAGGTTTGTGACACTTGCCAATATAATGGAAAGTAACTGAAAGTTGTAGAATTTAAAATTATGGTAATAAAGGGTATTGGAAAATTTAAAACATCTATCTCCAAAACTATTATAGGTACAAATGCCATTCCAACTTTAATTTGTATGTTTGACGCAAAGCCGCATCCAATGAACCATGAACCAAAGCTGTAGGATTTTGATTTATGCAAGTTAGGTGAATATGCAAAAGGTAAATCTCGAATAGCTTCAAACCTATTACAGACAGAGGTCTCATTTCAACTTTAATTTGTAGGTTTGTGACATAGCCGCATCTAATGAACCATGAACCAAAGTTGCAGGATTTTAATTTATAACAAATAAAGCGAATCCACAAAACCTAAATCTTGAATAACTTCAAAATATTATAGATAGAAGTACCATTCCAACTTCAATTTGCAGGTTTATGACATTCCCACATCAGTAAACCATGAACCAGAGTTGTACGCTTGTATTTTATTCAAATCAGGCAAATACACAAAATCTAGATCTTGAATAGCTCCAAAACTACATGTATTATATATGTTGGTGTCATTAAAAATTCATTTTACAAGTTTTTGACATGGCCACATCCAATGAACCAAGAAGCAAATTTGTATCATTTTAATGTATGCAAGTTACACTAATAAACAAAATTTAGATTATGGTGAACAATGGCAAAGTGTAGCATTTCAAACTGTTTTCATTTTGAAGGCACACAGATTTGCTGTCAAGCAAATCTTCTTTTCTAATTCATTTTTTATTATGTCTGTGTGCCACCACAAACATATTGTTTTTCTGGGAATTCTTCATTTCTTTCCTTCTTTATTTACAGGCAAATTTGTCCAACATTTCATTTGAAAAGTATCACATGTAAAAACTCCAAACTTGGCATGATTATACTTACATATTTGAAGTTTAGAGTTTTTGTAAAGAGGTTCAACAGTTTTGAAAATTATGCAAATTAGGGCCATTTGAAAATTTAAATCTTGATTATCTTCAAAACTATAATAGGTACAGGTAATCAATCTAACTTCAATTAATATGGTTGTAAAACTGCACATTTTTTAGTAAGTTACATGTGACCTCGAAATGTCAAAGGTCAAGGTCATTTGGACCTTTGAAATTTTCATCCAGTCATAACTCAGTCAATTTATTTAATTTTGATCAAGTTGAACTCAAATCGTACCTATTTTAATACTGCACATTTTTGTAATTTACATGTGACCTCTAAAGGTCAAAGATATAGGTCACTTGGACCTTTGAAATTTTTATCTAGTCATAACTCGGTCAATTTTCATTCAATTTTGATCATGTTGGGCTCAAATTGTAAATGTCAAAGGTCAATGTCATTTGAACCTTTTAAAGTTTCATCCAGTCATAACTCAGCCAATTTCTATCCAATTCTAATCATGTTAGGCTCAAATTGTAGATAATGCAACATTGTACATTTTTGTAAGAACTTGTAACCTCTACACAGCAAAGGTCAGGGTCATCTGGCCCTTCGAAAGTTTCATCTTGCAGTAACTTGGTCAATTTTCATCTGATTTGGTTCATGTTGGGCTTAAATTGTGGGTATTGTAACACGGTACATTTTTTTTTGCAATTTAAATGTGGCCTTCAAAGGTCAAGGTCATTTGGACCTTGAAATTTTTATCTAGCCATAAGCTGAATGGAATGTGAAGTACCAAAGGACAAAAGTTGTAACATTTAATATTTACAACTCTTTAAGGCACACAGACAGATTTGCTTTCAAGCAAATCTTCTTTTCTAGTTAACATTATTTTCAAGCTTGAAGTTCATCAAGCATTGCCACACTACTAGCCTTGATGCAATGGAGACAATAAAGTGTGCTTGCCAAGCATGTGGCGATGATGATGATGATGATGATGATGAGGAGGAGGAGGAGGAGGAGGAGGAGGAGGAGGAGGAGGAGGAGGAGGAGGAGGAGAAGAAGAAGAAGAAGAAGAAGAAGAAGAAGAAGAAGAAGAAGAAGAAGAAGAAGAAGAAGAAGAAGAAGAAGAAGAAGAAGAAGAAGAAGAAGAAGAAGAAGAAGAAGAAGAAGAAGAAGAAGAAGAAGAAGAAGAAGAAGAAGAAGAAGAAGCAGCAGCTGGCATGTAAAATGCTGTATCTGTATCATAAACAAAATACATTTTGCAAAGAGGCCACTGTACAGCAGACCCATTTACTGGTAAAGATTAGCACCCATCCCACCATTTCACTGCTACAACTTTAGAAAAGCCCGATATGGTGTATGCATTCTGACCATCCACAGGGTCCCAGCAAGGCAGGATAAATTTAGTCAGTGAGACAAGTGTCATAAGATCCAATTTCAAGAATGTAGGGCAATAGAGTATACATTATATACCTCCATGGTGGGGCATAGCTGTTTTCTTAATGTTCTGTCCTGCCCACATACACTAACAAAGCTTACTGGAATCAATTATCATCTCAGTATCCATGACAGGCCCAATTATCTACTTAACTGATAAGAAAGCCAGTGCATCAATCACTAGTCCATGCTATGAACACATGCCATTACATAGGTGTATTTGAAATTTGAAGTCACAAATTTCTTGCAAGAAAGTTTATATTACACCCATGGGAGGTCCATTTATTAAACTGATAACAGGGACGGGGGTTCTGCTCCACTCAAATATTGGTACATCATTTTATTTTGTTCTGTCCCCATATTCCAGTATGCTAAATCCATACAGTGGTTCACTCTCTTGAGAGACCACTCCACTGAGAGGCAACCTGTCTTGAAAGACCACATTTCAGGATACTTTGCTCAGTACTTTTCTGATTATTTATACCTCCCATGATGGACTACTGTCTTGTGAGACCACAATTTGTTCATCCCCAAAGTTGGTCTTTCAAGATAAGTTACACTGTACTGCTACCCTCATTAAGTAAATGACAAGTTTTTATAAGACCACCAAAACTGCTAAATGTAATTTGCATTCTACCTGGACATTGACTTCCCAGTGATCTTGAAAGCTAGTAAAATGTAGGCTATAGACTCCTTCTTCAGAGAGGACTGTATATGATGTTCCCAGCAAAAACTTTAAAATAACTGCTGATTACAGAAAATAAGAACTTTATAAAATAATGGCCAGTACAAAGTACAAAAAAATAAGAGAGCTCCCAGCATGTTTGTATGGGTAATAAAATGCCCTAGTGCACCAGTACAGCAGTACCCTTTAATACCCTCCTCCCATTTTCCTGGATGGAAATACTGAGATGGCGGTGCCTGTCACCAAAGACCATGCTTAAATGAAGGTAAATTGTGGTCTTATGAGAGGTACATGTACAAGCTACCAAAAAACTGTACCAGGTAAGGTCTGTGCAAAAGTGGTCTCTCATCGGGGTGGTCATTAGCAACAGGTACTACTGCACTAAAAGTAAATTGTACATTATTATCCAATCAAAATAAAACATTGTTCATGTTATTGGCCAGTTGGATATTTCAATTGGACATTCCAATTGGAAAATCCCATTGGCCAAGTTAATTGGACAGTACAGTTGGTCCAAACAAAAGTACATTTTGATGAACTCTACACAAAATAGACTATGAAATGTAGATTTTTATAGGTGATGAATGCTCTTGATACAGAACACAACATGTTAATAGATTACAAGACATGTAGGAACTCTGAAAAGATGGTTCTTATGGAAGTCTTGACCATTACTAGAAAGGCCTTAACCTTGGGATTTCACAGTCTCCAATAATATGTAAACATTCATATATATTTTTGATCAATAAGTTTGAACTTTTGCAGCAAACGTGTAGATAATCTTTAATAAATGTGTTAACAGTAAAAGTTTAATGATATGTGGCTTTATATAGCTTATTTCTGAGCAGTTTTGTGTGAGAGAAAAAGTTGTGGGATCCCATTGGATTAATGAAAAGATAGTATCCAGCTGGATCCCATTGGATACCATGGGCCGTCCAATGGGATACCATAGGATACCATGGTATCCCATTGATGGTAATTTTTTAATATCTGAAATTTGAGACACCTTAGGGAATATTTTTTGGTATTGACACAACAACAATGGTCATCCTTGTTAACATGCAGAATATCAGATTTCTACTTTGTTTTGTTTTTTTGCAATGTTCAGGTACAGATCCGGACCCAGTTCCTAGTCCGGATTTGTCAAGCCTCATGTTTGAACTGTTATATATATTGGTAGGACAAAAGCATGGGGATGTACTATTATTCTGGAAGACATTGTCCGGTAGGATCTGGATTAAAAATAAAAAGCATTGTTTAATACCATTTCACCTTAACGCCAGCAAAACTGTGTGACCAAATGAAACAAAGCTGATGGATAGCATTTTCCTTGGGGGCCCCTATGACAAATGCTTGAGCCTCAGAGGTGGAGATAAGGTGCGTGAGGGAAAGGGGTTTTTTTTTGTTTTTTTGTTTTTTTTTGTTTTTTTTGTTTTGTTTGTTTGTTTGTTTGTGTTTTTTTTTAAATTTTATTTATTTTTTTTTTTAAAGAAAGTACAAGCGATGAGTGTACGGAGGTACACCTGGGACCAGGGGCCCACCACAACTTACAGTGAGAAAAGCAGTGGTGGACCCTTTGCCGGGGCTTCGATCCTGGAAAACATGGCAGCATGAGCTGATGAAAAAATATTTGATAACCATTGTTTCCTCTGTCTCATCTCCCCCTTTTTTCCCTCCTCCCTTTCTAGGCCACTTGTGTCACACTGGACTGTGGCATAGAGCCACAAGATTATTATTATTATTATTATTAGAACATTAGCAGTATTTCATGATGAACTCAGGCTGCTGTGCTGTTCAACAGTTTAGAGGAAAACGTTAAGCTTACATGTATACATACGGTGACAGAAAGTGTAAACTGACAAAACACGCAAAAGGCATTGCTGTTGTTTTACCCCTTTGGGTTTGACGTCAACCCAGCTAATCCCATTGTACTCAAGCAGCAGTGCATTTGGGGCAGTGTGAGAATTCGGTGTGACAACTAAGCACCAGCATGTCCCTTTCAATTGCACAAATTTATTCAACAATCAACATATACTGTATTTATGAAAGGACAGAACAAGGTACAGGACTCAGTTTTGAACAGATATGAAAGAAAGGGCACTGGCTTAAAATCAAGCCAAGGTAGCTCTGACTGTGTCACGCCCATAACAGAAAAAAATGCTGGATTTTTATCAGTTGGTTGAACCTTTCCCAAATATAGCTTCATGTTGTACTTAAGGGTATAACAAAGTAAGAGAATATAATTTTTTTCAAAAGATGCTTCAGCACTTTTTAAGAACAGAAAACATTTGTACTCTAAAATGCTATGGACGTGACACAACTGATTAGGTTTAGCCAGTAATTTATACATTATTCTTTTATTTTTTAATGTTAAAATCATCATAACACTTGGGAAATTATGTCTTTTCAGAAAAAGTAACATTCTGTATGTTTAAAAAATACTGGAAAAAAAGAAATGTCACGTCCATAACACAAAATTCCCATTTTCTCCATAAAGTCACTCATTCTAAATTTTTGTGTGTAAATTTTACATTTTTATGATCTTTGAAAAGCACTCTTTTAGAAAAAAAACTTTAAATACAATCTTGCGATTTAAAATTTAAGGTTCATGTCACAAATACCACAGAATGCCCCAGGTTTAAAATGGGAATTTCTTGTAATGGTTATAACTTCAATAATTTTTGTCATATTTGTGACAGATTTGGTAGGGATGTACCTTTGACAAGTGTCTCTGTATTTTGTCCGATCCCAAGTTCACACAAGATCAAGTGTAATGAATCGCTAGGTCAGCTGAGCATGGGCTGTTTAGACAGCCCTCTTGCTGTAATCTACATGTGACCTCTTAAGGTCAAAGGTCAAGGACATTTTGATTTTGAAAATTTCATCCAGCCATAAGATTAATGGAATGTGAAAGTTGTATCATTTTATATTTACAACTTTGGAAGGCACACTTACAGGTTTTCTTTAAATTAAATTTTATTTTCTAGTTCTAATTTAAATTCACATTTGTTTACACATCCCGGTGCTCATTGTTATGTACAGTACATATGCCAGGCACCAGTGGCAGCCGCAAGTGGTCTCGGAACTTGACAAAATGAATGCTGTTTCTCAAGGCAGATGATGTCACAACAGACACTATCCACTTTAAAATCAAATGTTCATATTATTTCATCATCACAGGTATTTTGACCACTGTAAGCATGTGGCAACCTGCTTTTACCAGTTGACATGAACATGCTGTCATGCATGGATTATGCTAACAAGTTAATACTTTGACAGTAGAAACCACATAATGGTAAACTTTGCCAACTATATCCATTTTACCCAGACATTGGGAGATTTTCAAGTCTTAATTTCAGCAGGAGCCGGGATCAACCATATAATGTCGATGTGATAATACTGTTGGGAATATCGGTCTTCATATGTTTCAGATATACATGTATACAAGCTTTCTGTGGTTCTCTCCGGCAAAAGTGACTACATGTATTAAACACTGAAATTATTCAGTTTTTATCAATTTTTTTTGTTTACAAAGTGGAAAAATGTCTAACCATCATATTTATCATTTATTGGAATATTTTGATGCAACAAACGTAGTTGTGCTTCTCTTTCTACAGTTCATATGGTGAGATCGATTGCGTGCACATCAAAATTTCCTTGTTATTTGGATTAAAAATAGCTACCTGATTCCAACCAGTGCTGGCAGACACAATGATGCCAGTTTCGACAACCTACATACAACATCAGTCAGATCGCCTCTTGGATTAGTGTGGCTCACATACATTTTCAGGTTTTCTCACCTCATGACTCACCAAAAAGGATTAACTCTGGTGTTGGTAGTCCATCTGAATAGCACGTCCCTGATGTAATGAATATACATTGCAATTTTCCTGTCCCTACTTTAAGAGAAATGCCATCAGTATGTCACACTTGAATGCAATCCACAGCAACAAAACACAATACACATGTATAACAAACGGCCAAAGGCAAAGATAAACCTCCAATCAAAGGTGCCCAACAGTGCATCACATAACACCCATCCACCTGTTGATGCACCCTATATTGTGCATGCTACTTGTTAAGGTGGACAGACATTTGCTATATAGATCTAGATCTGCATTCATTACCAGCCCTGACCCAAGAGCCTCAGAAATGGGGGAGTGTAATAACCTGAAAAATGAAACAAAAACAGACTTTGATTATGTTTTTGTCAAAGTGCAATATAATGATTCAGTTGTTGGATTTAAGAAACTTTTTGTCCAAAATGATATTCCTTGATCTGGATCCACAAATAATTTTTGTTTTGCCTAATGTTCAAATATGAAGCTACAAGTTTAATTTATGTTATTTAAAAGAAACTAAAAGTTATAGTGCATGGAGGATAAATTGATCATAGACATAGATCTCTATGACAATTGTGTGTGTGATATAAAATTGATAATGATGTTTACTTTTAAGTGACCAAGTGTAAAGATTTTTAGGTGCAAAAGTGTTTTTACTGTTACATGTTTTCCTTTGGATCATGTATGCCCTCATAAATTATCAGATAATGAGAAATTTTTCCCCATAGTAAGATCTGACTTAAAATTGGATAATGAACACTTCTTGTACATCGATTAGGAAGTAATTCTTTTTGTTCTTTTTTTGCACCTTAACGACAAATAAATAATGAAGTGATATACATGTATATTAGGAAACATTTGAGATGCCATTCTTGGTATGTAACATTCAAGTACCAGCATGTGATGTTAAACTCCAAAATACAAAGCACTTCGGAATCCTTGATCATGTATTTTGTTGGACATTGCAGCTGGTTACCTGCTCATATTTTCTTGTTTACACTAGATGTTCTGTTATTTAATTTCAGTTGGCCATGTGCGGAAATTGGTAGGACGTGAATGTGTAAAACATATCTGGTCCATCAGTTATAAATCTGCCGAAATATGGATGTTTCATTGTGGCAAGAGCTGGAGGAGAAGCCAGAGCTTGTGTTAGAGGTAGAGGATGGAAGTAGTTTCCCAGATGTTGCTGAAGCAGATGAAGAATGCAAGACAGAGTTGACATCTCTGATGTCTGTGGTGCTGAATGACAGTGTTGATGACACTCATTACATGCTTCGGAATGAAGAGATGTGTACTCCCGATGAAATTGAACCAGAAACTGCTACTGTTGCTGCATTATCAGGTGACAATCATTCCACTTTAATACAGTCAGGTAAAAGGACTAACTATAGCTGTGATTTATGTGCCAAGATTTTTACACAAGAAAGTGACCTTATAAACCACTTAAGATTCCATTCAGCTGAGAAGCCATTTGCCTGTGGAGAGTGTGGCCATTTGTTCAGGATGAAGGGCCACCTGACCAGACACCTCATCATACACACAGGGGAGCAGACACACAAGTGTGTTGAGTGTGGCATGCTCTTCAGCCGTAGTGAGAGTTTGAAGAGACACTTAACATGTCATTCAGGCACAGTGGACACATTCAGCTGCACAATATGCGGCCGGAGGTTTAAAAGGAGGGGAGAACTACACCGTCACATGACAATTCACAGTGGAGAAAAACCCTTCAAATGCAAGGAATGTGGCAAAGCATTCCGACTTAAAGGTGAAATGGAAAAACATTCTTTTATTCATACCGGGGAAAAACCTTATGCCTGTTTGGAGTGTGGGAAAAAGTTTTCAAGGAAGGAAAGTTTAATGAGACATCTGGCCCAGTTTCACAGAAGTCAGGTACAAGATCAGTGTGATGCTTGTGGTAAAGCTTTCAACATTGCTGATGAGATGATGAATATATCCACAACTCTACCAGGTGGAAAGTCACACTGTTGCGGTGTCTGTAGTAAGAGTTTTTCGCTAAAGGTGGAACTCCGGAGACACATATGGAGAGTTCACGCCATAGGGAGGCCAAGTTGGTGTCTGGACTGTGCCAGAGCCCCAAAGAAGGAAGGTTTGTCACCAACAAAACAACATCTTAACACCAATACCAAAACTGCGACATACAAAGGTGCAAAAGAAGGCTTGTCCTTCCATAATAGCTGTGGCAAGCATTATCCCAAGAGCAAAAGTTTACTTGCTGATAAAGTTAGTGGTCATAAATGATGAAAGGAACTTATAGTAAATTGTATGATCAAACTCTCCATATTTTGTGCCTCATCTCACTATGTGGACTCAGAATAGCAAATCATGGAAAATGTTCAACTTGTATACAGTGGTCCCCCTCTTATAAGGCTACCCTAATTGCACTAGAAATGTGGCCTTATAAGAGGGTTGGCCTTTCCTGAGGGGCAAAATATAATGAAAGTGTCATTCTTGCTGCATAGAGAGGTGGCTTTTGTATTGGGGTGGCCTCTCGTGAGGGGGGCCTTATAAAAGGGGTACCACTGTGTTGCTATTATTTTGGCAGCATTATTTTTGTAATATCTGTATTTGATTATGAGTTCTCATGTCCCTAGAGACACAGGGATGCTCTGACCATTAGCCAACTTGCCAAATGCTAATGTTTCTTGAATTTGGCTTAGGAAATATGTTTATGGCTAACATATTTTTAAATCAATTATTAAAGGGCCACCACAAAATCGTAAAAATATGCTTATAATTCAATTTTGGCTGCAATTTTTGAAAGACCTCTAGATCTGTCCCTAAGGTAGTTACCTGTGAGATACATGTATCTGCTTGTCATCCCTTGCTATGTATGTAAATGTGTGTAAAACCGATTATGTTTTAAGTATTTTTAAGTTGGCTGACTGTCAGTCAGTGAGCTGATAGAACAGTCAGTGAACTGTTTTCTTTTTTCCTGTCTATCAGTCAGTCCCTCCATACATGTCATTCACCTTTTGTGACTTGTTCTCAGAAGAAGTTTGCCAAATTCACTTTAAGGTGGAAGCTTTGAAGCTAGTGCGCAGTGAGACTGGCAACTTTGGATCCCAATTACCCATTAAATTTTTTCACAAGTATATTAAACCTATATATTTTCTGATTATTACATATCCATAGATTTGTATCCATAGGGTTTTTTTGCAGGATTGGAATTTTTTGAGATTTTATAACATTCTTTCTGACTTGGTAGGATTTTCACATTTTTCACACAGAAGTCACACAAAATTATTTTAACTGTTCCAGTTGAAATCAGAGGAAATTTAAAATATATATCCATGTCCAGGATCAAATTCAATGGTTTGTCCTGAAATAGAATAAATAAAAAGTTATAAAATTTTTAATTTATTCCTGACAGGTTGTTCATTTTCCTTCTATAAATTGCTCCAAAAGTCCATTGACTTTAATGTGATAGGGCAATTCATATGTGTGTGAGGCAAGATACAAATTGTAGAGGTTCAGCAAAAAACAGTTGCGAGAAAATCACATTGAAAGAAAAAGTTGCCAATTTGCAAGCATTTATGGCTGTAATATGACACATACTCATTTCTTCTGTCCTGTGTTTTAGTTAATGCGCGAAATAAACTTGTAGCTTTACCTAGGTGATGCTGTCTTTAAACAAAAGTATATTTTGTGGCTTAAATCTCTTCTTTTTTTTTAACTTGGGAACACCATACTTGGCTTGTTTGGGTGTGGGTTCACATGTGGCTTTCCATATTTGGGGACCGGTTAGTGGATTGTGCTAATTTGTTTTTACATCAATAGAGAATTTCAAAGTAATCAGAACAATGGCAGTGATTAGTCGGAACCGGCCCATTCTTCTTTCCACGGCTGATGGTTTCCTGTGAGTGACCCTTGTCAATGGGTCAATTGGTTTCCAAGGGTCATGGACTAATGACATGCATGCAGTGACATGGTTCATTATCATGCCCATGCAAACAAACCCATGTGTCTGGCACTGCTTAAACTTTTCAGTTTAAGCAAAAGTTTTGAGATCAATTGTCTCATATAAATTCAAAATTAAACGAGACTTACCTGTAAGTTGAAGTTTGATAAGAATTCTGTCGAGTCACGAAGATACAGAAGGGTTATGTGAGATTGAGCAATCAATGAATATTCATGTGTTAAAGAACGAGAGGGAAGTAATTTGAATAATTAAACGAGCCTTACCCGTAAGATGAAGTTTGATTGAGATTAACAAGCTAAAAATAGAGCTTAAGGATCACGTGAGATGATGTAGGCATGCTCATACTTCAGGTTTGAACGTGGTATTTGGACACGCTCCCAATGGGTGGGAGAAGGGTGGGCACGTGATCCCTAAGTTCTATTTTTAGCTCGGTAGAATCTCAATCAAACTTCACTTTACAGGTAAGGCTCGTTTAATTATTCAATTCTACCTCACTAAAAATAGCACTTAGGGACCCCGTGAGAGTTTTAGAGTTTGCGTGGCCAAATGCCAAAACACAACTCCAAGACAAAACCCCATAGAAGGAATTTATTCTCAACAATACTGAACCAGCTACTAAGCAGTATAACATATAAAACAATGAAACATGAGCCTTGAAATACACAGGCAAAGGAGACACTGCAGTTTCAATATTCACTTATTGTTCAGAATTGTACGAGAAAACAAGCCAGGTCTAGATAATGGCATGTTATAAAACCGAGAAAAAGTGTTCTGACCACTCCAACCTGCAGTTCTTAAAATTGTAGCCAGAGGCACCTTTGCTCGAGCAGCCATGCTAGTCGAAACAGACCTCGTTGAGTGAGGGGAACAAATAGTCATGTCCAGTCTGGCCTTTGTAAGAACATTTCTTATCCATCTGGAAATTGTGTCTCTGGAGACAGGACCATGTGGAAAGACAGTAGAAATAAGCAGTTTTGTCCCATTGCCCCGTAATTGTTCAGTCACTTGTAAATAACGTTGCAACAGAGTTACCACATAGAGATTCCTATCTTCAGGATAACTGGCTAGTTCTTTCTCATTCGTGTGGTTACCTGGGCGACTCTGCTTAGCCAAATCTTCAATTCTAATAGAGACAAAATCTTCACTAAAAGTTATATTCCTAACGTCTGTGAAGTGTAAGGTCTGGCCTCTCTGACCAGACAACAGTGCAAACAAACACGTAATCTTTCTACTCAAGTCTAGCAATTTTGTGGTATTTACAGTCCGTAAATAATCTAACACAACAGAAGTGTCCCATGTCACATTGTATCTAGGAAGTGACGGCCTGTTCATGAAGACTCCTTTGAAAAACCGTCTCACTAGAATGTTATTACCAATGTTCGCTTCTCAAAAGTAGCTATAGAAGAGATGGCAGAGCGTGCTGTACATAAAGCACTATATCCCAAGCCATCATTATACAGCTTGGTCAAAAAATCTAACACACTATTCACATGTGGTACAGTAGTCCCTCCTTTGAGAGACCGCCCCTAGTGCCACCCAAAAGGTGGTCACATAAAGCAGGTGGTCCCTCAAAGGAGGTATAAATAACATGAAAAGTACTACAGAGAGACCTGATAATTGTGGTCTCTCAAAGGAAGTGGTCTCCCAAAGGAGTGGTCTTTCAAAGGAGGGACTACTGTAGCAATGAATTAATCTGCCTTTCACCACAAAATGAGAACCACTTGGAGAGATAACCCCCATATTGTTGTTGTGTTGTCGATCTCCACAAGTCGCTGATGAGAGAGGCTGTGTGGCCTGAAATACCTCGGTCTTGGAGGTGTTGCCGGACAATCTGCATACTATTAGTCTCAATTTCCGTTCTAATGGGTGTCTCCTGTATGGGTCGTGTGGAAGTTGTAGCCGACATGTCTGTGGCAGAATCTGTGGGTGATCTACCAGCATTCGCAGCATTTTCGTGAACCACGGCTGTGTGGTCCACAATGGAGCAATTAATACTGCGTCTGTCCTGTCCATTTCCAACTTCTACATCGTATCTCCCAGGACGCTGAAAGGTGGAAAAAGATATGCATAGTACAGTGACCAGTCTTGTTTGAATGCATCTACAGCTACAGCCTGCTGATCAGGCCTCCATGATACATAACTGTTGAGTCTGTGATTTAGCCGAGAAACAAACAAATCAATTTCAAGGGGTCCATAACAATCCTGTATTGATAAAAATGTATTTGAGTCAATCATCCATTCAGTATCTTCTCGGATTGACCTACTTTCTTGATCAGCGATATCATTAGAAATACCTGCGATATGTTCACAACTGAGCCAGATAGACCTATGCATACACCATAACCATATTGACCTGGTTAAATCATTGAGGTGTTCATATGTGCTGGCCTGCTTGTTTAAACAAGCAACTGCAGTTGTATTATCAACTCAGAGACGAACATGTGTCCCCTTCATTCCAGCACAGAAAGATTTCAAATTGAGAAATGTGGCAAGCAACTCCAAATAATTTATATGGGATTTTGTTTCTTCTGAAGCCAAGCTTGTCAAGCAGGCAAGTGGTATCATAAATGTTTTGCAAACAATCTACCTCTGAATCTCCTATCAATAAACTGTCATCCAAAAATCCTAATATTAAAATATGGCCCAGTTTCCATAAGGCAGAAAACACTGGTTTTAGCACTTTTGTGAAAATACGGGGTGCTGAAGTGAGCCCTTGTGCTAAACATGTGAACTGATATAGTATATCATTCAATAAAATTTTAAGTATTTCCTGTCCTCATTGCAGGCAGGAATGGAGAAATAGGCATCTTTCAAATCAGTTGACCTGAAAAAACACCCTGGTTTAATTTATTTCAATGCTGTCTGTAGAGTGTCCATTTTAAAATGATGGTGGTCAGTACATTTATTCAGAGTTCTGAGATTTAAAATCACTCTTAATCATCCATCTTTCTTCTCTCCCATAAAAACATTTTAAATGAATCCAGCACTATCATGTTCTGCACATTCAATAATGTGTTTGTCCAGCATTTTATATAACTCCTGATCCAGGGCTAATTTCTCTTGTGGAGAGAAATGAATGGGTTTAGGTACACAGCTTTGATAGGGTGTGGACTCAAATTCAAGGTGAACACCTGTAATATAGGAAAGAATCCATGCATCTGATGTAATATTATCCCAGTACTGTATTCTACTAGATACTTTCCCTGCCATGAAATTATCGGCAGTGCTCAAAAGTGACACAGTACCTGCACCCACCATGATTTGGTTGGTACCTACCACTGAATTATCAGCTGATGCAGGCATCTGTGGTTTCACTTGGAATTGGCATTGCCATTGTGGTGTGGCTTCTTCTTGTTGTTGTACTGGTGGTGTTTGGATAAAAAAGGCTTATCCCTGTGCTTGTGGTTGTCTCTACCCTTCTTATAGTTATATTGCCTGCCACCACGTTGACTGCCTGATCCAGAGGAGCTGGAAGTGACCTTGAAGCCAACTTTCTGTGTTTCATTTATGTCTTTAATCATCTTGCTCAGCTCATCCCCAAACAAATATTTAGTCACTGGCATGCTGGAGCTGCCCAGGTGCCTGTACTGTCTATTCAAGTCTGGCTTCAGAAATTCTCTCCGTTTCATGTTCAGTTCTGTAAAGCCATGCGCTAGCAACTGAAAACTGTCTGACAGCTTCTTCCAGTACATATTTTGATTGGGTGGTGTTCCTTTGGTCATATTTTCAAACAATGCGTCCATCACCAGTACCAATGGAATGAGCCCTTGGAGACAACTCTCCTGTACTTTCTGTAGACTCGGATCTCTTTGACAAGTATTCTGTTGAACTTTCTCCCATATCTCTTCATTTACCTTGGGGACTGTGAAGTTTTCAAGGTTTTGTGGCCTAAAATATTGATCCGACACTGTCTTTATCTTGGCCTCAGCACAGTTTAGCATGCAGTCCCTTGTTGAGAATAGGAGCCAAGTCCTCTGACAAGCTGGCCCCACAACGTTCCTCCGATTCAAAAAAGTCCTGAAGGGCCTCCAGTTTACCCAGCTTATCATTTCCTGTTGCAACAGCCCTTTGTCTTTCTTACCCAATTTGCACCAGTTTACCTGCGACATCAAAACTAATGTCAGAATCATCTTCAGAATATTCAGCTTGACTATCATCGCCGTCACTGCCAAGGGAGCTGCCATCTTGAATCTCGTCATCCGAGATCGCGTGAGTACTGCGAGATCTCTTGTCTGGGCCCTTATCAGCAGCAGCAGCCGCTTTGCGTTAAGGCTGGGCCTCCAGTTCCGTGGAGGAATGGGATGGGGACGCTATGTCCCTATGATTGACAGGCACATCTGGCATGGACACGGGTGTGGGCAAATGGGCTGAAATCTGCGCCATTTTCTCTGCCAGTTGGCGCATGAAGTTCGCGTGCATTAACTTGGTTTGCTGTAAAATAGCGTTACCAGCCGCATAATCCATCATTGGAATTCCCAATCCTTGAATGTTGTTTGAGGTGGATGCTGAACCAGATGGAACGCTGTTAGTGTTACTAGTGTGAGCCTCGATCGTAACAGGAGGCTGTATGTTTGGGTGTGTCTCATCCCCATTGGTCTGTGTGACTTTCCAAGTCAGTTTTGTGTTCGTTTCGTGACCATGTTGTGATTTAGTGGTCTCAGAACCATCAAGCACAGCTTCTTTCGTTGATTGTGCCATGTCAGCAACAGTCAACACTGTCCGCAAAGGGCACTTATGATTTGACCAATCTCCACGAGATTGTCCCGTAACTTGTGTGCACAAATGTCACTGCTGCTGAATCCCTTATAGTAAGGCCAATGACACTTACAAAAACCACAGTGTCGGTGACAACCGGAAGCAGCCAAAGTTCAGAACTACATTCTAAACATGTATTGTATAAAATCCTTGTTTAGTATCCAAAGTCGACGTATGATAATCACTGGAAACAAACTTAATTTGTTGATACTATAAACTAGAAAAGGATGCTACGCACTGAAGTTTGAGCATGCCTACGTCATCTCACGAGGTCCCTAAGTGCTATTTTTAGTGAGGTAGAATTTATTATTACCCACCACAAGGGAGGGTCTCGGGTGGGCACGTAACCCCTCTGTATCTTCGTGGCTCAACAGAATTCCTATCAAACTTCAATTTACAGGTAAGTCTCGTTTAATTTTGAATTCTGTCTCAACACTCAGATACTTGGTGGTATGTGAGATGTTTAAAGTAACTTGCCTGGAGCTAGCATGTATAAGTGAACGTTTCACCAAGAATTAATCCAATATTGCAAGTTCCACCAAATTTTCATTATCTAATCTAGGTTTACTGCATAGATCATCCAATAATCAACATGCATACCATTATAGTATACCAGCTATCAGTGTATATATAATTTGTCTATCTTATAACAACATCATTACCATACTACTTGTCCCCTTTCATGGAAGTTAATCGAAAACCCCTTATTAAACTTCAGTGCTGAAACATTCTTGGGTTTGCTTTGCATTATATGTTGACTTCAAAATACTGTGAGCATATGCCCCGCAGTTTTTAATGGGTTTTCTATAATGTCAAGCAAAAGTTTGTTTGTTTGACCACCCAGCTGTCTTAAGGATTGTCTGCAAATGGACTGCCTCCCGACCAGCGCAACTTACTGAGGCTGATCTGGTGCTGTGCGGACTGAACATTTTCATGTCTATCCCCGCTGTTTGCAAAGTCTGCTTTATCCATCTCGATAAAGTGTCGGTGCTTACCAGCTTGTGCGGCTTTACAAAACTGATAAAAAGTCTTGTTTGGTTCCCGCAAATGGCAACAGTTCATTTCACATACTCACTATATACATCTACAATACACAATGATGGTTCCTGAGCAAATCCATTCAATCTTGTTTCCTCTAAATGTATTCAAGGTTTTGTTTGTTTTAATGGATCTCCTATAGTAATGGCTATACCTTCTGAATCTAATCTAATATTACATAAGTCCATTAAGTGTAACGTTTGGCGTCTCTGGCCTGTGAGCAAAGGCATAAGCATGACTAGCTTCAAAGTGAGTTCCCGTAAAGCAAGATCCTTCACGGAACCAAAGTCCGCAAATAGTTCGAAACTACTTGAGTGTCCCACACAATCAAATTTTGGGGGATTGTTGGTCTCTTCTCAAAAACGCCTTTCATAAAGCGCACTATAAGAGGGTGCATTCCTATACTGGAGCCAGTGTTCATCTGCGTTAATGTTGATAATGCAGATTATGCTGTATTTAAGGCGCTATACAGTAGTCCCAACCAGTACAAATGGCACAGAAATTCCAGCACACTGTTCACAGCAGGTGTGTATGTAGGGATACCCCTTTGACTTGAAAAGTCAATCCATCTAGCAATGTATGTCCAGTATTGCTTCTGAGTCCCAGGTCTCCATGAGAACATGATGATATCTTGCACTGCTGGTGAAGGTTTTTGCATTTGTAGGCTTTCCCGGATACAAGAAAAGCCCCCAGTTGCATTTTCGGTAATGCTGGCCGTTGTGCTGGCTTGTATGGCAGCGTCAGTATCTCCTGTGGCCTGGGCAGCAAAACAGGACAGTCAATTAACACATAAATCAAAGCAGCAAACCACGGTTGTGTGGACCAAAAGGGTGCAATAAAGATGGCTTCTGCTTCTGCCTTCCTAATTTTCTTCAACATTTTGCTGAGCAGGCTAAAGGGGGGGAAAGCATACAAAATTTGTTGTCCCCATGCAACTGAAAAAGCATCTACTGCTGATGCCTCTGTGTCAGGCTTCCATGATATATATGGCTTAAGTTGAAAATTTAGCCTCAAAGCGAATAAATCTATCGCTGGTATTCCCCAGAGGTCTGTAATTTGCAGAAAGACACTGTGTAGCAATTTCCACTCAGTATTATCATGCAAAATTCTGCTTTGTTCATCGGCTTCTACATTTTGTGCTCCCTGAATGAAGGCTGAACAGAGCCATATATCCCTTTCTATGCACCATTTCCATATTTTCCTTGCAATGGTGTTGCATGCATGCTTCTTTCCTCCCATATTATTTATGTATGCCATGGCTGTAGTACTATCCACTCGGATTTGAATACGTACATGCTGTTCATGTGCACAAAGAGCTTTCAATGTAAACCAGGCTGCTAGGAGCTCTAACTGGTTTATATGTAACTGACTCTATATTTCGGACCATTGTCCTCCAGTTCTCTCATTGTCTCTGACACCTCCCCAGCCTATAGTACTGGATGCATCAGATGTTACTATTATATCTGGATTTCCATGGTCCACTAAATTAAATGCATTATCCAGGTTATCAAGCCACCATTGAATGTCAGTCTTTGCCTCATCAGACAACACGGTGTAAGCTTCAAAATTACCATAATGTGTGGTCAGCGCCTTTGATTTTTCATTGTCCAAAACACGGTAATACAGCTTCGCATATTTTACAGCCGGAAAGGCAGCCACCTTAAGGCCCACAAGTTCTGCCAGTTGTCTGATTTTTACATTTCTTGAATTGAGTATCACCGAGCACACTGATTTGATGCGTTCAGTTTTCTCCTCTGTAAGTTGAACAGTCATGTTCACTGAATTGAGTATGAAACCTAAGTAAGTCAGTGTTTGTGTGGGTTCTAAGACCGACTTTGTGCTATGGGAAATAAATCCAGCTTCCACGCTCACCTGCATGGTGCCTATGACATTTTCTCTACATTCTGTAATATTGTCCCCTTGCACATAAATGTCATCAATGAAGATAGAGTTAATATGTCCCTGCTTTCTGAGGTAGGACAATATAGGCTTCGTCAGCTTTGTGAAGAGCCTCGGGGCACTTGACAAACCATTCGGTAGACAAGTAAATTCGTATTATGTATCTTTCCAGAAAAATGTTAAATAAACTAGGCAAAATTAATAACCCTCCACTAAAAGCAATTCTTAATATATAAAAAAAAACACACACATATTTTGAATATATTCAATGTTTCTTTTATTCTGTATACACTTTAGAGTAGATCTGTAGAGGAAATTCTGATCAAATGAAGTTACGCTTCATTGCACAGTGTCAATAAGCAGACAAAGTCTGAATCACAAGTTTGCAAGAGTACCTGTAGAGCGCTCAAACATGCATATGAACTGAGTGCAGAGTCCCATCAGAAGTTATCACAAATGGTGCTTGCTTGCATCAAAAGTTATCACAGACTGTACTTAAAGTTAAGGCATTTTCTGAGTTCAATAGAGCAGAAATTGACTCATCACTGTGTCACATAAAGCACCTTTGAATGTCCATTCAATAGGATGTGTAGCCACCATGGTTGTCAATGCACTGTTGGCAGCGTTTTCGCATGCTGTAGACGAGCTTTCTCACAAGTGCCTGAGGTATACTGTCCCACTCCTCCAGAAGATAACGCCGTAGATCTGCGAAGTGTGAGTTAGGACCCATCTTCTGGTACACATTTCTTTTCATGTGGCTCCACAGGTGCTCAATCTGGTTGAGGTCAGGTGAGCATGCTGGCCATTCCATCACAGGGTTTTCAAAATGATTTTTGGTAGAAATTGGACGTAAAAGAGTAGGAGTTGGAACTGAGCAGGCCTTACGTGCGCCGCAGGCGCGAAGTCCCTCTAGTAGACAAAGTTCTTAAATATAAGGTTCTGAATCTACTCTACTTCAGAGGACACCACTGAGGTGGAAGGGCTAGAATTGTGTATTCCCATTATTTTCCATAATTTGAAGCTTGATAACCTCAATTGAAATGCATGTAGAAACTCCCAAATTTTTCATGGCAAATCTTTAAGGATATTTACTTTGTGAATTATATGGCAGGCCAGTAGCAGCAAAAGAAGCCACTTTTATCAAAGGTTATATTTACATGGAGCTCAATGGAAATACACAAGTTAACTCTAGGTCCTCTAGACTTTTTGTGTATTCAGTTGTGTAATCAACTGAATACACACTGAACACAGACTGATTGTAACCAGCCTGTCCTATTACTAATGTAGTTTAAATTCTAAGACTTGCATATGTGGCTGGCAGCATGGTTGATTGAATGACATTGCACAGTATGTAGGTCCCAAGGCCTTAGTATGGGTGTGAGTGACTTCAAAAATACCTGTTTTATTGGTACACCCATACTAAAATGGTGAGGGCACAGCTGAACACAACATGGTAAGCATGGTATTGTGCACATGATGGTATTATACAACTGAGGTTCATTAAAAATAAATCTAAATAATTAATATGTAATTTCACATTTTTTAATAGAAATATTGGTAATATTACAAAAATGTGTCTCATGAAGGCTCAAAATGATTATGAAAGAACAAATATTTATAACTCTGCTATAAAGTGATCACATTCATGAGAGAAAAGTTCTGGTCCATTTATATGGATGTGTAGCACAGCATTCAGTAATCAGCATCAGAATCACTGTCACTACTAGAATCACTTTCAACTTCACAGGGCGCTTCAATCCCAAGAGCTTGTATTACAGAAGACAAACTGTCTTCTATGCTACAACTGTCTGACTCAGTAGTTTGTTGAATTTCTGCCTGTGTTCCTGCCTCACATGCAGCAGTGACATCTGTTATTGACATGGAATATCTACCCCCCCTTCATCTTGGGATCTGGAGCATGTAGTTTTTGGAAGTTTTTTCCTCCCTCCTGGTTTTGCAGATTTCCATTCCTTAACAGACAATGCTATAAAGTTATCACATTCATCAGAGAAAAGTTCTGGCCCATTTATATGGATGTGTAGCATGGCATTCAGTAAATCATTTTTAATTTTACTGCGCAACCTGTTCTTCACCAAGTTTAGGCGACTGAACCCCCTCTCTGGCCATGCATTACTCACTGGCATAGACAGTGCAACTTCAGCTATTTGTGAAAGCATTGGGTATGCAACATGTAACCTTTGCTTCGAGAGTAGATTTCTGAGGCAAAACTGAATTGGCAAATCTTTAGCAGATGGACAAGGTGAATTTTCTTTCCAGTCACGCAGAAGATACTTAAAGTTCTGCCATTCCTTTGCCAACCTTTCTTTGCTGTCAATGTTACCAGGAAAAAAAATGCTGTGCTACTATGTCAATGTCAGTGTCGACAGCAACTTTGAAATCTTCTGGGGCATCTGTGCCAGGAATCGAGCTCACATCAAACAGTTGATATAAACTTTGCACAACAGGTGCATTGACGAATCGTTTTTTTTATGTTTTCTTTCAGGCTTTTCTCATACTTTTTGTGCAGATTCCTACAATCAACAATGTCATTTTCCTGCAGGGTGAAGTCAGTGAGAGCTACAAATTGTTCCACATGATTGCATAGTTGACCTACAGCTGTATCATTCTGCAGTTGTGCTTCCAGGTCATCAGTAGCCTTCTGGAGAGGACTTTTAATTTCACAAAAGACCACATGACTCCTTTGGATGATTTTGCTTACCCTTGCCAGAATTGGCAATACAGAGGCTAATACATGAAGAGCACCTAGGAATATGGGTCTCTGCATACTATGAAGAAGTCAATTTGCAGTAGGATTATTTTTCTGCTATGTCATTTAGAGTCATTCTTACTGCTTCATAATTTTCAGATGCTGATCGTACAGAGTTTTCAGTTGAGATCCAGCGAGTACGGCACGCTTTTTGCAGTTATTTTGCAACTTTTTTCTTCAGCTTCACATTGGAAATTTGCAGCTGTCTGATGGTCATTTGAATGTTAACAAATTTTGCAGTGTTTGCATTGCTGTACTCAAAAAGTTTCCCAAGTTCTGTAAGGTATGTTGTCACTGTGCCAATATATTGTAGCCCATCCTCACAATCGCCACATGCAAGGGCCAATCTGTGGCAGACACAATGAAAAGATAGAAGTCCTGGTACTAATTTTCAGATGAGTGGCAACTCCAGATTTCGACCCTATCATAACATTTGCTCCATCACTAACAAGGGCTCCCAAATTTTCCAATGAAAGCTCCAGTTCATCCAACGATTGTGTTAAAACTTTTGTTATTGTTTCAGCATCAGCAGAGGTACTATTTCCCTTTACAGAAGTTCTTGTATAAAAAGAAACTGGGTGTGGACGTTGTCTGTTGTGTCATCCACCAGTAATGAGTACTTTCTGGAAGACTTGGCATGTTTGACCACTAGTTCATCCCTAATTCTATCTCCCATCAGTATAATTATCTCACGTAAAGAACCAGGGGACCTGTGCCTGAAGTCCTTTGTAGAACATGAGGCAGCTTTTTCGATCAGATTGAGTGGACTATCAATATTATTGTTGGCCATGGCATGCATAGTGACCCAATAAATTGAGTAAAATGAAGCAAACAAAACATCGTTTTCATTATTTTTCATCTTGGTCCACTGTTGGTGAAAACAAGAAACATATTTCATCAATTCACTTTGTGTTGCTTCAGTGTGTTTTTTTGTTGCTTTATGATCAGTGAGTGCCTTTTTTTTCAACCTTTTGCAAGGCTGACTGTTAAATTCCTCTTTTTTGTTTTGTTCATTCTTCTTACATGACTGTTTGCAAAGTATGCAATATATGCCTTGACCCTCAATGTAAATGGGCCAAAATAGACCAGCATCCACTGCATTTTCTCTCACACTAAGCCATGAGTGATTGAACATTTCCTTATTTCTGTCCGCTCTAATTCTTTTTTTTTTTCGTTCTCTGATAAACTTGCACAGTCTCGACATTTACAGATAGCATGATGATGAATCTTTACATCATCCATATCTAGAAACAGCCTGTTGACAAGGGAAATTTGGTCTTCATCTGACACTGTGACTGAAAAAATAAAAATAAAACAACAATAGAACATGATATTTACTCATATTAAAACTAAGTCAAGTTGTACCTGAATGATTTCTTATGCCAATTTTAAAGCAAGAAATTTAAATTAGGCAAGCAGCTGAAGCTGGAAGTCTATTTTTACTTCACAAAGCTGAATGCAGAACTGAATATTTCAAATTTTAAAAAGTTAACTCTTACAATTTTTTTCCTAATAAATCAATAAATTGACCCCTAAAATTCATTTGATAAAGAATTAGATTGATTTAATTTTTGGCTTACATTTGTCATTTTGTAGTCAAGGTGGTAGAATCTTGGGTAATTTGTAAATTTATATAATTGCTACCATTTTCATAGGCAGCTTTCTTTAATCAAACATGGCCTCTAAAATAAAATATGACTTGACTTCATTGTTAACATTGAGTCCAGTTCAACCTAGTACACACCTTTAGGCTCTGGCTTATCTGCTGTGGAAGCCTTGCATTGCTGGGTCTCCTGTGGCAGTGCATGCTGTAACACACTAGTGGTAGGGTTTGGAGACTGTATTATCAGCACCTGCCCAAGTTCATACATATACTTTAATTTACTGTCCAACATTACATGGCAATGACATAACATGTGGTTTCAAAACTTTTTTTTTTTACCTCCAAGTCTCTATTTTTACTTTTAAACTTTTAATGCATGGACTTTAATCACATGATCTATCTATCTATCTATCTATCTATCTATCTATCCGTTTCGCCATGCCGCCACGGCCCATGTGTTGCTTCCGCAGGAAGTGTGTTTCTCTCTGTGTGTTTCGCCGATGAACAAATGCAAAGGCGCTCTTCATTGGCTCCTTTAATTTCTGCTGGCCAATCAAATTTCGCTTCACACATCGCTCTTATAACATACAACTGCAAGTGACATGACCATCGTTGAGCAGTATCGACTGGAAGAAAGTCGTATTGAATAAACGGCAACATTGATTCCACAGCACAGACAGTCAGTAATTACGATATGGGACTTATCAAGCAATTTTTTTTTTTAAAGGAACAAGTAGGCGTCGCTACTACTACTTGTAGCCGTTGTTAGCAACGGCTGACGGCTTGTTTTGAAACCCCTGCATCATCTCAACGCTCTCACTATCCAGGTAATCACGAACCACAGCTGAAACGTGGCCTGGCATTGTCGTGCATCAGCATGAAGATGTCTACAATGGCACCCGCATGTGGAATAAAACATGGGGTTCCAGGACATCCGTTATGTACCGTCTGCTTGTCATTGTTCCTTGCATGATGACGAGGTCTGTCTTGCCATAAGCAGAGATGCCCGCCCAGACCATGATGCTGCCCCCTCTGTATGCAGCTGTGGGCTGAACACAACAAGCAGCGTGTCTCTCCCCTCGCCGTCTCCATGCACGAACTCGTCCATCACTTCTGTGGAGGGAAAAGCGACACTCATCAGTGAAGAGAACATTGCTCCATCCTGCATGTGTTGTACGGACATGTTCTCTTGTCCACTGCAACCAAGCAACCTTGTGATGTGGGGTAAGAAGCGGCTTTTTCACCATGCTCTGGGACCTTAAACCAGCAGCATGTACTCTGTTACGAACAGTCTGGGTGAACATGCGTCTTTGGTGAGGATTGGCTCTCTCCAGCTGGCTCTGAATATCAGGACCTGTGCGGCTCCTACTCCTCAGTGCTGCATTGACAATGAAACGGTCTTGTTGCCGGGTGGTCAGCTTTGGCCTTCCCGGGTGTGGTAAATCTGCAACATCATTTGTGTTTCGGTATTTTCTCTACAACTCATTGATGGATTTGTGGTTCACACCCATTGCCCGTGCGACAGCTCTGCAACTTTCACTGGCTTCAATGCGACCTATGGCTCTTGCCCTGTCCATTTTGGATAGCCTTGGCATGGTGATGCTCACAGTTTGACCAGTGATGGCGAATCCATAACTGACAGAAAAAAACCCATGCCTTTATACCCATGATTGGCACAGTTTCTGGCCACATTACACAGGTATGGTGAGAAAAATCAATGGTCAGGAGGGTCCTAACAGGGACAGGAAAGACCACTCATGATCCTGTCTGCGAAGTGCACTTTTTGACTTTGTGTCACATTCAGCCCATGTGTAGGCAAGCATGGGCTCCAACTCTGCTCATCTTTACACATGATGTAATCAAAGGATTATGCTACACATACATGTGCGTATCTTTAAATTACATAAAAAAGTATGAGTACACCATTAAATTATTTAAGCGGAGGGTTATTAATTTTGCCTATTTTATTTCTGAAAATTGCCATCCACAGGGCAACAAAAATACGCATCTTTCCAGTCAATTGAAGCCATATAGCAACTTGGCTTCATGAGATCTAAAACTGATTGCAATGTTTGCAACTTAAAATGTCTTTTTGTTTTGCTATCATTTAGTCTTTTCAAATTTAGGATCATTCGCTGGCTCCCATCTTTTTAGGCCTCACAAATATATTTGATATGAACTCATCTGGCTCATGTACCGATCCCCGTATTATGCCCTTTTGCAAGAACTTGTCTATTTCAATGTCAATTACTTCTGCCTCGATAGCATTAAAATTTCTTTCTTTCGGTAGGCGATACTGTGAGGTTACATCACTAAATTCTATTTTACACACTTGAACAGAACTCAGTATCCAGGTATCGCTAGTAAACTTTTGCCAATTTGAGGTAAAGTATGCCAATCTACCGGCTTGAAATTTTTCTGTTAAGTCAGGCAATATGTGCCGCCAATGGGCTACATAGTCTTCCCAATTATAGGCCTGACTCACCTGAACTATCGCACACGCCCTCCTAGTTACTGTTTCTGCTGGCCTCTGCAGTTCTTGCTGCGATAGTTGTTGTGGTTGCATCAGCCTCCCTGAGAGTGAGGCTGGTAATTCCAATTTGACCTGTGACCTCTCCCTCGGCCCCGGCCTCAGCCTAAAAAAACTTCTGTTGTTGTAAGAGTCATACTGGCCGTGAGAGAAGCCCTGTGACATTTGCATGCCAAATCGATTCGTTTCATTAAGGTCCTTGACAGCAATTGCTCTGTTGTGTATTCCACATTCTCCATCCAACTGACCCTTTCCATGCTGAGATCCATAGTAATTTTTTGAAGTGCTCAACCCAACAGACAAGCTTAGGTCCACCATAGGTCCTCTGGACCTTTACTGTGCACTGCAGCCATCACTGTATATTACCACGTGTGCAATCTCTGTATTCTGCCCTTGAACTGATCAATTGCGATGTTATGATAATGTGCAGTGGAGATTTTCATGATTGGTGTCAGCACTAAGGATCACTAAGATAGGTCTACAAAGGATTGCATCATTGTGGTAGTGTGCCACGACTGGATGTATAGTTACTTGCTGTCAGCTGTAATGTGCAGTCTTTATCTCATCCTGTTGATGAATTGAGCAATTCTGGCCATGGTCCATTACCATCAACAACCAAGTTTTGGGCAAGTTCTCCAGTATCCTGTAGAATCAGTGACTCCCAAATGTGGTGCCTTGCACTGGAGCACCTACGTTGGCCATAAATTCTTTGAAATAGTTGACAAAAGTATTTCCTAGCTAGGAGTCTCTGTGTTTTGTACCCTGACCCAAGATCTACCTTGACAGGCTATGTGAGGATATCATCAATGTCATTTTCAAGTTGTACCCTGACCCAAGATCTACCTTGTCAGGCTCTGTGAGGATATCATCAATGTCATTTTCAAGTTGTACCCTGACCCAAGATCTACCTTGTCAGGCTCTGTGAGGATATCATCAATGTCATTTTCAAGTTGTACCCTGACCCAAGATCTACCTTGTCAGGTTCTGTGGATCTCTGTGTCTGTTTCCATTGAAATGACACATTGTGTCTGCAGTTTCGCCCATTTTCCTGGTGATATTTTATTGATCCAGGTGCTTTCAATACCTCACAAGATATTTGTGGTGACTTAGGTAGTTCCTTACGGACCTTACTAGTGATGCTCAATTTGGTTTTCATTGTTTTAAAAGGGCAAATATGCTTGTGGTATCAGAGCACCAGAATAAACAGTACTTAAATATATTTAGATAGTTGACGTGGTCATCATTTGACTAGCTTATTGACGTTTGTATTATTGGATAATATCACACTCAGTTCAGTAAAATTCTAATGATCAGATAACTTTAAATCTACAACATTTCATTTAAAGTAACTATATTTCACACACAGCTTTATTGAATTTCCATGTGTAGTCATCTTGTGGACGGATGACTCTTTTTAAATTTTTTTCTTTGGGGATGGCAATTAATTCACTCACATCACTTGATACACCCATGGAGGATGGTTTGGTGGTGATCCACATATCAAATGTTAAATTACCTTTTACCTTTGCACCCAATTTCAGTGGAACAGTCTGTTAATTTGACACACTAATCGTTAATGGGGAAGTCCCTACACGTGTCACTGTGCTACTTTTGTTCCTGAGCACAGACTTGCTTTTTGCTATGCTGATAGCATTTGAATCTGTACTGTCTCCTTTATCAACTTAACAGCTGCATCCATGTTTGACTGTTTTTTGTGGCATTATTCCCTCTTACAAGAAGGTCTGTATGTTAAGTTCTGTATGCATTTGTATGGTTCTTCCTTATCTTAACAGTGAATGGAAGGTCTGTGCTGCTTATACCTTTTACCCACAAGAGATACTTAATATGACTCAGAGCTGAGTAGTTCCCAACAGTGAGCACAGTTCTGTCCTTCTCAACAATGTCGTCCACTATATTGAAGGTACCTTCATTAAGTGGACCAGCAAACACACTTAACAAAGCTTGCATAAGTTTTCCCATCAGAGGGTATTACAGTCCTGACCACCTTAGCCTATTCCATCTACATCTATAGTCAGTTTCTAACTTTTTTGTGTGTTTCTTGACCATACTCCTCATCTTTTTCTTATGTGCCGTTGTGGCTACATCCTGAGTAGCCTTCAGTCTTTTTTTCCTTTTTGTACCTTGCTTTCCAGCTGCTTTCTTTTTCATTTCCAATTTCTGTCTCTTTTATTCTCGCTGTTGGTTTAGTTATTCGGCCTTTCCCTGTAATGCTTGGAAGCAGAGCATACATTTCTGCACAGGGCTGAATTCACAGGATCATGCAGGATGCCGTCTTGCATGAAATACACCAGGGCAGTTGTATTCTTTGCCTTCAAACTACATTTAAATGTCTGCTGGGCGCTCAATGTTTCAATGCCCATCCCACCTAGCTGACTTGGCTCTCAGGATGTCCCCATAAAGATTAATCAGCTTTCAACCATGGGACCATGAAAGGGCTATAATCACAGCCTTGTTGACCTTTGACAGGATGTATATTTGTCACTGTTAAATACATGACTCCACCACACATCCAGTCTCACCTCTTTTCCTTTTCCAGAGGTGGGAACAAACAAAGAACTGTCAACCTGGTACTTGAATATTTCCCAGGAATAGGACTCCATCTCTTCACTTGAGAGAACTTTGACCAAGCTAGGTAACTTGGCTAGGTAGCTCTTGCACCCTGTGTGACCCTTCACCATGTTCAACACACGATAAATAGCTGGCACTGCTAGCAATAATTCACTTCCAAAAGTCATCTTTTTCTGAAAGTACTCCTGATAGCTGATGTATGCTGTGGCACTTGTGCCTCAAAGTTACACCCAAGAGATTATCCATACCATATATACTTCAATATGTTACTTGTTCCATGCCCAACAAACAAATCTCACACACTCAGCTGATTCTGTTCATCACCAATGTTAAGCTTTTTTAACTCTGGTTCCGTAATGTTCCACAACAGTTCTGGTTTTGCGAAATAGGAGAATCAATCCTTGATCAGGTCCTTTGCTCATCATGCATGTAGTGGATTTTCCAGGGGGGGTGTTTCTGTTTTTATGTCTCCCGGTGGAAGCCTGGGGACATATTGTTTTAGTGCCCGTTTCTTCCGCTTCTTGTTGTTGTTGTTGTTGTTGTTGTTGTTGTTGTTCAGGTTCTTCAACACTTGGTTTCCGTGCGATAAGTCTTGAAGGACTTGACAGAATTTGATGAAACTTGGTAGGATTATGAACCTAATCAAGACCTAGGTTGGGAATGTATTTGGGTGACCGTGACCTAATTTCAAGGTCACAGGGTCACTTATGTGAAATTGGTTTCCATTTGATAAGTCATGAAGAACATGATGGAATTTGATGAAACTTGGTAGGATTATGTATCTTGGCAAGACCTAGGTTACGATTGTATTTGGATGACCTTGAGCGAATTCTCAAGGTCACAGGGTCACTTATGTGAAATTCGTTTCTGTGCAATAAGTCTTGAAGAACGGGATGGAATTTGATGAAACTTGGTAGGATTGTGTATCTAGGCAAGACCTAGGTTAAGATTGTATTTGGATGACCTTGAGCAAATTCTCAAGGTCACAGGGTCACTTATGTGAAATTGGTTTCCATTCGATAAGTCATGAAGAATGTGATGGAATTTGATGAAACTTGGTAGGACTATGTATCTTGGCAAGACCCAGGTTGGAATTGTACTTTGATGACCTTGAGCGAATTCTCAAGGTCACAGGGTCACTTATGTGAAATTGGTTTCCGTGCAATAAGTCTTGAAGAACGTGATGGAATTTGATGAAACTGGGTAGGATTATGTATCTAGACAAGACCTAGGTTGGGATTGTATTTGGATGACGTTGAGTGAATTCTCAAGGTCACAGGGTCACTTATGTGAAATTGGTTTCCATTCGATAAGTCATGAGGAAAATGATGGAATTTGATGAAACTTGGCAGGATTATGTATCAAGGTAAGACCAAGGTTGGGATTGTATTTGTATGACCTTGACCTAATTTTCAAGGTCACAGGGTCATTTATGTGAAATTGGTTTCTCTGCAATAAGTCTTGAAGAACTTGATGAAAATTGCTAGAGTAATGTATCTAGGTGAGAACTAAAATAGGATTGTAATTTCCAAGCAAACTTGGTCATTTGTAATTTGTTATCACCTGTAGCTTATTCAGAGATGTAAGTGTTCCACCGGGAGACATTTGATTTTCTGTTGGAAAATCAGTCTGTTCTAGTTTGTTTTTGTTTTAGTATTTTGTTTTTTTAACCACAAAACATACTTCTGAAATATTCCAAAGACTGCCACAAAGAAATGCAGAATCTATTGAGTTTGAACACATTTGTGGAACAGGTTGTTGATAATGCAGAACTTCCGCTCCTTCCCATCTGCTGCTGGGATATTGGATTTGCTCTTGATGAGTGAATGGATTTCTTGGATCTGTACACATGCTTCCTCGCCTGTGTCTCTTCTGTGGTGGCGAACACAGCCAGATAAGTGGCCTTGTCCTCTTTGCCCAGAAGACCAAAGTAGAGAACTGTATAGGATTCCGTGAGTTGGAGTGTGTTGATGCCCACATCAAGGACAGAGAGCCACTTGTGACAGATAAATCTCTCGGGCATTGTGTACTTCAGATCCAATAAAAAGCACACCTCCTCAAACCAGTCTCTCAGGTGTGCTGACCACTTGATATCATTGTTCAATTCCCTAAACAGTCCTTCCACATGATAATTAAAGGGCTTGCAGATGTCCCACAGCATTTTGGTCATGGTAACAAAAGTCACCATGTTTGGTGCCTTCATCATCAATCTTTGTTCCACGCTCCCATTGTAAGTTGGAATATTTAATTCTAAGTTAATTGGACACCTTGTTTAATCAAGTTCTTAGATTAGTTTGTTACTTTCACTTTACACTGTTATTGTAAATATTCATACTACATGTACATGTACCTTCAAAACATTTCTGTTTTATACAAAACACAATGACATAACTGTATCACAAAGTGAAATACATGGGATATTTCCATTTCATTTTAATACGGTGCATAAAAAATTTTGAACTGCAGCAAAATAATTGGACTCATGATAGTATGATGTTTTCAGCTTGTACATGTATTAACATATGCAGCTTTCTAAATTCATTGTTATAGCTTGAAGCCCAAGCTAAGATACCTGTTTGCCATTCACTATGATAAAACCCACACCATTAGAAAACACTACCTTTTACCATTATAATAAACTCACTTAACTTTTCCACTTATCTGGTTCATACCAGACACATAATTAAAATATCACTTTGTTGACAGCAAGAAAGGAATAAAAATATAATGTAGTTGTTTGAAGACACCATGCTGAGCTGTGTTGAAAATTGTATATCTAACAGTTACTTTACAAACCTATCAATTTCAAATAGAGCACAGGGACTGCCCATCAAGCTGGGTTTTATTTTTATTTATTTTTTTTTTTAAACATTGTATGATGTAGAGCAGAATGGGTCTATGAATTTGAGTTTAAGAACTTAAGTATTTTATGTTGTATTCCAAAACAAAGATAGGGCTATCCATGTCGGTGATATCAGCCTTAGCTGATGATATTGTAAAATCTTACGAAAGACAAACAGGTCCTGTTTAAGTTTTTCTGCTCAACATCCAGAAGTCGTATCACTATCTTTCAATTCAATGATCAATGAGAGGCACAGCCATCAAAGATAGCTGGGAAAATATACGCCATTTTCGTGTTTCAATTTTGTCCCTATGCTTTGGGAAAAGCATGTGTTTCTCAAGAGTTTTCCGTCCACAACTTCTGTATTCCAGCACAGTCACAGTACTCGCACAAAACTTTCCCAAGGGTGCTATCTTCACAAAGCAATACCCAAGTCTTTGTGTAGCACGTCCAGCTTTGACTTTGTCAACAGTGATAGTTTTGTTGAACCATGCGAAGGAAGACCAAGTTCACAATACATGGCTTAGCAGCTTTCTCTTCCTCCCTAATCCAGGTAAATGTTAACTCATCTGGTTTCTTCATTTTTATGACAGTAAAAACATGGCCCATTCCTCAATAATTGTAAAATTCTTCCAGTTCAAAAAATTCTTGATACCAAAGGCTTTATTTTTGATTTTACATCAATATTAAACAGGGCCTGTACAGGTTCCTTGAAAACCTGGAAAGTTATGGAATTTGTACAATTTGGCTGAAAGTCATCGAAAGTCATTGAATTTTGGAGTTGCTCATTCCGAAATTGTATTGCATGTACATGTGAATTTTTTTCATTCTTCACAATTGTCCATAGCATGTCTTAATATATATATATATATATATATTATATATATATATATATATATATTATATATATATTATATATATATATATATATATATATATATATATATATATATATATATATAATTTTTTTTTGGTGATCAGGTGCATGCAGCTATTTCATTATACATTCCCTGAAATTGTAGAATTGTAGAATCTTTCCATTAAGGCCCACACTTGAGTAAAATTATACTTTTTAAGTCTTGATTTTTGAAAGAAATTTAAGTCATGCAAAAGGTCATGGAAATTGACAATCAATGGTGAGTGTGGACCCTGTCAAATTGCACTTTATCATATGGGTGTTTTATAGCGAAAGGTGCCTATGTATGTAAACTTAGTTGGAGTGTACGTGAACTCAATTTCCACATTTTTTCACTATATGGTGCTATTGTAATTTTTTTTTTAACAAATTATCCCAGTAAAGATATAAGGAAGGGTAAATGTATATGTTAGTATTAATACAATAGGGATATCAGGAAACCTGACACATTGGCTTCTGTCTTGGTAATGGTGGATCTCAGGCCCATGGTTACTGTTAAACACTCAAAGGAAAGTTTCTACGAGAATTTGGTATTTCTTTGGATGTTGTAAATTTTGACCTTGAGTTACTTTGAACATTCACTGGCATTTTGCCTTATATATTTTTGTCTCTAATTGCTGGATTCTAGTCCCAAAGTTATTATTAACTTTTTTTTAGTGGCACATTTTCGATTGAGTCAACAGCTTTATTTGGCGCACTTTGAGTACAGTGGGACCAAGGTGTGCCAAGGAAAGCTGTTGACCTTGCCTTATATTTTGTGTAACTACAGGCATGCTAGTCTTTGGATGAAAGGTCTTTTTACAAGGAACATGAATCTTGCATCCTTATTCTAATTCAGAGAAGTTTAAGCTGTCAGCACACTTTAGGGACATTGCGCCCAAAGTTTGCCGAGAAAAGCTGCTGCTCAGTCAAAACTTGACACTGAAAGAATTAATGCTGAATGTGTATGAACAAGGACAAAGTTGGGAAGATATGGCAGAGATGAGTTGCCCAAAGAAGTACTAGCTATGATAAGATGATGCAGTGGACTACCAGGATCATCGTCAAAACTAGAAGCTGTATGATTACCAGGCTGGAACAGTGCTGTCTTCGAGTAGCCAGTCACATTAACACTTACTGGGACTGATTGTGCAAATGGAGACTGTGCAGTTGGTTGCTGGCCAGGAGGAAACGACAAAAATAGTCTTTTTCAACCAAGCCTTGCATGTTTTGTTTAGTAATGTGTATTTTACAATCAACCCCAATACCTGCAACTTTTTTTGCTCAAATCTGATGTCACATAGCAGTTTTCCCATTTTTAAAAAGAAAAGTTTTTTTCTTTTTTTTCCCAAAAAGCCTGTGTCAAGCTCTGAGTGGGCTGCGCTCACCTTGCAAGTCCGTGTACTTGATTGTCTCTCGATTATCAAAGAACGATCTCATTGAAAGATGTACTGCCGGTGAACATTGATTACCTTGCCTGCATTGCTGTGGAAAAAAGCGGAATTGGATCGGAAATTTTTTAGAATAGAAGCTTAGTTATGACTTTTTTTTCCTCCATACAAACTAATTATGCTCTGTCCTTTTAAGGGATCGTTCATGGTTTTCACAAGCATACAGAAAGTACACGAGTGAGAGGAGTAAATGGTGGTGTACTCTTTTAATATTGCATAAAGTGATGATTAGGTAATCGGAACGTTGTTATTGCTACTGGACAGGAACAAAAACACTGGACTTACTTACATTGTAAGCCCAATAAGTTTTGCTAATAAAATTTAAACCAAACCACAAGTGGACCAGTTTTTTCATTGATTCTCTCCCCCTTTTGTCAACTGAACTGGGATATCATCCTTCTAAAATGTCAGAAAGAAGTCTTTCTGAAGAAGGGAAAGGGTCACGAAAAAGAGTACTCCGTGTTCTGTCTTGAAAATGATGTAAATGTTGATCCATCCCTGATGCCACGAGTTGCAAGATGGATTCTGGTAAAACATGGTGGATACCTTGGCTCCCACTGAAGTACTTTTCATGTTGGTTCTGTTTGAAAAGTTCCCTCGTGCATTGTAAGGCATTCTTGTAACAAACTATGGTTAGTAAAACGTAGAAAAACAGACGAAAATACCGAGTTGCACATACATAACAATTATCTGAGGTGCAAGTTTCTGAATTTTGGTTAATAAGGTATAATTAAATGTTCTCAAAATATCCATCCATTGAATGTGTATGAACTTGACCCAAAATACAAGGAGGTGCGTTCTTCAAAAGAGCAGGAAAACAGTATTTGATACAATTACTTGCTTTATTTTGTTCGGGAAGAAGAAGCTTTGAAAATATCGGATATATCTATTTTTTATTTTCTGAGGATGAATTAGTGTCGGAAAGAAAAAGATATTTTTTCAAATATTCATATAAATGTTTCTGAGTATATTTGTAATGCAATTCCAGGGCTTGGAGTTAATGCATCTTGTAATTGAAAAAAATGGTGATTTCAACAATGGATCAGCATGAACATAATACCTTTCATGACAAATGAGTCGTACTACCAATTTGTGAAGTTTGGAAATATGATCCCAGGAATATCCCCAAGTTAAAATTGGATATTAAGATGAAGCAAAAACAAAGATTTTTATCTAAGCAATACTATATTCTTTGGCATAATAATAAAACATGATGATGATGATGATGATGATGAATAATTCTTTTAACAAGGATCAGAATCGGTTGCCGTCTGGCAACTTTCAGCCAAATTGCTTTCCTTCAACAAAATAAAATGTTCTTAGTTTGGTCTGACTGCTGCAAATTTTTTCAAATCTTTTGGGTAAAGCAGATCAGGTGCTAGTTTGCTCTTTTTTAAGCCAAAATGCATTGAACACATTCTCATCCCTATTTTAAACATGCATTTTAATTTGTAAAGCGTAGTAGCGACCTTATTTACATGTGTGTTCCCATTTAAAGTTTCACGAACAATAATTCAAGAAAATTAAATTCAGTTCATGATACTCAAATATGATTTATTTTTGAATCTTAAGCTGGGATAAATCTAGTATTAAGGATGACAGTTCTCGAATCTCTCTGCTGATTCACAGCTATTAACCATAGATCGTGATGAAAGGAAAGTAGAGTAATTGATTAATGGTGGGATTTGCGATGATAGCAGGTCGGGTGATTATTACGAGGAAACGCCATTTTGCGTTGGAATCCCATAACATATATTTCAGAGGACGATAATGAAATAGGGTAAGATTTATTTCAGGGGCTGTGAAATAATTAAGCATGAAACGCAAACCTGAACCACACACACACACACAAATGCACACATGCGTACAAACACACCACACATACATATGGATATACATACCACATACACACATACATATATACATACAAACCACATAGATATATGCATGCATACATATAGAAAAGTTCATAATTTTTCATCATAATGTGGGTTGTATTTGCTGAATGCATCCTAGCGCCATTCCTTTAAAAGTAGGAACAAGGAAATTGCAATATATATTCATAATTTATTTCCTTATTGGACCCACATATTGATGCTGCACGGTTAAACTAGCCATGCATATAGGTACAGTAAAACCTGTCCTGGTGGACACCTGTCTACTGTGGACACCTGCTTAATGCGGACAACTTTGGCCAGAACCGAATATTTTAAGGTCATTTTCATATTGGTGATACCTGTCTACAGTGGACACCTGTCTATTGTGTTTTGCGGACACTATTTGGGGTACCAAATGCAAAAACAACCTGTTTATTGCTGACACAATATATCAATGCATTTTTTGCAAGTTGTTATGTTCCAAGTTGTGATGCGTGAACAGTGCCGTGCATGTTTAGCTGAATCAAAGACTAATTAATCTATTGTTCAGTGGCCTGTAACACATAATAAGCTCACTCAGCCAAGCAGTCAGGCTGCAATGCCTCAACGAACATATGCCAGGTGTCTCTGAGCACTGGTGCTCCTGTTGAGGGAGGTTGCTCACACTTTTTCTGTCTATCAAACAGTTAAGCTCCATGGATCAATCATTAAGCCTAAAACAAAAGACCCACTGAGACTCATGTGAAGTTATTCACAATTGTAACAACGGCACGTACAGTTATACTGTACTCAAAGGATTGGATATCCCTATGGTATGTTTGTTGTTTGTTTCATTTCTGTTAGTAAAATAAATTACGCAAACTTTCTTTAGCCTGGTAAGCCCATACATACACAATTTCCCCTTAAAAGATAAAAGCTGTAAAATCCCAAGTTAGAGTGTGTTTGAGTAAAATGTCAGGGGCATAATGTACAAAAACTGAGAGCAAATGTACTCTGAGATCCCCAAAGTACAGCCGCTGCCTATTGTGGATACCTGTCTATTGCGGACACTTTTGCCAGAACCACAGGTATCCGCAATAGACAGGTTTTACTGGACTTCAGTCCATGAGAACAATGCATTTCGTTTTCCAGATGGGCCGCAACCCCTAAGATGCCCTCACCAGGAAAAACTAATGGCCATGCTTATCAGATAAATTACCAAAGTTAGCCTTCCAAATACTCCTAGTACGACTGGTAGAATTATTAAAGAATTGTTACCAACATGCATTTAGCTTAGACTATGAGCCGCTACTCAGAGAGACAATTTACAGGCGCCAAAACATGTTACCCGCTGAAGACCATTTAATTGATTTGCGCTAATGCAGCATATGTCAAAATTCTACAGAAGAACGTGTGCAATATGGACAATAGTACTTGCATATTTATACAGTTCAGACAGTGAGAGGTCAGCGTATGGGAGTGTAAAGAGCTCGGACTGCGGAATCGGGTAACGACTATCAGGAAGTGGTTCTGGACGAAAAGACACAAGTATAATACATGCATACGTATCCCCAGTGCGTTTGATCAGTCATAATAGGATGGAGCAAACACTGCACACCCGCAGCAGTATCTTTGAGGATTACATATCACGTGATTGAAATTGTTCAAAGATTTCTTATTCATCAATATTGTCAATAGTTGTTGAGCATTTCAGCTTACTGAGGAATAAGTATAATGAAGGCTGCGGACTTGAATAAGTATAATGAAGGCTGCGGACTTGGGTACCTGTGAGCTTCGAAGTATACAGTTTAATCGTAACTGAAATAATATATCTTATACTCTTCCATTGCCACAAATATGATCCGTCTTCCAGCTTTGTATTTGCCACATTTATATCGTTCACAGTACGCCTCTCTGTTATGTCTTCTGAAGCCAACATTTATTAAAACTGTCAACAATGCATCCTAATACCACTAAAGCAATCTCCCATACATCATAATACAACTAAAACAATCTACCATACATCACAATACGACTAAACCAATCTGCCATACATCATACTACCACTAAACATTATGCCATTCATCATAATACGACTAAAACGTGCCTAGAGGACCAACATAAGTGTATATATGGTAGAACGTGTGCGAATTGTTCGAGTAACAACTGAAACAGAGCCTATTATATATATATATATATATATATATATATATATATATATATATATATATATATATATATATATATATATATATATATATATACATATACATATATATATATATATGCATTTATCTATCATATCTATATTATTCATGGCTATTTTATACAAAAAGTTAAATACTTAATTCCGCACCTATTTTTCCGATTTGCATCATAGGTTTCTACATTTTCAAGAACCGTTCGTACACTCTGGTATATGATGCAATTTGTTCCTTTTAGTGTTTGGCTGGTCGAACGTTTTGAGGTGATTCCTTATGCATGACATACCGGTATTGTTCTGTCAATGTATCCTTCAGTTTCTCCCAGCTGTCCCTGACATCTGGTGGTGATTTTTTTCGACCACATTTTGCTGGGCTACACTGTGCCGAGTGGCAGTCTCCACAAACCTTTTCATTTGCCCGATTATAGAATTTGCAAACAACAAGATTTATAAATGATCGTGCATCTTCCAATGAACGACCAAAAATTGGCTTTGTCTCAAGATAAGCAACTTGAGTACCCGTCCCACTTTTCTTTTCGTATTTTTTATTCTAAATCTGGCAACACCATCTCTCGAATAAAATGTGACATAATATAGCTTCTTGGCTAGTCATGTGGATGTTGTTTTTTCTGCCATACTAAAAGCACCAGTTAATAAACACAGACACAGGGAAATATAAGTAAGTGTGAACGGATTGGTACCTAGAGAACAGTGTGTGACCATAATGTGGTTCACAGGATTAAGCGGTTCACCATGACAACTCCGATTCAGATTCACAAAATATAAAGCATGAGCTCGTCCGGGGCAATCACAGGCAAAATACAACATTCTTCCCACTTACGTTCTGTGTTTGGTACACTTCGAGATGGTTATATGAGACATTGCATAAAATCTTTGAGTAATATAGATCAATTCATTGCAGCCTTTTTACGAAGTTTTTTTAGATGTGATTGTGACTGGCCCCGCTGTCAGTCTGCCATTTAATCTTTAACCCGTGTACTTTGGTCGCCCTGACAAGAATCTGTGACCGTGGGATCGGATGCTGTGGCCTCTTAGTGGACACTGACACTGCCCTAAATGAGATAGCATCACGTGTCCAATCTTGTGGTGATTCCCACAGAAGATGAGGGTGGTCACACGGCCGGACTTCTGGTGCTGGGCTTCACCAAATCATAATGTGACAGTCGGTGATCTAGATGGTTGTTCGAGACGAGACAAGGGGTTCTTTCATTTGGCAGCTGTGTCCAGCATCACCACTTTACACTGTTGAGGCAGTGACTCAGTACTATGCAATCAGCATCAACAGGCCAATTAAGGCAGTGTGGGAGCATTGGTGTGCTTCATGTTCTGTGGAATTATTCTTCTTCCCCTTCTTCTTCCTCTTCTTCAGTGGACAACAATGTGCATATTCTGTATGACCTAATAACTAGACTTGAAGGGACTGGGGCATGTTTTATAGCCAATGCTGACAGATACATTTTCATGTCCGTCTCACGCCAGGCCAGGCGCAGTTCGACTGACAGTATCTATAATATTGTGCATTGTCACCATACAATTGCGGGATCAACACCTCAATGTGGTATACACAGTTCGCTGTATGTCAAGTCATTTCACATTTAGCCTCACCAATTTGCCTGCTCTGAGCTCCTTCATAGAATCTTTTCTTTACTGGACGAACCATTATGCTCCTTCATGAGCGTAATGCTGCCATCGAGTTGCTTCAATGGCAGTAACCAACCTACAATACATTGCATAAATAAAACTAATTGAGTAGACTTCACATTGCACAATTCAGCTATACCCAGGATCAAATGTCAGTGTTTATAGACTCTTAATCCGATACACAAAGGTTTACTTTTCGCTGTGGACGTCAAGCAATCTAACTAAGGCCTGAATCGTTGGACAGGTTTTCCGACTAAGTCAAGCAGGGGTGTGCCTTAACATAGTCTCCGTATATGCGGGCAACCTTGTACGCTTTCCGGGTTTCCCTCATTGCTTTCTATCAGAATACCTTCATGTGTAATTTTAATCCACTCTGTTCTGATCGCCTCTTCCTAGATTCCCGAGGTATCTGAATATATTGGGAAGTGGCACACGAAGCTCCATATATGTCGTGTGTGCCGTTTTGTTTCCTAACAGTCTGCAGCACATATCTTGCATAGGAATGGCTTAAAATTTGCTTTTCAATTTAAATTAAACACATATTACAGGTTAATAGTGAGTAATGAAGTTATTCTATGTGCAGTTTCATGCTCAGCATTTGGAACTTTCCGTTTACTTTAGGAATTTCAATTAGGCCTGCTACTAAATTTTGTCACAAATTATTCTAATGTTGCCTGTTTAAACATCGCTTTTACAACATGATATGTCCTTTTTTATTTCATACCTATGATTTACAGAACATAATCATTTTCATCCGTCATGCGTGAACTTTGTTAGGTCAGTTTCTGTTTATTAGGTCACGTGACGTGTCGCTTGAAGGGCCGAGTTTTCCACGTCGGCCATAGGTCCTTGGTGAACGTTTTTAAACGTACATTTTCTGTATTCCTATAATAGGTAGCCTCTCGGTCGTCTGCATCACAGATGTGGCGCGTCTGCTTGTACACATGTAACGTCATCACGTGATCCCCGTAGACACGTGCATGTTGGCGGTGCAAGATTGTGTAGTCTACAGCTATCTCCATACCTTATCTCCAAATTGGCTGAAATTCAACACTTCATGCGCTTTGCATGCACGTGGTTTGCCAATTGTGACCATCACTCACTACCTCATGTGGTGTGCCATCGTGACCACTATTCACTATCACACGTACTGTGCCATCGTGACCATCACTCGCTATCTCATGTGGTATGCCATCGTGACTATCACTCACTACCACATGTCGTGTGCCATCGTGACCATCACTGATCACTTCATCCGCTTTGCCATAGTGATCATAACAACTCACTTAATGCGGTTTGCCATAGTGATTGTTATTGCCCACTTCGTGTTGTTTGCCATAGCGACCAGTACCGACCATTTCATGTGGTTTGGGGAGCTGGTCACCACTGATCACTTATTGTTAACTCCAGTGGTCACTTCTGACCACTTCATATGGTTTGCCACAGACATCATCATCTACCATCCATGCAGTTCCCGTCTATATAGTCTGCACTGATCGCATCATATAATTTACCAGGGTCATCGCCACTGGGACGCGTATATAGTTTATAAGGATGGTTACAAGCAACAACTTACAGGTGATGTACGGTAGTTTATCATCAGTGACCTTTAGCCTAAGATGAAGTGAGAGCTGCTGCACTTTACAATGCCCTTTGCTGAGAATTATCATGTACATAGGACCTAAAATGTACCAGTAACATGTAACATATTTAAAAGAACTTTTTAGTTTGAATTTGTCTGATTATATTTTCCTCTGGAAGCTGTGCAGCAAAATCCTGTGCTTTTCTTTCCGGGGGAATACCTGGTGCTTCTGGAACTCCTCTACCTCACGCCACGCTGCTGTGGTAATGGCTACAGCTCACTCCACGCTGCTGTGGTAATGGCTACAGCTCACTCCACGCTGCTGTGGTAATGGCTACAGCTCATCTCACGCTGTTGTGGTACTGACAATACAGCTCACACGACGCTGCACTGTGGTTACGACTTTGCACCTCGTCTCACGCCGCTGCAGTTATGGCCACAGCTCACCTTACGCTGCTGTGGTAATGGCTTTAGCTAGCTCACACTGCTGTCACAGTGGTAATGGTAAAAAAAAATCCAAGATGGTGACAAAAATGACCACCCAGAACATGAGTGTTTTCAAAAAAAAAAAAAAAGCCCCAGACGTAGACTGTAATATTTTGTTTGTTTTTTATGTTCGCATCATACGGACATGTTGCAAGCAAAGTAGATGCCTACCAAAATATCTCAAAATCTTAAAACGAAACAAAGTATCCAAAACTGGTTGGACATAACCTTAATTCTAAATATTCGCGTTTTGCGCTTAAAGTAACTTCACCAACGTGATTCTTCGAGATAAGAGCTACTTGATTGATGATGTCATTGCCTGCCGTTTGTCTCATTGTAAACAGTCAATTTCGCCAAGCATTATACATGTATTAACAAGCTGCATGGTCCGATCACCTTCTGAATATACTTATTTGGACCAGAAGCTGAATTAGTGGGACTCTCTCCAATTTAGTAAAGTAGATACAAATGATGGCACAGAATTCTGTCTATACGCACTAAACCGTATCACCACTCTGCAAACCTATTTTCCCAATCCTGATTATAGTCCAACCTTAAGCTAGAACATATTATACGATACACCAAAGAGAAACATCTACGTACTATTGAAAGGAGTCAAATTCAACAAACCCAAAGCAAAATGTCTCCCTGGATGACAAATGGTGTATTGCGATCTATAAAGTATTGTGCTAACTTGTTTTGATACCTAAAATGTACGATGGAAAATAGTTTGCACTATCTTAATATGAAGCGCACCTCCAAGTTTACAACAAAATCATCGGCGTATATGTATTCGGCACAAAACAAAATTATTATGTGATCACCACTTGAATAGATTTGAAGACAATAAACAAAATAAATGTGGTACAAGTTTGGTCTTCAGTCCAAAAAATCTGCTGACATTTATCGGCGTTAGTTTCCCCTTAATAGAAATGTGACATATATTCATAAGTCTCACTAGGTATGAATATTCAATGAACGTATCGGAAAGATAACATATGTTAACAAAACAGCGGGTTTCTGTCGATTGGTTTCGGCATATTACACGGACTTGATTAACTTAAGTGAAAGCCCGCATGCAACATCCGGCCGGATTATTATATATCAGGCGTCTCCTGCTTAATCAGACTCCCATCCAGCAGTGCAACCGTAGGAGACCAATTAATTGCAGCCTCCTGCCGAATGCTATGCTAAGTCTTAATGGAAAATATACTTATGACATACAGAGACCATATAGAATCGTAAGCCATCGGTCTTCATTATCCGTGATGACGTCTCCAGATGAACGTCACCTTCAGAATTGGTAACTAATTGTGTAATTGGGAATGTCAATGGCACTTTTTATTTCTCCAGACCAAGCACAAGTAACGATCTGGTTTGTGTTGTAACATTTTTCTATTACGATACACTTATCGGCTCAATAACCTTGCCTGCTTGCCCGACCAATCTCTTGATTTTTAATGGCCCAAGAGCTGGGAAATTTTGATAACATGATTGGCTTTTTCTAAACTACAATGGAAGCGCTCCTCTGTGAAATGTAACTCCACAGGACATTTCTAAAAAGGGAATATGTTCTGTTGCAGAATAGACACTTTCGGGAGAAAATTGCACTTGAAATAAAAATATTTAAACTACTACGTGACGTTTTCACTGATGTTGTTGGCGATAATTGTCAAGATTAACAGGCATTATGATATACATCCTGCTTAGCATCATACAAGAGATGGACTTACATGTGGTAAAAATGGATTCAATAAAGAATCTGCTGAAAATCTATATCTAATATGATTATAAAAGTTTGTCGGAATAATCGGTTTGTCATACTGTCCTATAACAAATGAGTCCGAAGTCCTCTTTGTTTACTGTTTTATTCATGTGAAAACATAGAGAATCTCCATCGCGGAACTGGAAACTGTTTCACAAATGTAACGAGCAAGTACCGTTTGAGCGATAATGTATCTCTCAAACGAAATCTCATCTGTGAATTTATATCCAATGGGTTTTCTATGTACCCCAAGTTTAAACGCAGCATAGGGTCGAATTTATGAGAGTGCTTGTGCAATAATACCAACAAGTCAGGATGAATCCGTCTTGTACAGAACGCCAAAGACGGAGAAATTTAAGTGTGGTAAAAGCGATAAAGGCCAAGCATTATTTGGCACGGGACATGGAGGTCACAGCGTTGACCTCTGGAATCAAAGTGGACGTCACAGACGCTCGTAACGTTCAGTCAGTCAAGCGTTTCGGCTAATATAAGCCCACGCTTGGGGGGGGGGGGGGTGGTGATGGTGGTGGTTAGAGAGGGTGGACCTGGAATATCTATACGTCTAGTCAGCGACTTCGTTATAGAGTAGGGCTACATAGACTTGCATAATACATACAAGATTCTATTTGAATTTTATATACCTGTCTGTCTGAGTATTCTTAGAGGGCCATTGGGCCAGGATGAAAATGAAAAGAGCGCTAGCCGGCCAGGTGGAAAAGCTAGTCGAGCCATCGAGATAATGGTACCGTGAATGATGTTGGCCTGACATATCAAGTAAGGGATTGAAATATATCGTGGGTCCATAGAGCCAAAGAAAACCAACACAAGTGAAGTGAAGGAATATAGGCCAAATGTTCATGAAGGAGGCTGATTATGATGACGATCTCCATCGACATGCAGCATGGTTTTTGTTTGTCAAATAAAATGCGCAATATGCCTAGGCCCCATGGCCATAGTTTTGCGAGAAAGCTTGTATTTGAGTCCGCGAAGTAAAGCAAGTCGTTGATTGGCCTTGTTGATGTTGCGGGTAATGTGGGAATGCCAAGTAACGTTTGCGGTCGAAATAATTCCTAAATGTCTTGTTTATTATTCTTAATAGAAAAAAGGACTGCAACTGATTTGATGGCATTAAATGTGACACCCCATAACTTACCCCAAACAATAATTCTACCAAGATCGGCATTTATTCTTTCAGCAGACGTAATAGGGTTATGGAAAATCTCCAGTGCACTGGTATCGTCCGCAAATAATTTAATGTCACATGTTATATCATCGGTTATGTCGTTTACATATATCAAAAAAAGAGGGGGACCTAGGACAGAACCTTGAAGCACGCCGGCCTCGACTGGTAACCAGGCAGAAGATTGACTACGCTGGAAGCGGTTCGAAAGGTAACTCTGTATAAATTCTACAATGGGATCCGAGAAACCAAGTCGCCTCATTTTGAAAAGGAGGCCTTTGTGCCATACTTTATCGAAAGCTCTCGATATGTTAAGAAAAACCATGCGAGCTTCTTTACCCAGTTATGGGAATGGAGTAAATGTACATGGTGTGCCAGGAATGAACGACAATGACATTACTGAAGGTAACCATACGGCGGACGAGCTTTCGTGTGGAAGAAATATTTTTAATTCAAAATATGCTCTGGACTTTTTTCAATCAACAAAAGTATGTGGTAATTTATGTGAGCTTGATAAATTGAATTTATGTATAACTAACTTAAATATGCTGCAAGATACACAGTGTGTAAATTGTCAGTCGAATGAGTATATAACGACATATTACAAGTGCCAGGAGCTTAATTTCTATGATTTTATTATTATTGGAGGGGACTTCAACACAGACATACGCCGCTTCACATCATTACAGTGAAAGCAAAGTTGTTAGAACAAGTGGTAAACTACTCTAGGGTTCACGTTCGCGTGCAGACATAAAACTGAACTCCCTTAAGTTTAAATATGAGGTTGGCGAGATGATCTATTACACGTCGAATTTGAGGTGTCGCAGTCAGTTTAGCTAGCAACTCGCAGCTCAGAAACGATTAGTCTAGAGTTAATGCTTTGGCAATCCGCAAGCTTTCTGATGTTAGAGACCGATCGCGACAACACACGGCCGCCCTTGGACCGGAGCAGGCAAATTTTCTAAGTAAAGAATTATGTGTCTGGTGATTATTGATAAATCTACCTTGCCTGACGGATTCTAGCAGACTCTGATAGACTTTTTAACCTGATCTGATAATGATGTACACATGTTTTCTTTGTTAACATGTTCACTACTTGACTTGTTAAATGTGAAACTGAAAATGTGTTATGCGCGTATTACCATGGAGGTATTCTATAGATGATCTACACGACAGATATAGTTATGCCTTTAATGTGGATCTATACAACACATGGAATTATGCTCTCAATGTGGATCTCGACATGTGTGATTAACCCATGTAACCCATAATAATAATAATAATAATAATAATAATAATAATAATAATAATAATAATAATAATAATAATAATAATAATAATATATTATTATTGTTGTTGTTGTTGTTGTTGTTATTATTATTATTATTATTATTATTATTATTATTATTATTATTATTATTATTATTATTATTAAGATATACTGATGCATTTTATACTAGAAACGTTTATGCCACAATTTTATGTACCTCGTCTGACGAACACAACATATATATATATATATATATATATGTCTTATGAAATCCAAAATATTATGTGCGTCTTATGAAACTTTTGTAATACCATGCAGTATAATATAGTATAACGGTATAATACCTCCATGTGCTAAGTACACATTCCAGGCATAACTCAATCTGTTGTACAGATCCACATTAAAGGCATAAGTCCATCTGCTGTCAAAATCCACATTGAAAGCATAACTCCATAAGTAACATGCATTCTTCCATGTGATGCCCTTCCTTCTGACAGTTTAATTTGTTCATACAAATAATTTCAAATTTGTAAAGTCTGTGGCTTTGGGCCAATTATACAGTTTTTCCTTTTGAGGGCTCACTTTGTAAAGGCCTGGTATGAAGGATACCCGTTATAAATATAATAACAAACTTTATTGACATGAACCGCACAATGTATACAGTGTAGTCATGGACTAATCTACATACACACAAATAATTTACATGTTATACCAGACCCATAACGAGGTCTGCCAATCCAACCTATGCACGCAGTGTTCCATATAGAAACATGAGAGGTTATGTGCACATGTTGGACTGTCAACTATCCCTAATATCAAGTGCTCCATGGTACCGACCATTTTACCCGCCATATCAGGGTAAATCATATGTACAAAATAATCACATTGTTTCATGGTAAGTTATGGCCCATAGTACAGGAGCACTTCTCAAATGCGAAGTTGATATAATTCAACACTGGTTTATATAAAGATGGTCTGCCGTTGCCTAAAGACATGCTAAAATGAAAATTTTCTGATTGTGAGAAATCTCTGAAGTTCACACAGCACTGGGTAAGGTTATTATATAATTCTTCTCTAATATCAGAATGCAAATTACACTCTAGAATAAAGGGTTAGGCATCTTCTGCTGCGCCCATATTGCACAACTGACAATTACGTCATTCTACTGGTGAAATGGGTCTTGTGTATCTCCCCACTTCAATTTCTATAGTTTGGGCACTTACATAAATTTTAGTAAAATTATTACGATAATTGACTGGAATGTTACACAAGAGATAACTTTCCATGCTATTTTTTTTAATTTGCAGTATGTACTACGTAATTTGTGAGTACTATCATCTTCAGTATTAATTTGCTCTGACCACTTCAATTCATAGATATTGCACAAGCGCTGCCTTAGTTTGCTACAACTTTTGGGGGGAGTTACACGTCCTACATTTGTCCACTCTTCGTGCAGCTTAGCATATTTTAGAATGTCTTTCTCACCTTTTATCCAGCAGCTCTTAACATTTCTGCACAATTCAAAATTTTCCAACAGAACTTTAAATCTTGGGGGTTTCAGGGTTACTGTTTTGTAGATGCAACCAATATATCACAGCACCACAAACTAATTGTATTAACAAAGGGAGACTACCAAGTTCAGCTTTTACTGCAATATTAGTTGCTTTTCTGTGGATACCGAGTACATATTTACCAAATTTATTATGGACCTTTCTGGCGTGGCTCCATGACACAGCTCGTTGAAATTGGTATTCAAACCTTTGAGTAGGGACACGCTCCATACTTTACTGCCATACACAAGCGTGTCCGTTATGGATAATGATATAACTAAGATTTGCAAATGCTGAATGCAGGCAAGTGTATGCTGCATACTATACAGTATACACTTCTAATCTCCCACCAGGTGCATGTTTATTATTGGCAGAGAAGAAAATTTAAATATTAATGAAACACTCGCGAAGTGTCGCCACTGTGCCCTCCGTATCACTTGGGAAAACTTTCTCAGTTGACACAGAATAATCTGCAGCATCAGTCACCCACAAACAGTTACATGGACGTCTCAACAGTGTTCAAGTATGAAAGAGTGCAAAGGTGATGAAATGGGGGTTACAGAGTGCTGGTGAAGGTGGTGCATGTGCATTTGGGTACGTTTACAGCATGATTTCCACGTGTTTCTTTTCAGGTGCATTACATGGAACGGGTGGCCCAGAATGTCACCTCTGTCCGGGATCAGTCCACTCTTTTTGAGAGTGACCCGGTTGCATTCTTGTGTATCGATCTGGGTCATCATTTGTTTGCATTTTTCATTGTAGTGGCTGAATTTTTTATTTGGGGTTGCTCTAGTATTGTGAATTTGCAGGGAACATGCTGCAAATGAATATCAATTACTATATAGTTCTATGGAATAACGTTATTGTCGCCCATATCAAACGTTTGTTGCGATGCAAAAAACGAGGAGTGCTTGGAACAAACAAAAATGTGTGTGAACGCACGTATATGACGTAATTTGCTACGCAATGTGTTTGTCAGGTCGTTTGGTGTTGGCTGACGATAGTCACGTGACACCCTGTAGCCGCCTTTAAAATCAATCGCTGACTTCAGGGTATTATTCTAACCCGTCTTTATTTTGAGCGAATGCCGAGTTGTATTGGACAACGAAATTTATATCAAATGGAAGTGTTAACCTTGAATCAATATCCATTATACTACTTCGTGAATGCAAATAATGAATTTTAAGTCGGTTTATCACCTCGAAACCACACCATTCGTCGTAATTAATCTCTGCCTATAGGCTATGGCGTCATTAATTTCTACGAATGATGCGTTCCTCGGCAACAGGGCAAATTCACCTTTTCTGGAATCCTTTGCTGCCACCTAGGCTGTACCAAGAAACTTGACCGGAAGAAGGGAAATTCATGTATTAAACAGGGCCAGATGAGCTTCAATGATAAAAGTAAATCGAAAAGGCAAAAGGCATAAGAAAAATTATTAAATAATTTTTAAAACATGCAAGGCAAACATTGTTAGAATATTAATTTCATTTTTTGGTCAGAAAAGTGCCATTTGTAGATGGTTAAGCAGCACAACTATAACCTATATAATGTAATCTGCTTGTTTCACTACTAATACGGTTGAGTTTGTTTTTAAAATCATCAACAGATTCAGCATTATGAGTGGTCCGAGGAAGTGCGTTCGATAGTCTAATCACGGAAGGAAGGATTGAATAATTGAATAGATTTGCACGTGCGCGAATATTAGAAAGATTATTGCCGCGATCAGACGTTATATCTATTACGTTCAGACACAGACACAGTACGTGGAACTAAATTCCGTAGGTCTTGCGGCGCGTTTCCGTGCATTATTCTATAAAACCAGATCATTTACTTTTCTTTCTCCTTTCTGATAATTTCTGGAGGCCTGCTTCTTCATAAATTAAAAAATGGTTTGTGCATCTTGTTGCTCCTGTTATTACACGCGCTGCACTCAGTTGAACATTTTCGAGCTGATGGGACACCTGTAAGGAACAGCCATCCCAAACAACAGAACCATGCTCCAAAAGTGGGCGAATAAAACCGAAATATGTGATTTCTGAGGACTTTCTGCCTAACCGATATTGTAAATGTTTCATTATGTTGACCATTTTCGTTTCTTTGGTGACCAAACTATAAGTATTGACATGGATTGACCAACTCAGGTCGGACCTTATAATCAAACCTTGTGTTCGTTTTCGTTTTGTAATGTTCCGCCCATGAAAAGTAGATCATGATACTTCAGGGGTATACGCCTTTCAGATATTACCATACTGTTTGTCTTTGATCGATTGAATGAGACCAGCCACCTTTGTGACCAACTCTCAATTTCCTGTAAATCTAGGTTAAGAGTATCGGTCGCTGAGGTGGCGTCCTCTACCTGAATATTAATGGTAGTGTCGTCAGCAAACAATCTCATTGATGAGTTTACTATATTAGTTCTGTCATTAATGTAAATAAAAAATAACAAGGGGCTTATTACAGATCCCTGTGGCACACCTGTCCTAACGCTTTTCCAGGAATTATGGTGTTCGAGAACAAAATGCTCATAACATTATTATGACAAAAGAGAAAAAAACAGAGAAAAGAAAAGAAAAGGAAGAGAGAAAGAGAAAGGAAGAAATAAAAAAAGAAAGAAAGAAAGTGCACAGGGACATAACTGTCTTCAGAAACAAAAAGATCATCATCATCATCATCATCATCATCATCATCATCATCATCATCATCATCATCATCATCATCATCATCATCATTTGCTCATTTCTATAAAGCAGCACACGATTTAGTTCCTTGACTGACCCACATGAATCGCGGTCAATTGCAGGCACGGTACCTCGATCACAGACAGTCACATGATTTACTTATGGACGCAAACAATTTTTTTGCTCATGGTAATCTATGTTCCATGAAGTTGATTGCCCTGGGCTATACCTTGACATCAGATGTTGAATGATATAGTTGCAAAATCGACACACAAGTGTGGTCTGGCGGACCAGTCTGTATGACGTGGAACTGGATATACGCGGTAAGAGAAATATTGAGCAAATTTTCTGGTGGACACGTACATGAGAAGATGGAATCATCACTATGGCGCAATTGTATATGTCAAGATAATATCATTACTCTTGAAAATATGACCATGAACGATGCATAGGAAGCTTATTATACGCAGAACAGCGTATCTACATGTAATTATAATGGTAGATCCGCATGTTATTACAGCTGTAATTCAATATGCCACCATGACGTCACAAAGTTAATTGGAAGACAGAGCGCTTCGCGTGCTCACGATGGAAACAGACAAACTGTGCATACTTCGACAGGGCTTTTGTCTTGACAAGGGAGTGTTGTGACTTATTTTGTTTTATGTTTCACAAACTAAGGCAGTTGAAGGAGCGCATGGGTGTTCAAAAAGGGGGCTGTATAATTCAGATGAAGGCAGTGTCCAGCATCGTGATGATCGAACTGAAAACTTTGCCTTGGTCATGATTACAGTTGTAAGACTGCGACAGCAGCTTTCCGGCACACATAGCACCCAGCTTGCCCAGCAAGCTATTGACTGAGAGCTTATGCTAATCCCTATTAGCTGACAGTACCGCAAGGAATATTAAATGTTTACCATTAGGGCTTCGCTTTCAACCTTTCTGGTGAATTTTTACCACCACGTGTGGCGTTAAATATAAGATAAACTGGTTATTGAAACTGTTGTCATCGAACACCATTTATTGACATATTTCTTGGTATGGCCTGTCAATTTTATAGCATTTTCATATAAAATCCAATTACCGTTGATTATGATTGAAAACAGAAGAATTTATAACACTGAAGTTATGGTCTAAGACTGTTGACTCCTTTGTTTTCTTGTCTGCTCTCTTTCATGCTCGTCTGAACGCACTGCGTTGTACAGGTCCTGGGGCAAGTTGCAACGCAGAACTGCTTGCTTTACTGTTCTTTGTCATGGTAATATGTTATAGGACTCAAGTTGGGCTCAAGACAAGCACATAGTGTAGATAGCCGCTGGCAGAACAAGGCTAGAAGCAACGAACACTTGATCAGTTTATGTTCAGTTATGACAGTTGTATAATACTTTATTGTTTTATGTTGTTTATTTCATTTTGAAAATTAATACACTGTACATACACAGGACAGTGTTATAAAATCAATAAAATGAAGCATATTTGTCCTATAATGTTTAACATTGTGGCCAACTATTAGGTAAGCCTCAATTCTGTGTACTGTCTCTGCTTTATAAAGCTGCGAAACATGCCAGATAATTCCCCTCTGATCACCCGTTTATAAATTCGTTTGGCTGTTGAAGCCTTGAATTTTATTATTTTTTTTAATCAAACGTGATGATGTTAATTAATTAAAGGTACAGATCCAGGCATAGTGACTTGACAGGCTGTGGAGATTGAAATGCGCTGCTTTGTTGGTCCAGAACCACACGGAAGATGTTGCTCCGTTACTCCTGTTTTATACCAGACTTAATTATACCCCTATTCATGAAATTACAAGCATTAGTAACTTCAGTACACGCAAGTGTTCACCACAGAACTATGAACAGACTGCATGATGAATCGAAACTCTCAAGTCCAACGCATACCCACAATCCGCACACCACTACATTGGTTCAGTTCCTCGCAGGTGCGGTCACACCCATTCCATTTGTATTACGGATGACGTTTCCATGCGGTGTCATAATTCTGTCTCAGTATGAGGTGGAAGTGTGGGCCGCTTAATGCCTGCAGTACATAACGTTCTTCAGATTTTGGCTGTTCGTTGCTGTGGAAAGTAAGTTAATATCGTAAAATATAGAAATACCCTCCCCAAGAAAACAAAAGTCAACACCCGCAAAAGATTAAATAAACAAATACATTCATTCATCATCATCATCATCATCATCGTCATCGTCATCGTCATCGTCGTCGTCGTCGTCGTCATCGTCATCGTCGTCGTCGTAGTAGTAGTAGTAGTACTAGTAGTATTACTACTACTAGTACTACTACTAGTACTACTACTACTACTACTACTACTACTACTAAGAATACACTTGGCAGAACATAGTAGAATGGTCTTCCAAAGTTTTTTTTTGGGGGGGGGGAGAGAATAGAATTCAATATTAGTCCAGTTCATAAATGTTCAAGCCCACAAACGAGATATTTTCAGCAGTTATATTCCCTGAAACGTTATTATTGACATGCCAAGCATTGCATGCCATGATGATATATCCGAGGCCATTGCCATCATATGTCACATCTTCAAATACGCCGCGGTAAACGTTTAGAGAATGTTGCTGACAAAAAATTGTGAAATATTTATTTTTTTGTGGTCACGCTTCATGTTAGTGGAAGTCAGTGCATAGTGATCAATGCTCGAAGAAAATCAAATGTCGAAAACACCTATTTCGGCCTTTGTTTTCAAATTACCCGATTTTGAAATCAGATCCCATGGGGACAGACGATTTTTACTTTAGCTGCCTTGTCAGTCAGCTTTTAGAATGGGTGCTGAGCCGTTGTGTTCCGTCCATTCCTGTGTCCATCTGCCTGTTCACTATTCAAATTTTCGACTGGTACAAAATTGTCAGCCAGACTGTAATCAAGTTTGCTGGGGTGTACCTTGGTCGGGTCTCTATCAAGGTTGCTCAAATGGTCACGCATCAGGGATTTGCATACTTTATTTTATACGAATTCCGTGTTCAGTTTTGGGCAAAATCTTGAAAATGTTCTGTGAAACCCCTTGGTTAGATCCATCAAAATTGTAAAGGGACACTTCTTGGGACCCCAAGTGTTTTATTTGTTCACCAGATGGCGATACGTTTTTATTCTATTTTTAAAGATATTTGGGTGTATTTTCACAATTGTTAACGTTTCCACGTAATGCACATTTGTTGAATCTTAGTGGAGGTTACCTTGCAGAAAGTTCAAACAAAGTTGCTAACTAAATAGCAATGCAGTGAATCCCTGATTTTTAACGAATTTTTTAATCCGGGCGCTTGTCCGGTAATGTATACCTTCATGCATATTGGTTACAATGTGAGTCTATGGACATGCAATGGTAATTCACCTTGTTGACTTCCCCAAAGCCGTCAGCCAGATGCACTTCAAACTGGGTGGGAATGTACCTTGGCTGGGTCTCTTCTCAGTGTTTTGAAATGGACATGCGCCAGTGGTTTTTTTTGGGGGGGGGGGGATGGTAGTGCTGGCAAAATCTTGAAAATTCTTCTCTAAAAGCGCTAGACCAATTGCTTCAAAATGGCATAGCGACACATCTGGGTACCCCCAGACCAGGGTTAGACTAATTATGGGTTTAATGTTAAGGTCAGCTGAGAAAGAGCCGTTCACAAAGCCCTATTGTTTCATAGGACTTGATACTTTTTAATGAAGTTGATCTCATTCATTGGTGCTCTCGTTATTATAAGATAGTTGTTATGGCCAAATTTTAATCTATTAACATATATATCATACGAAATGAGACACTGTTCCCAATTTCTGATTACCCTTTGTAGAAATCGGATCTTGCTAACGTACGCACATCATACAAAATGAGGCAGCGACATTCGTATATGCTGAACCTTTCTTTTCATCGACAGAAGAGGCTGTTTTGGTTTTGATAGAATGCAGTTTTATTCGCTTGGCTTTCTTGGACCACGCATAAAGCCCCACAAGCTCAAGAACAGGACTAACCTGAATACATTCCCAGACACATAAACGTTTGTCTGTCTATATGCAATAACCCATATAGCGACACATATGGCCAATTTTCTACTCCCGGTGCAAAAGTGCCGTGCTTGGAATTTTTATTGCGAGCAAACAAAATTTAGGACACACTGTTACATGTTATGCATGAAATAAGGCATAAAGAATGAATTTCGATTCGAAACAGGGTTTTCGGTTGAATGTGACTATGTTCATCGTACCCCTTAGAAGTCAGGTACATATTTCGTGTTGTTTTCCCAAATGCCGTTATTGCACCTTTTTCCTGTCATATTTCAGCGATAGGCTGTGAATGGCAAATTTAGCGATATAATTACATGTACATATTCATGTATGTATACACATATACGTGAGCATGCATTTATGTATCTATGTATATACATAATTTTAGCTTCACACGCGTCAGTCGAGCAACTCATTTTACGCATGAAGGCCGGTAGGGAAGTTAGTTTGTGTGTGTTCAATTGATCATGAAGTGGCACTTCAAGGGAGTGCATAGTGACCGAGCGGGAAGTGGGTCTGAGTGAATGGTGGCGAGTTTCCCCCCTCCGTAGGTAGGATTTTTTTCAAATTATGCTTACATGGTGCATTTGATGAGCTTATTTAGATGTGTATCAACTTTAAGTGACAAGGAAAAATGAACCTATACAAGTACCAATCCCATGGTTTACTTTGACAATGCTTAAGTCTGACACAATAAATTTCAGCATGATTCGGACTACAGGGTATTCTGCGTGGACATCAGAAACTGGTTAATATTGGGAATCGATTTCAGTATTGTGAATACTAAACCTCAGACCGGGTCTCACTGTGATTTTTCCAATGAGCAAGTTCCATCCAGATCAGAGACCTTCTTTTTCTTCTCCTTCGCATTTCTCCTTATGTCATAATAATAATAATAATAATAATAATAATAATAATAATAATAATAATAATAATAATAATAATAACATGAAGAAGAAGTAGAAGAAGAAGAAGAAGAAGAAGAAGAACGGCAATAATGATGATGATGATGATGATGATGATGATGATGATGATGATGATGATGATGATGATGATGATGATGATGATGATGATGATGATGATGATGATGATGATGATGATGATGATGATGATAAAATGATCTGCCTGTCTATCTATTTAATTCGAAATAATATCAGTTTATTTTTATGACGGGAATAGTGAGTCAGGAAGCATTGGTCCTGCCTTGTCCATAGATTCCCCGATAACACTGTCGCAATTACAAGGTATAGGCACATAGAGGGAGAGAGGGGGAAAAGAGATAAAATGTAGGACATAAATAATAGGAAAAAATAAATTGAAATGAAACAACCGATCAAGCGGAAACAAAGTAGCCACAAATCATTTCTATAGTAATGAATGTTATAAGAGTAATAATGACATTTTATTGGAATGGTACCCGTTTACGGGGTCGAATGGGGCACCGAAAGGTTGGGGTCAGCTTTCTACAAGTTCTAATAGAATCTGTGCAGCGTATAAGGCATATGTTGAAACGCTTTTCAGGTCGGGTCCGGCTTGTCCGTGTTAGACTCAACCATTGAACTCTTTGGTGATTTTTGTCAAAAGCCGGATCCCAAAACTACTGTCAAGTAATCATAATCTCTCGTCAGGCAAAGCTTTGCTTGGACAGATTGCCAAAAGTTCTCAACGAAATCACACTTCCGTACCAGCAATGGTTTTTTTTTTGTCATAATGAATTCTGTCGTAACATGCTTTTTTTACCTGAACCAGATCTTCCGAGCCATTTTTGCAGATACGTGGAAGCGATGAATGCTTCCTTTATCTATTAGTAATACTTAATCACTCATGCTAATACCCCTGCTTATCAGGTTCCAAGCCAGGTTTTAAAACCTGAAACTTTTTATGGCTGACCTGTGGTTACATGCACAAACCCCCAAACAGGCCTCCAGTACAACTTCCGGTGTTTGCGCATGCTCACCAGTTTCTCTCCTTTAGAATTTCACTGGCGGGGACGGACTGGGTGGGCTTCTGAGTGATTGAGAGGTAAGTATTACTCAAAGATAAAGGAAGCATTCATGGCTTCCACGTATCAATGGTGTAATACCACCCTCTCAAGCACTCATGCTGACATACCAGCAGAATGGAGGAGGGCGTATTTCACCTTTTGACATGTCTACAGAAACAACCCCATAGGTCAGCTACGTACATTACTACGGTACCATAATCACTCTGAATTCTATCAGATCAATCTAACTGCAAGAGGGAGCTGGACAATTGAGGGAAAAGAGCAGAACGGCATATAGAATGAGCAGCTGCTCTGTTCCCTCAACCCAGCCTACCACAGCAGAAGTAAAGCAGACTACTTGCCTGGTCATGTGGATCTGCAACTCTGGACATGCTACTTGTGCCTCTCTGGGGCCACCTAGCAGTCACTTCAAAGCGACTTCCCATCGCCAAAGGAGGCCGTGCGAGTATTATGCATCGCCATCAGACCTCCCTGAATCTTGGTCAGATCCTGCAGGTAGAAGGCAGTGAATGTTGTTTAAGCCCTCCACCATGCCCACATAATGTCAGCAAGGGCATCATTGCAGATCAGAGACCATGACGTGGAGAAAGCCCTGATGTCATGTGCTCTTACCCTTTGGACCCTAAGAATATCCTCTGACCTGGAAGCTACCTGGTAGACCTTGCAAACTGCTGACTTCAGCCATGCGGACATGGTATTAGCAGCTTCTCCTGCCTGACTCAGTTTCCTCAACGGAAGAAAGAGGGCTCCCCGACCCTGATGAATCCCTTTCAACCAAATACCACTTTAGTGCCCTAACAGGACACAGTGTCCTATCAGGTTCCGATTGTGATAGCTTTTCGGAAAGTGCTTTGATTGTAAAGCCTGTAAAGGCAGTGGTGGTGTGTGTAGCAACATGGTTCTTGGCTAAGAAGCCCTATGTGGTTTCAAAGTGACAGAGGTTTTATCCTCCGACCACTGAATCTCCAGTGCATGGATTTCACTCCTTCTGGCCCCTGAGGTGAGTGCAAGCAAGAAAACTGTCTTACAAGTCAGCCATTTTAATAGGATCATTTTATTCAAATGGCGGTCTCATCATGGCCAAATAGATGAAGCTCAATTCCCAGGTGGGCATTATATTTTCACCGACTGGTCTATCAGTATACAAACTTTGGATTAATGCTGACAAATGTGGATCTGCTCCTAATGCACAACCCAATTTCTTGCTCAGGGATGAAGAAATTGGTGTTCGTTATCCTTCAACAGTCCTTGGACTTAGCTCTTTCTCCTCAAACAAACACAAGAGGAAATCTGCAACATCCGAAGATCTTGCCGACCATGGATCCAACTGCTAACTTGCTAACTTGCACACCATTCGGTGAACAGTCTCCACCTCGAGTTGTATGTCTTCAAAGAAGATTGGCAAAGTTTACCTCATGTGATTCTTGAGGCAAAGAGATTCGAGAACCCAGCCTCTTGGATGTGGCGTGCGACAACCTCCATGCGTGAAGATTGAGCACTGCCAGATTCCAATGGAACCGGGACATCTGAGGCAGCATGAGCAGTCTGTCACATACTGATAGATGTAATAGAGCCTCGCCACTGAACTGCAGTAGGTTGAGAGACCAATCCTGGGTTGGCCAGAAGGGGACCACCAGGATGATCTCCGCCTTCCTTTCCCGGATCTTTCTCAGTACCTGAGCGGAAGAAAAGAGTAGCCCCACATTCTGTCCCAGCATATCGCCAGGGCGTCCACTGTAAGAGCTAAAGGGTCTGGGACCAGAGCCACAAACACTGACAATTTGTGGTTCCATCTGGTGGCAAACAATTCCTCATGGGGTGTCCCCCACCGGTCCCATAACACCTGAACTACTTGTGGGTGTAGGGACCATTCTGTCCCTATCACCTATTCCTATCAGGACAATTGGTCGGCCATTATGTTTAGATGGCTTGCTGACACATCCCCCCCCCCCGACCCATCGTAGAAGCTCCTGACGGGTGTGGATGACTGGCATGCACCTTCAGTCCTGCTTTCCTTTACTGAAGCTGGGCTTCTGAAAGGGCTGATTTTGCCTGTCACTGCCGGAGGACAGTGCATCAACTGAACCCTGCTTCTGAGGTTTCTTGTTCCTGGGTCACCTAGTTGCCTCCTCTTTGCAAAAGAGTCCTTGGCACCAGTAACCGTGGCTCCCTGTCCATGAGCCTTGGTGGCAGCTCTAGCGAGGTCGAGGATGGCTTGGTTAGCCTCATCTGCCTGTTTCTGCTTTCGCTGCTCAACCACTTGGGCCCTGATGGGAGCGAGAGCACCTCAGAGCAAATAGTTTGAAAACAGAGGCTGAATTCTGATGCCTAGCTTTTCCCCCTCCTGAAAGTTTAGAGACTTGGAAGCAAGAGTCTCGCCTCGCGAACCTAAGGTTGGCTTCCATGGTGATAGCCTGCCTGATAAGGTGCTCGATCACCATACCCCAGGATGCCTGAAGCCAGGTATTCAGACTGATCCAGTAACTGACTGGTTCCGGGACCTGCTGCGACACGAATAGCTGCTGCATGATCTCGGCAGATGTGGCCGAGGATATGTCCAAGAAGGAGACGATGATCACCATTGCTCTTGCATCCTCCTCAAGTCTACTCAAGACCTCCTGGGGGACTTTGGGAGATGGGGGGATCCATTTACAGATGTTCTCCCATTCCACTTACCTCGTAATCATAGACTTCATTAGGTACACAGTGCCTAGCAATGTTAGCCCTAGGTCTCCTCAACAACTTCCCGCACTTTTGTGCTTGCTGGGTCGGGACAATGGAGGGTGACCTAGATCCTGGCAGCTCTTTATCCAGGCTTTGATACACTTCATCCATGTAGGTGGAGAAGGAGAACCTGGACCCGACTTGTTCCGACACAGACGGCAACTGTACTGGGTACAGTGACATCGCTTGTCTCTTCCTGGTTGGTGGCAAGGGAGGAGCCTTCAAGGTATCTCCGAGGAGAGCCAAGATTGACTCCTTTGTCGAGTGAAAAAGCCCTGAGGATTCACTTACATGTGCTGGGGCTGAGCTGTCCTAAAGGGACAACTGTCATTGAGCTGAATGGGCCAGCTCGGCAGCCAACACCTCATCACTCTCTGACCCCTTCCCCTGGACAGGTTGGGACTCACGCTCCAGTTTACGCATAAGGCGTCTTTGCATTCATCCTCGCCCTCACCAAGAAGAGACTTGTGTAAAGAGCCCTCTCCATCAGACAAGGGCTCTCCCCACTCATCAAAACCACTATGTAGTGGAAAAAAACGGTGTGGGGAGAGAGGGAAGGGCAGCTTTTGTTTGACTGGTCCTATCCGGCTGATCACAGTTCGGTCCTGGTCATGGCTGGTACAGATTTGGCAAACACCAGATCTGACGTACCGGACTGGTCTGGACCCACCAGGGAAGTATCATGTACTTCCTGGCATGCTCCGGGCAAGGGTTTACGACCCACCTCCGTGAGCACTGGGCCATCTCCCACAGGAGACCTTGTGGCTCCTTCTTCAGTGACAGTCACACTGGTCCCCTCTGTAAAGGGAGCTGGCAAACTGGGCTGTCCGGTGCCTCCCAGGTGTCCATGCTGGTGTCCTCTGCAGGAGAGCCAGTCACACCTGGACTTTGAATTTGCTTTGAGAAATCCAGGTCTTGGGTCTGCTGGTGTCACAGACACAGCTGGTGTGTGGGAGGGGGCTCTCACCTGTGCAGATTGCACAAAAGACTGCATGGTGGTGGCCATGAGCATCTGTGTCCTCTGCATTGCATCCAATACTGCCTTGAGTCCAGGATCCAAGGCGGGTGCCCATTTTGCAAAAAGCTCCTCAGCCATGTCACCTTTTCTCTTGCGAGAGTGCCTCCTCTTCTTTGGGGTTGCCCCCACAGAATCAGATGCATTATCCACAGTCTCAACTCTCCAAAGAGAGTAAGACGGGGTAGGCTTGCTGGAGAGTCCAAGAAGGATGGGGCTTTCTGGTTAGACTGTTTTGCCCGCCTATGTTCAGCTAACTCAAACAGATCCCACCTCTCACTCAACCAACTTTTGCAGTGTTGACAAGGTCATAACCTTGAACACTGCAGTTGCTCCAACTCCCATCTGCACTTTCTACAGTGCGTGTGGGTGTGCCACTTTCCCATCAAATGGCCTGCCACATCATGCTTCTGAGAAGCAGGGGTGCCTACCACTGAACTGGCAGGGACAGCTGGAGCTGATCCAATCCTCACTGGGGGGTGAAAGGCTATGCCCCTGCCTCTCCCGGAGCTGTTGGATTAGGAGGCGAGATCCCTCTTTGTGTCTCTCACGCTTCTTGCAGTCCATATCCTTGTCCGCCATCTTGGTTTTCAAGGGAAAGTACCACGTGCCTGAAAACGAAAGTAGATAAAACAGGTACAGGTAGGAATCAAGGCTGCTCGTTCAAATAACTGTCCAATGACTCCTTACCCCACACTTTTCTGAGTGCTCATGCGATGAGTTGCTCCGGCAGTGATAACTGCTAAAACACGGTGATCTTGGGGCACTCCTGTAAACACCACAACAACGTGGGCGGAAGCTAGGAGAGAACTGGTGACTTTTCTAAAGCCATCAGCCACATGATTGATTTATTTATTTTGGGTTTTGGGTTTTTTGGTGCAAATCTCAAAAAAATCCCCTTCTTCGAAACTGCTGACCAAATTGCTTTGACATCAATCAGGAACACTCATAGAGACTCCTAGTTCTTATTTATTTCCCATTTTTTTGTATCTTTTTGCTGTTTTCGACTTCGTCTCCAGAACCGTAACTCAGATTAAACTGAAACTTTGTAGATATGTTCCGTGTGAAATGGTCAAATGTAGTTGCTCACTAGGTGGTACTGCTATGGATTCCTGATTTTTTAACATTTTTTTCGGGCTCTTATCGATAAATGCACCTTTCCTATTAATTACCTAAAACCGTCAGCCGGATTCACTTCAAACTTGGTGACAATGTATTTTGGATGGGTCATTACCATGTTTATTCGAGAACCGTCACTCAGACTAGGCTAAAACTTTGTGGGTATGTTCCTGGAGAAAGGATCAAACAAAGATGTACACTAGGTGGCATCGCTTAAAATACCTGATTTTTAACGATTTTTTTTCAATTCGAGTACTTATCGGTAAATGCACCTTTCCAATGCAAATTCACATTTTCGACATCTTCTCTGAAACCGTCAGCCAGATTGACTTCAAACTTGGTGGCAGTGTACCCAAGATAAGTCCTTCCCAGTTTGATCAAATGGTCACGCTCTAGTGAGCTTTTTATTTTAGATTTTTTTTGGGGGGGGGTCGATTTTTTGGTCAAATCTTCTCCGAAACCGGTCACCCAATTACTTTGATGTCACACAGGAACACTCTTAATTTATTCTCCAAGTGGTGCTGCATTTTTTTTTTTTTTTTTTTTTAGTTCTTTGTTTTTGTTTTTTTTTTTTTTTTTTTTTTTTTTTTTGTGGGTGTGTGTTTTTGCTGTTTTTGACATCGCTCAAACCGTCCCTCAGATAAAGCTGAAGCTTTGTGGTCATGTGAAAGGGTCAAACTAAGTTGTTCACCAGGAGGACACTGCTGTGAATTTCTGATTTTTAACGATTTTTTTAACTCGGGTACTTATAGGTAAATGCACCCTTCCGATTGACTACTATGTAAGTCAATGGCCATTCTAATGCTTATTCACATTTTAATGAATTTTTCTTCGGGCAAATCTTAGAAATACTTCCACGTGCCATATGCACACAGATAAAGCTCTGCACAGGTTTATTCAGGTACCACTTTGATTTTATGAACAAACTTTGGTCAGCTGAGCGCGGGCTGTTCACACAGCCCACTAGTTTAATTATCTGACAACGCAACATGCTGGCCTCAGTTTAAATACAGCAGCACGACACGAATATAATTTGTGCGTGGGGCTGTTAATAGCCATAATTCAATGAGCGTAAAATCCGTGATTCAACACAGACGCCGCATGTTGTCATCACATACTGGCAATATATAGAGCTTGAGCAGTCCGCTCGTTTGGCATGTTTCTTCACTGCTTGGAAGGGGGAACACGTGGCTGGTGGTACAGCAATGCTATGGTGTAGGCCTGTTCCGGGTATTGCAGTTGCGGCTTGTAGGTGAGACAAGTATACTTAAATATCAGCAAGGGGATCTTTTTTTATAGGATCCTTGATGCTAGGCCTGTCAATTGGGTTCTTCATGACAGAATACTGAGTGCCTCATTTTTTATGCTGCATATAAATTTTACTTTTTTTCAGTATTTTACTACAAACGAAAATATTTCCAGAAATGTTGGGAGTCTCAAGCTTCCAAATACATTCAATCGAAAATAGTTGATGTGAATATGTATAGGTCAAGTAGAAACTGTAACGTTTTTTTAATCCCAGTACACAAAATGATTTTTTAATAAATTAAAAAATAATAATTACTTTTGTAAAATCTTTGTTACACAGAGTTTAATTTTGCTAAGTCGCTACTATTTTTATGACGAAGACTGACTCGCAAAAAAATTAGTCTGTGCATATTAAAACACTAATGTCACAAGCTGGTAACAGTGTATAAAGCGTGTTTACACCTCTTTCTCAAACAGTAAGTTGCTATCGTGCATACACACACACACACACACACACACACACACACACACACACATATATATATATATACATACATATATACATATATATACACATATAATATATATATATATATATATATATATATATATATATATATATATATATATATATATGTACATGTATCAAAGTATTCAGTCGGTGGGATTTCTTTCTGTCTTTGCTAACTCAAAAAGACGTGTGGACAGTTATTATGTAAAGGTCAGGGCAGTTCAAAAATGTTTTAATTAGTGTAAGTAAAGTCACCACTGATTATTGAAATACAGTCCCTCCTTTTATCTTGCATAGCAGCATTTTATACTTAAAAAAAATAAGCACACCAAAATTTTTAAATTTGGTGAACGGCATTTAATACGTCCAGCGGTCACAAAAACTCAGCCGAATTCATTTCATATCATAATGAGTTCAACAATTTCTAATAATTGAAACGCGAAACAACACCTGTGTGTTTCATGCAGGTGTTCAGATATTGCTCTGGCCAGGGTCACAACGTTTAACTGCGTCATTATATAGTTTTCACCGGGCCTATCAGACGGTGCAGCTACATGACCACCAATGAAGTAGCTCTGTGCAGTGCAGGAACCTGACTTTCTAACTTTATTAAAACAGAATCTACAGCATGCTGAAGATACAGTATTTTGACAGTTGCTGTCGACTGTCTTTATTGGGATGCGCAACTACCAGTGACGTATCTAGGATAGGGCTGGCCCAGCGTACGCCCTCCCCCTCCTAACAATATATATATATAATAAGATAATGATAACAGTCATAAAAATAAAATTTAAAAAATCCTGTCTTGTCACCTTATCAGAATATTATGAATACGTGGTTAATGCGAGGGCATCAAAATTTGAACACCATAATTGTCCGACTGCCATACTGGATGTAGCCATGGATGACTCGAAACTTGAGCCGGTCGTCAAGTCCAAATAGCTTGAGCATT
>OZ026620.1:53584301-53607301 GCA_964020975.1 Hermodice carunculata
GCAGGATTTTAAAGTCAGCTTATTCTAAAATAGCTCATTACATATTTGTGTATGGCTTGATTTGATAAACATACTACAACATCAATTTTCTAAGTATGAAACTGTCAATGAAGATTTTGTATCGACCCTAAAAGTTCTTTAGGTTCGATTTGGTCTTGACATGCTATTTTTCTAATTGTGGCTGTTCGCCTATAATTTGGCAAAGACATCTCACTTGAATCGTCAAAAGTAAAAAACACGTGGCAATGAAATATCAAAAACGTCCAGTTTGAGACTCAAATATCTGTTTCATTCCAACTCCAGTCATTTGTTTACACAACATTTTGAAAATCCAAATTTTTGCTAAAGTGCATTTCTAGGCAAATCTGGAAAAATGACATAGAAGACAATAAAATGCAACTAATAGCAATACCTGGCCTCTTTATTACTGGCTAATGCAGTTGACAGGACATAATATCTGGTTGCTTCACATCAGCCTGAGATTGCTAACAGCATTATCCATGACATAACAGTGAAAACTGTGATTACCGGAAAATTTTGCAAATGACAGGGAAAGTGTTAATATATAGTTGTATACATGTAGAATGTAGTCATTTCAGTAGCGGCTTTAGATTGGGGTTTGGGGGTGAACCACACTGCATGCATTTGAACAAGTGCAGGGCTCAGAGTTAGGCATCACGAGACCCTCCACCAGATACCCCTACCATGTGACACAAGTCTATTGTATAATATGTCTGCAAGTTAGCATAATTATATATTTGGACGAATTATGTGCAGAAATGTTTTGTATTATCCCATCATTTGACCCTTATTATGCGCCAAAATACAGGATTTTACTTAAACTTGCAAAAATCTTCAACCGGCAGGGGTGCATGCCCCAACCCGTAGCAGCTCGCGCCTTTGTCACTCACTTCATTTTCAGATTCTCGAACCCCACCCCACGTCCCCCCCACCCCTTGAGAAATCCTGGATACGCTACTGAAATCAGAAGATGGGTCCCGTCGAAACATGATGATCGTGTTTTTGACAATACCAAAGTTTTCATAAGAAATGGTTCTGTGGTCATCTCTCTCTCTCTCTCACTCTCTGTTTCTATGTCTGTCTGTCTGTCTGTCTGTCTGTCTGTTTGTCTCTCTCTCTCTCTCTCTCTCTCTCTCTCTCTCTCTCTCTCTGTATTATTTTCTTTTTTTGCGGATTTTTAATCGCAATTGGTTAGAATTTCCACGTGGAAGAGACCAGCGATATATCATATGCCTCAGTGTGTAGATCACAGGAATGCCATGATTCGCTACCGTGTTTTTAACCATCCAGCTCTGTGAGAAGCCTCGAATGAAAGCCAGCTTAACCAACTTGTAGTTCTCCGTTAACATATTTCATCGTATGTCGACATGGTGAATGTATCCGTCTTCCAACCAGATGAGATCAATAATTTATATCAAGATAAATAAGTTGATGAAGATTAAAATTTGTCTATCTTTCAGCGTTATCTTTAAGAAGACGTTTCCCAGTGACGAGAATCCCTCGACAAAGCGCAGCAAGGTATCTCAACAGCAGCGCACGTCCTCTTGTACAACTGTCCCGGCAAGGTCAGGCACAAGTTCGGCGGTTTACAGAGATAGAAAAGCGGTGATGTCTGGGGAGTCGCAGCAGGTTGTCCTCGTCACAGGAGGTTCTGGATTTCTCGGGCAACATATTGTTAAGATTCTACAGGAAAGGAGCAATGATGTGAAGGAAATAAGAGTCTTTGATATAAAGCCATATGGAAAGAATCTGGGTAAGCCACTGGAGTTATACATTTTATGTTCTGAACGAGGCGGACTCGAACCTACAACCTTTGGCACCAGTCGTAAAAATCTGCTCCCAATACCTCGATAATCCGAATCCTAGGTTGTCGCTAGCATTTTGAAATTAGTGGCCAAAATTTCCCTTTTTTGACGGAAAGACCTACACAGACTTTGAATTTGCTAAATGTCTGCATCAAAACAAAGAGTCTTTTGGAAATTATACTAGCCATTTACTACTTTTTGTAGCTATTTTGACGTTTAAGTAGCATTTGGCCATTTTGGCCGGTGCTAGCGCTAAGCTAGCTGTAGGAATCAACATCCGAGTAGAGCCTGCTCAGGAAGGTTTGTCCTCTACTTAGCTTACCTTTCATCAGATATACAACGTTCTGTCGATGAACTGTCAAATTTAGTACTATAGAAGAACTGTTCTGAGTGAGCTTGGCTCACTGAAAGTCTTGATGAATGTTGATGCTTTTGGAACTCTGCAACATTCTTTTCTTCGATAATTGATTTCAAAACAGAGAGCCACTCGTACACGTGACAGAAAACCGCGGGATGGCGACGGAACATTTAGGTCTATAATTTTTGGACAGGTAATCGGTTAAATTCCTATTAGGCTCAACATTTTCACAAGTCCTGCTGTCATTGTTGGGTTTGAAATTTATGAATACGAGTCATGTTTTTCTAAACTATATGTTTGCTCTGTTTCAAGAAGTTGTATGACCCTATTTCTTTTAATATACCCTTCAAAATGTTATATGAAAGACATACTTATCTAAAAAAAATGAAAGCCATAATTATCTAAAAAAGTCAGCTTAATATTTGGACTTTGGGGGTTAATATGCGTAGGCAAATTGAGCATGGACACAGCCCTGCTGTTGAAACTTATCCTTAAGTAATCCTCAGCTGTGATTATGAATCGTCATATACGTTGATGAGCTCCTGAAAAAACGTGATGTTCAAATTTTGATTAGATTGTCATTGTGGAAGAATATGATTCTCATTCCTGTGTAACTGATACTCCGATTCCTCGTAGCTCTCCAACAATACATCAAGCACTTTGCAACATCGCTTTTGCATATCACGTGCTTACATCGAAAACTTCCCAGATTCAACGTGGCGATATTTTTTTTGTAAATATGCATTCCAGGGGCCACTGACACCATGGGCTTTCAGTATACAATGTAGATGCATATAATAAATTAATCAAGTATGATATGATGGTAATAATAATAATAATAATAATAATAATAATAATAATAATAATAATAATAATAATAATAATAATAATAATAATAATAATAATAATAATAACAATAGATTTGTAAAAATGTGTATAGCAATACTGAAAAATGAGGATTTTCATATATTATTCATTTCGTGGGGTAATATTGAGTGTGAGCATCAAAATATGCGTGTTTAGTTTGGACTCCAAAGACCGATAATAACAATAATAAACATGTTTATATTATCAAAACTTTTCATGCTTAAGCTGGTGTATTCGGATAAAATGTTTCCATGGTTTAAAAATAAATGCATGATTTGAAAAAAAAAAGTATGTTCATGTTCAATGACTTAGAATGATTTGTATCTAGCAAAAAAAGTCATCTCATAGGTAAATTAAACCACCTTAATAAACTAAATTAAATGTAGTATGTGATCACACTTCAGATTATGAAGGGAGCAAGCCGGTGAGGAGTATTGAAGGAGACATAAGAGACCCGAACATGGTGAAAGAAGCCGTCAAAGATGTGGATACAGTCATACATTCGGCTGGTCTGGTCAGTTTCGGTAATTTTCCCAACTACAAGGGCATGGAGGAAGTCAATGTCACAGGTGAAAGTTTCATTGACTTTGAAAGGGTTTTTTATTACTTGCCCTTCAGTTATTTTATTGTACTTTCTGGTCATCTCATAAGGTAATACTAGCCAGGAACAAGACATCAGACTCTGCCCAACACTATATCATATATTTTGGGCGAAACATATATAGACACATAAACATAATTATGTGTCTGGAAATCCTTCAGAATGTGACTCATTTCCGTTTCGAAGACTTATGTTAACATACAGTCACGTCGTACCTTATTTTTTGGCACAGCTCATCCATGTGTGTGCAGTACGTTTTGTATGTATATAGATCGGGTATGCTATGACAAAGATGCATGTATTAACGTTATTTTTAATATTTTCTACAGGTACCAAGAATGTGATAGACGCATGCATTGACCAAAATGTACCTCGTCTGGTGTTCACAAGCACGATTGACGTAGTTATAGGATATAATGAAATTATAAACGGCGATGAGACCCTACCTGTTCCACCCAAATTCCTATTTTCTGGTTATCCGGATACAAAGTTCAGAGCAGAAAGAAGTGTTCTCGAAGCAAACGGTCGCCTGCTTCGGAAAGGTAAGAATCTTTTCTATTCTGGCTTCTTCGTGTTGTTACAATGTTGAACCTACCTAACTTTCTGCAGAAGCAGACCCAACTATGCACCAAAGTATGATACACACTAATATTGTGTCCGTGAACAAAACACAAAGGTGGGAACTTTTGTTGAATATATATATATACATATATATATATATATATATATATATATATATATATATATATATATATATATATATATATTGTTCAGTCACTTACAAAATAAATTCGACAGCTTTGTATTCAGGCAGCCCAGCTTCCAGGTGTTGTTGTCTGTCTTTACCATTGTGTTGGCCCCACGTGGTCTTTCATCAATTACTCTGGGATGCAACTCAAAATTTGGTATCAGGAAAGGGGAATCTAGCTGGAACTTAAGCCTGATTACTTTATTTTAAAATATATTTCCGCATATATCTTGCCAAACCAAATTTTGAATTCTGTTCTTACATCTCCCAAATGCCAAACTAAAGACGTATTTAATTTTGGGATTTACTGTAAACCCTTAAAATATCCAGTGCTACAGATCCGGATGGAAGTGGTAATTATTTATTGAAGAAAATTGGGCCAAGTATTTCTAGTTCTCTTTGCAGACTTTTTAATGCATCTTTGGCCACTTGTCGGCTTCCCGATCAGTGGCAAAAATCTAATTTGTATCCTGTTCACGAAAAAGTGATCGCCAAGCAAAATCTAACTATAGACCTATATCACCACGTTGCATCATTTCCAAAGTAAGGGAGTGACTAATTTTCAATAGATTCTATAAAAAATTCTGGCTTCAAAAATGGCGACTCAACTGTTAACCAACTCATAAGTATAACCCATATAATATACAATGGTGTTGACTGCAGACGCAAAATACGTATGCTCTTTGTGAATGTTTCTAAAGCCCTTGATAAAGTGTGGCGCAAAGGTTTACTTTTCAAACTGCGGACGCTGGGTTTTGACAACTCATCAGTATCTTGTATAGATGAATATCTCTCTAACCGTTTTGAACGGATGGTTATTTTAGGACAATAATCGAGTTGGCTACCTGTTGAAGCAGGTGGACCAAAGGGGTCCATACTGGGCCCACCTGTATTTTTGGTGAAAGTCAACGACATGGTTGATGATATATCTACTAAAATCTGATTATTTGCTGATGACACATCCTTTCTAGAAATTGTAAGAAATCCCGCATACTCTACTTTTAGGTTGAACACAGATATTGATCATGTTTGAATCTAGGTCAGATTTTAGAAAGCAATTTTTAAATTCATAAAATCCCTTTAGCTTATTCTCTCCACTAGGAGAAAAAAAACATTTCATGGACCTTTGTACCTGAATGGAAATGAAATTCCAGAGAGCACCAACCATACACATCTTGTCATCACTCTGTGTTCAAACTTAAATTGGAAAGAATGCATTTTGTGAACCACTGGTAAAGCTAGTAGAAGGATAGCACTTCCCAAGCGTTTGAAATATAAATTATCCAGAAATGCTCTTTGTAAATTGACCAAGTCAATAATTCGTCCTATACCTGAGCACGGTTGTGTCTTGTCCGACAATTGTGGTCAAACCTTATCAGACATGGTAGAGTCCGTCCAATATTAAGCAGCAAGGACGTGCACAGGGGCTTTGCGTCACACAAATCGCGCTCGTCTACTTGCTAATCTCGGTTGGGACACGCTGGCCGTCCGTAGGAAACATTGCAAGCTTGTCATGTTTTACAAAATGTACAGTAAACACGTTCCGTCCTTTTTGTCTGATATAGTGCCCTCTTCTTCCTAAACGACTACTGGTCGTATCTTAAGAAATTCCCATAATCTGAGACAAATTACATTTATAACACAACGTTTCAAAGAATCCTTTCTTCCATCGACGATCCAGTTGTGGAATGAACTTCCAGTCGACATTCGCCAATTGCCCTCCTTATCCCTATTCCAAACCAAATTCAAGAGTTTATCATAAGAAGGTAGGCCTCCTCCTTACTTTGAACATGGTCAACGTTTTCCAAAATATATGTCATACTCCGTCATTCATCATTAAATCATAACTTGTATCGAGTTAAAATTGCTACCGATCCGATTTGTTCCTGTGGAATCGGAAATGAAAATATTGTCTATTTTGCTCTGCGGTCTCAGTTATACCGACATGGGATCCACCTTCTACAACTGCTTCCTTAACCGTGGCCCCTGGAGTCAGCCCATCTCTTCTCCTATCCTTTGACAAAAAATATATGCTTCAGCTTATGCTTAGAGGAAGTGCTCATCTGGATGTCGAGTCAAACGAACTTATTTTGTCGCTGTGAAAGCTTATATTGGAAGCAGCATACGATTTTTAACAGGAATTCTTCTCGGCCTGTGAATGGTAGCTTGCAGGTTGCGAGGGAGTCATGTCGGGAACAAAATCTTAAGAATTGTTATAAATATGTATTATACGCCCTGTGTGTATTGTATATACTAATGTGTGTGTTATGTGTCTGGAGAGCCTCCAGATTAGTTTATGTAATCTACAAGGCAATCCAGAAAAATAACTATGTTTATAAAAATAAAGCCTACAAAACGACAACCAGACAATCACATATCTATTTACAACATAAAAACATAATTTATTAGGCCACAACGCTCACAAAAATATTCATTTCTTTGGTCATTTATAGACCCACAATTGAGCTTTCCTTCAGCTCACAATACATACTAAAATCTAGCCTCTCATACACCACATTCATCATAAAGCACTACTGACTACCATATTTACACAATAAATGAACCTGGAACCACTCACAGGAACTTCAACGTTTACCAACACCGTTGCCAATGTATGCACGGGTCATAGCCACTTGTGTAAAATCAAGATATCATTTCTGGCCCTCTATTTATTACAGATAAGGTAAATACTTTCCCCTTATCTGATCGATTTAATTTTTGTGGCCCGACCTCACTTGACCAACCAGATCCAGGTGTTATCATGATCTACTTATGTAATGCATGTGCAGGTGCCCAATGTCATGCAGGTACATTATGTCTATAACTCTTTAACTTCCTGTTTAAGCTAAAGGATACAGGGGTAAAGGGGTAGATTCTTAAATAAATAAAAAATAAAATACAGTGAATCATGATGATAAATGATAAAGGTTGTAGTGAATCATGATGATAATAATATACTGAAATCCTAATACTCATACATTTAACTCATTTCAGTTCACACATTTGTAACCATTACATTTTCACAATATTTATATTCGGATACATTGCAGTTTTCAGACCGTATCACTCTTCGACTGTGTGGTATGATTGTTTTTCTTGAAGCAATGCCCAAACCAAAACAACGATCAACTATCTGATCATTCGGCTTGTAGTCCATGTACAATGTTATGAGGAAGTGTGGCTAATGCTAACGTGAAACGGATTTTTTCCAAAATTTTAATTTAGAAATGCAAGTCAAAATATGATATGGGTGCTTGCACGTTGGTTTCGTTTGAGCATGACTTCGAAACACATATTGTGAACATCAAAGTGGCAGATACTTATGATTGGTTATTTGGCATGTAAAATGAAAACTGCAAATCTGCCTCAACTCGTACCGTAGGGCGTATTCATATTAAAGTTTTAACTGCAGACCAACTCAGCCAGCCTTAGTTGTAATGCACTTAACTATTCCCCCACCATAACGAGGGCCTATAAGCCGGAGATACTACCTAAACACCAGGAATTAATAGAACCACAAGTGCTGATGAAAGTAACTACACGATGTGTCAAAATACTTGATCAGTTTCGTCCATACCTGGACTCATCAGAGACGAGTGAGTTCTGTTCAACCTCAGGTTAAACATAAATATTTATGTTTACAATTTACAGCGAGTTGGGCTCTGCTCCAACTCTCTGCTCTTCGATTCAACAGAAGCAGAATGTTGTGTAAGATACGCCGGCCTCTAAAAGGGCATAATAACGTGACCACGGGTATAAACAACGTAACTTTATAATGACGTAATTTTTATGACGTCAATCATGTATTGATTCTTACTGTACTGGGAATAATAATTTTTCCACCTAAAACATTCCAGTTGCTAAATATTTCACACATCCTGCATAGATTGAAAATAAGTAAATAGCTGTTCTTAACTTTGGTCCTTTTCAGGGTGTTACATTTTAAGAGAAACACAGCTGGTCCTGCCTAATACTTAGCTCATCTCTCCTTCCTGCCAAGTTCCTTGCCTTGGGATAGGACAGGGCATGAGTGAATATGAATACGCCCTACGAAATGCAAATCCATAACTTTATATTTATAAAACGATAAAATGGCATTATTATCTGTAGGGTTAGTGTTTTCACGACTGAAGACTACATATATTTAACAATGATCAGTTCTTTTTAGACGGTGCTTTTTATTTGTACAGGTGATGGATCGTGCCTGCGTACCTTGGTGCTCCGTCCTAATGTCATGTATGGTGAGGGTGACCCTTTCTATGTTACCAATGGCCTTCGTTCTGCTAAAGATAGCCGAGGCGTCCTTTTACGTGTTGGAAACGGCAGTGCACTCTTTCAACAAGCGTATGTTGGCAACATGGCGTGGGCTCACATTTGTGCCATGAACGCTCTGCGAAGTGACCCGTCTACCGTGGCAGGTCAGGTGTTCTTTGTCACGGACGATACTCCATTGCAAAATAGTTTTGATTTCATGAAACCATTCCTGGAAGCAAGGGGCTACTCGTTGTCACAGTGTAGCATCCCTTACTTCCTAGTGTACGGTGCCTTGTGGACATTTGAATCTCTGCTCTGGCTATTGAAGCCCATAAAACAAGTTAAACTGAACGTTACATTGGAAAGCGTTATTTATATCAATATGTCGATTTATTTCAGTCGTAAACTGGCCGAGAAGAGACTTGGATACAAACCTATTTACAGTTATGACGAATCTATGGAAAAGTCCATGAATTATTACAGAACTGTCAATCTTAACTCATCATAAATGTGGCGCCCCCAGGTCACAGACTGGAATACATTGGCGTCGCGACCGAATCAAGAAGGACTGCTTGGTTTATGTCGATCTTGGGTGAAAAAGCACCACTTCTTCTTGATCACAAGCATGCCTGCTTGAGGGGTGGGTGTGTCGTCCAGCAGCTGTATTGAGCAGGTTTTAACATCCCGAATGGGAAGCCATAAGTCACCCCCAACTTCATAATGAAATAGTTGAACAAACTGTAAATAACCATCGAAAAACTATTCAAGTTGGATGTTGCTGGAAACCTCTACTTAATACGGCACTGAAATGTGATACAAACTTCTGTCACATAACACGTGTTACCTTCATATAATAGCCTTGTGTCTTTACCGGTCAAACAAACGGCCAGTGGTATCCTCACACAAATGAACTTATGCGCAAATCACAAAGCATAATACAAGTAAACGCAGCCACCAATGCATCAAAATGAGAAACACCAGAATTCTGACTTGAAATGTCGTGCACCCTAACACGTTACATTCGTGGCATGTACGTGGGTGTATATAGTATATTCAAAGTCAATGTTACAGAAGATGCTATAAAATGTCACGCAAGCTCTTTTATTACTGGGTTTAATTTTCAATGTGCGACAAAACTAGGCTCTTATCGCCACACATACGCACTTTTGAGGACAAAGAAACTTGTTGATTTATTGTGTAGGTATGATAAAGGTAGAGTATTACGAATCATTCTGTCCATTAAGAGAACAGACTCTGCAGGAAACTTCGTTAAAAATATAATCACCGGGTTTCAATATCGTTATTGTTCGCAGTGAGTTCAGATTTGTCACAGCATGATATAAAATGTTCACGTCTGTTTGATTAATAGAATCTTGCACGGCGAAGCATTCGCTTTTCGAGGCAGTTTTGGTGACACGAGTTGGGACATTTTTCGGTTAGACCGAGGGGAAACGCAAAATATTTACCAACGAGTGTCACCAAAGCTGGCCTGCATGCGATATATGCAACACTTTTTTTTCTCAAAGACCTTTTAAGGCACCTTGATAGCGCAAAATAACTCGGGAACAAGGAGCTCTGAACTTTGGTCGCCATATTTATTAGGCGTATTACTACATAACATACATACAAACTCATACACAGAGACAGATTATATTACGCATTGGTGTAATATATATAACACGTGTTACCTTCAATATAATGGCCTTGTGTCTTTACCTGTCAAACAAAAAGCCAGTGGCATCCTCACAGAAATTAACTAATTCGCAAAATGCAAAGCATAGCACAAGTGAACGCAACCATCGATGCATCAAAATGAGAAACACCAGAATTCTGATTTGAAATGTCGCCCACCCCACGACATCTCAAGTCAGAATTCTGGTGTTTCTCATGTTGAAGCATCGGTGGTTTCGTTTACTTATGCTATGCTTTTTATTTTGCGGATTAGCTCATTTGAACTTTGTCCCGCATTGAAGCTGAGTATTTTCTTAAATATTCTTTGTTAAATATGCTCAGCTCCTGATGTTCTGACTTAAATTCCCTGAAATAGAATTTTGAGTGTTAGCATCTTTGTACGTGTATATTTGATATTGCAGTTACAGGATTTTGTTTTAAAAAGGATCGAGGCTACACTCTTTGGTTTTAAGAAGACAAGATCTAGACATGAGGCTACACTCTTTGGTTTTAAGAAGACAAGATCTGGACATTGTATGCAAATGTTCAAAGACAGTCAGTGTATTACATTTTAACACATATGCATATAGTCATGTACATCATTTTGGTTTGGCCATCGTGTTTATTAGTGTGGGCTTCCATTACTTTTGGATTCTTTTTAATGGCACTGGAATCCTTTCAAGGGAACCTAGCTATGATTCCGTAACATTAGTTTTGGGTTCCTTTTAATGATATAGGAATCCTTTCAAAGGGAACCTATAGACTTCCGTAACATTACTTTTGGATTTCTGTTAATGATATGGAAATCCTTTCACCCAATCACTAGGATTCCTTAACATTACTTTTGGCTTTTTGATAATGCTATGTGAATCCTATAAATCTACTAGCATTCCGAAACATTACTTTTGGAGGATATTTGGTAATGATATGGGAATCCTTTTCAGAGGATTCCATCCGCATAAATATTTCGCTGTATTCAATACATTTTGCAGCCAAAGGAATCCTGACTGGCCATGGAGTTAACACAGGGCAATTGGAATCCAAAAGGAATCTAAAAGGAATCCTTTTATAAGAATCCATACGGAATCCAAAAAGAATCCAGTTTTGACTAGGGCGCGGTCACAAGATGCCACGTTTCAATTATAAGATATACAAAACTTACAAGAGGTGAGAGGGTATTCCATAACAGGTTTATGTTGTTATCAGTTGTCACTTTAGAAATCAAAATACGTTGTAATTCAGTAGGTAAATAGGAGTTGCAGCATTTTTTGCTCGCAAATGATGTTTTAAGCTGTACGAAATTTAAAATGTGTGTAATTAGAGCTTAAAAACATGTTGCGTTGCTATAAAGATATATATATATATATATATATATATATATATATATATATATATATATATATATTAGTGACATGTAGAGCACAAGTTCAGCTGAACATCAAGCTCGTGGCGAGTCAATGAACAAATATTTGTCATCTAAATTATTTTTCCACCTCCTGGACACAGATGGCGAGCCTCCTCAAGCAGAGGAAATTCAGATGACCCCAGCCACAAGTCTCCGGGTTGAAACTCGCCATGCCCAGATAGCACGCGTCCTAATTGAAAACTTGATCTTGCTATCATTTTGACGCAGTGGCTGGGTTACTGGTGGTTGGTGACGCCACATACATCTCTTCGCGTCTATCGCTTGAGGATGTCTGGTCACTGTCTGGAGATGTGGAGGTGGTGGAGCTGGCTGTGTCACTCTGGCCATTGGTTTCACACATACACGCGATGAATTCTGATAGCAAGAGCAGAAAACAGAAATCTTAAATAATGATAACCTGAGCAGAGTCAGCCACAGACACCTTTTCGGTCTGAGGTCAGAGGTCATTCCACGCTCAAAATGACCTTTCACTGTTAAATTGTTGAGTTAACTCGGTAACCATATTCAAACTTATCTTTTTATTACATTCATGTACCTGGATGGGTTGTTTATAAAAAATAAGACTATTGATAGTAAGCAAAAACTGGATAAATTTTGAGTACGCCAATTCTCACCCAAAACGGTTATTTTCCAACCTAGGTTTGGCCTGTGCACATTTCTTTGTTAACTGAGAGAAAGTTACATCGTGTTGTCACGGAGGATACCGCATGATTTACGGCTTTAGTAGACCGCTAGTCTCAGTAAGCGCACTCAGCCGGAATGCTACTTTCGCGTGTTATTGAGCCACAGATCTCATGGAATTTATATGGTTGAGCTTTTTTCTCGTAAAATTAGACATACAGTTTTATTCTCGTTAACTTGTGTGTGCAACTTGTTCGCGCATGCTAATAAAAAACCAGCCATTAAAAGTATGCGGTAAGATAATCTAAATGAGGAGATATGGAAGCAATTTCCTGATTAATCTCAATTATACTACTTTAACATGCGTGGCCAAGCACAATGAGAGTCAAATATAATGTCAATTACATGTACGGGTTCTACAGGCAACATATCTCAATAATAGTAAATGCTTGACGAATCACATAATGGGCACGTGCCTGACCTACCACGTGGGTGAATTATAAAGCCCTGTGACCCACTGTATACACACACAATATTGTTAATTGCTCAGGGTATATATCTGCAGGGCTGTCCAACTGGAGCATTGTAGCAAAATTTTGCTACAAAGCCCTTCAAAACTGCTACAGATTTTCTCCAAAATATGTGTTTCCTAAGTGAAGAAGTGTGAAAAATACTACAAGGAAAGAAAATTTTGCTACAGAGATTTTCAGCTGGACAGCGCTGATCTGTCGTAAACAAATTGTGAAAGAACGTGTATGTAGTCTTATCGGAATTGTGACGGTTATATTTTTTGACAAATAATGATACTTATAATTGCTTTCTTTTTCCTGTTGTTAAAATGGTGTTGTTTTATTTGATGCCCATATCGATTAGAATAATTATTTGTAATGCAGGATACCATTTTCATGTATCTTATTCTTCTTCATATTAATTTTGACCCTTTCCCTAAAGGCCCTTCGCCGTTTGGATGCTGTGCGGTGGAGCAAGCTCTCCCGACCGGTAATATTTTCCCTTCACTACACAGTCTTTCATGGATGCATATTATTTAACACAATGCAACCCTCCCCCCCCCCCCAAACAATCGTCTCCGGGTGATGAATGATGGGCAGAAAAGTCGTTAAAAGTAAAAAGGGGCAGTGCATTATATTGTTGTACGTGTGTTGTTCACATTACTAGGAACGTCAATATAATAAAACATAAACTTTAATCTCGATAATTTAATTTTTACTATTGTCTTAGTTGTATATATTGCCATGACAATACAACAACAAGCAGCTGGTGTCAAATTGTTAACAATTTTAATTGGTCTGTATCGAGATTTGTGTCGGCCAAGAAGAAATAGAAGAAGACGTATTGTTCGATGTTGTTCCGAGCCGCCCTCAAATTTGTGAATGACAAGACGAAGCCAGCGGTGTGCCATATGCAGCTGAGAGTCTGTGTGTCATGGCAGAGACATCGTAGAGGTGCTTCCTGTTCACCCGTTGATGCAAGCTGGGGTCAAAACATTTTGCACATTAACCAATGGAACAGGAATGGGAAGGAACTCGATCACGATGACCTCGTTTTGGTCAGCAACTTTCCCAATATGCAGTTTGATTGGCAAAGAAAAGCGTCGATCGAATCACTTGCTGACCAGTACGGGAAAAGAATGAATCAGACTGAATCTGGAGTAGACAGGTGATCTGACGTCGCGAGGAACTGTTAATTCTCTTTATTTGGTCTGATAAATAATTGTCATACAATAATTAATTTCTTATGAGAAATACGAAACCACACAGATATCTCGTGTTGAGGATAACAATCTCATTAGGAATCCTTTGTGAAGAACATGTTTTAAAATCATGAAAGAAATGAGCATATACTTAAAGTGGAAATCGCATGTAAGACGACTGTCTCGATCCAATACAGGGGAAAAGGGCCAGTGCGATCTTCACGGTGAAGAGTAGATCCACTGCGGACGAGCTCCAGCACATTGTGATCCACCATGACCAGACAATTCACGACTGGATAAAGCCTAGCGTTGTGTAGCTACCATTTTCACTTACCTTCAAAGTCTATTCTTCCATCGCCATCGATATCCACCTCGGCAATCATGTCATCAACTTCAAGAAGAAAACACACTTACTTTACCACCCAGGTACAGCTTTAGACATTAACGATTTCACACAAGTGTAAAATATATCTTCGACTCTGTTTTATCTAGGCCTATTTGGCTGGTTGATCAGGTCGTGACATCTAATACATAAAATACTGTACATATTATTTGAATATCTGTACTATAAGTTATTTGTATCCAAATACAGTGATTTTAATGTGTGTATTTATTCCTAATTGTGAAACTCCGTCCATGCCTTTATGTGAAAAATATGCGAAGGAGTTTTTTTTTTTTAAATTTATTCAGAGGGCTTCATATGCAGTCCGTTTTCTGGCGGCATGTATTTTTCCCTGTATCCGGTCAGACCTATAGGCCTATTTTTCAGATGTCCCGTTTGAGTAATTGTGACCCAATGAGGCGGCAGGAAAATCAACTTTGAAATTTTTATAAATTTCAAGTTGAAAAAATGGGAATCACTTGAACCTGGTACTTTCCTTCCCACAGTCCAATCTCAATTTGACAGAGCCAACTGATTGACTATCCCTGTCTGGATTGCCTTGCGCGTTAAGCCGGTTAAAACCATGTGCGCATATTGCGCATTGCGTACAACGTATTGCGTAGTTGGGGTGCGTATTGCGTACTGCGTATACAATTTTCCATGTATCCGCAAACCAGGCGTATACTGTACGTATAAAATGTTTACTTTGGTAGGATTTGGCGCCATTTTGTGTATGTTACGCGCGTCTACCCTGCGTGATGCGTACACATCGCTACACAGAGCGATTGAAACGCATAGGCAACACGCAGTGCGCACTACGCACTACGCATACATGGAAATGGGTTAGTTAATTTTAAGTCAATCAATTATTACGCACTACGCAATACGCACTACGCAATACGCGCACATGTAAACCCAGCTTTATGGCTGCTGCGTCACTTAGTATTCCATGATTTAAGGTGTTTATTTCATAATATGGTATGTTCGGAACGAGCTGGACTCGAACCTGCAACCTTTGGCACCAGTCGCCGAGCTGAAATGAGGAACGCACATATGCACTCGACCAAATCCCCATTCCTAAAAAGAATGGTTCAATGGAGGTAGTTATGTGCGAGTGCCATATCAACACGGTAATGCAGTATAATTACTGAGTCGGCATTTGTTTCCAGAATCCGGGACTTAAATCCACCAGCATTAAAGAAATGCCCAAAAATACATATTTAATGTTCGGAGCGAGCGGGACTCGAACCTGCAACCTTTGGCACCAGTCGCCTGCTAAAATGAGAATGCTGCTAATAACATTAATTTGCGTTTGTTTTATGTTAATCCGTGTGTACAGTTTTGCGTTGCCCGAGCTAAAAATACCGTTGTTGTAAAATGTGCAGTAATAAAGATCATACTTTTATTCATTAATCCGTCGAGAATTTTCTTGAGAACACGGTCTACAGCGTGGTTATGCAACATAGCAATTAGCGTGACTTAAAAATTATGCTTCAATTACACATATTCTATGTTCGGAACGAGCAAAACTTGAACTTTCAACCTTTGGCACCAGTCACTTAGCTGAAATGGGAAACGGACACATCCACTCGATCAAATCCTCATTCTTATAACGAACGGTTCAATGGAGGTAGTTATTTGTGAGTACCAAATAAACACGGTTATGCAGTGTATGTACTCAGTCGGCATATACGTTTTGACCATAAAACACGATTGCAGTTGACGTGACGTGTCTGTTAGAAAAAGGTAATTGGTCATTTTGACAATCCCAAGCCAGTTGAAATCAGAACACATAATTTCCGCGAAATAAGTGCTTACTGTCATGCATATTGGTTAATTGACTGGGTGTGTCATAATGCGAATATAGAGCTCACTCCTGTTGTTTCCCATTTTAGCTCAGCTGACTTGTTAGTCAGCTGAGCTTATGTGGTGGTGAGGCATTCGTCGCCCGTCTGTCGTCCGTCGGCATCCCAAGTTCAAAATTTCGACTTCTCCAAAACCACTGGCCAGATTCACCTCAAACTTAGTGGTGGGTAAGTCTCTACCATGCTTGTTTAAATGGTTATGCTCCAGTAATTTTTGGTTTTTATGAATTGTTTTGACCTTTTGGGGGGCAAACCTTACAAATTTTCTCCAAAACCGCTCACCCAATTGCTTTGATATCACACGCAGAAACACTCCTAGGGACTCGTAGTTCTTAATTTGTTCACCAGGTGGTGCCGAAATTTTTTCTATTTCTTCGTGATTTTTGGTGTGATTTTGCTATTTTCGACTTGTTCTCCAGAAACATGGCTAAGACTAAGCGAAAACTTGGTGGATATGTTCCTCGAGGAAGGGTCAAACAAAATTTTTCACTAGGTGGCACTACTGTTGATTGCTGATTTTTGAGGAATTTTTTAATCCCAGTACGTACTTGTCGGACAATGCAACTTTCCTGTTGATTACTATGTTAGTCAATGGGCATTATAATGCCGATTCACATTTTCTACTTCTACTCCGAAACTGTCATCAAGATTGACTTCAAACTTGGTAGCAATGATCCTTGGGTGGGTCTGTACCAAGTTTGTTCAAATGGTCATGCTCCAGAGATTTTTGGAGTTTTTATTAATTTTTGGTCTCTTTTTGGGCAAATCTTTAAAAAGAATCTTCTCCAAAACTGCTGACCCAATTGCTTTGATACCACACAGCAACACTCCCACGGGCTCCTAGTTCTTATTTTGTTCACCATGTGGTGCTTTTTCTATTTTTTTTATTTGCGTACACTTTTTCGACTTCTCCAGAAATGTCACTGAGATTAAGCTGAAACTTGGTGGATATGTTTCTTGTGGAAGGGTCCAACAAAATTGTTCACTACATGGCACTGCTGTGGATTCTTGATTTTTAATGATTTTTTTTTTTCAATTCGGGCACTTTTCGGTAAATGCACCTTTCGTATCGATAACTATGTATGTCAATGAACATTCTAATGCTAATTCACATTTTCGACTTCTCTGAAACCGTCATCTAAATTGACTTCAAACTTGGTCGCAATGTTCCTTGGGTGGGTCTTTATCAAGTAAAGACCCACCCACGGTACATTGCAGTGATTTTTTTTCTTTTGTTAATTTATTTGGGCAAATCCGAAAACCCTTCTCTAAAATTGCTCACCCAATTGCTTTTATATTACACAGGAACATCCCCTGGGACTCCTCGTTCGTAATTTGCTCACCAAGTGGCGCTGTAATTTTTAGCTCAGCTGAGTTGCTTGTCAGACTGAACTTTTAGGGGGCTGCAGTCATCAGACTTGGAAATACTTCTCAATGTCGTATGCACTCAGCTAAAACTCAACACAGGTCTATTCAGTTGCAACCTTGATTTTGTGGGACAAGCTTAGGTCAGCGGATCACGGGCCGTTCACACAGCCCTCTAGTTAGGTACATGTTATGTGCACCACTCAAGTCTTCAATGTTGCATGAGTGTAAAAATACGTTTTGTTTCATGGCTCGTAGTACACTTACCACAAAAAAGGATCCACACACACACACACACACACACACACACACACACACACACACTGAATTTTACTGCGGGAATTTGTGGGAATTGCTAAGCCCTCATACTTTGGTCCTCGGTGAGCTCCTCGCCCATACACTGTAGTACGGCCCGCAAGTCGGACGCGCTGATGTAGCCGCTGCCAGTCTTGTCAAACACCTGCCAAATACAACAGTCAATTGCAGTAGTTTTAATGTATCAACTTGTCCTCAGTGTTGATCAAATACTCAACGTGCCAAAACGTCATTCATACTAAGTTTGGATAAATGAATGAGCTGAGAAGCCAAGCCAAAGTCAGCTGAGACTTGGCTGAAGGCACGTATTTATCAAAGAAGATGTGTATAAATTTCGTATTTTGAAGTTTCATAAAAAATATCATGTCGTCTCAATGTCAATCACTTGTCCAGCACATTCAGAACTCGGGATGAAGTGTAATGTTGCGTGAACCTACACTGTCTTATAGTGACTTTACCTGGCAAAGTAGGCCTATCATTTTCAAGTATGGTACCGAATAATGATCCAGCAGGCCCTACCCATGTCGCTCGGCTGTACTAACAGATTGGTTGCTAAAACTTGCTCTGTCAAATATACTTCCGAACAATTTTGAACTTGAAAGCTTTGTCAATTGTTCAAATAATGAACCAAGAGTATCCACATTTACAGCCGGTAATTATTTAAAGTTATTGCCACAACCATTTCAACTGCACCTACATGCACGCGTTTTAAACATGACAGAAAAAAATCACAAGAGGTTCAAAACACTTGGAATAAGTTACCAGGTACTTGCCCAACCCTCCTTCCGAAAACAAGAATTATTCCTCACAGAGCAATAACGAAGGTTATACTTAACCGGCTTTCCCAAATGAAATTATAAATTTAAACCAGTTTGGAAACATGAGCACATAGTCTGGCACGTTCTAATATTTTTTGCTCAAAAACCAACTTTATGCCATCAAACGATCATATTTTGGTTGATAATTGATAGTTCTTTCTTCTGGCTGTAGATTAATCCTATGGCATCTTATTTAGCCTTTGTCTCTTTAGTGTCGGTGGTTGCAAAAATATTGCGTCCGTGATGTTTTTCAACAATTTTTAAAATAACGATTGATATTAGAATTAAGGTCATGATATATATAAAGGTCAAGTTCATTCAATAATAATATCTCACCCACCCACCCACCCTCCACCCCCAGCCCGAGGCTTCATACCTTAAAGGCCATACGTAGTTCTTCCTCTTCGTCTTCTTCAGCGTTCTCACTAATCCCTCCCATGCTGGCCATCACCTGCACGAACTCCTCGAAGCTGAACGACCCATCTCCTTCAATAACCAAACACAGCTGTTCAAACATATCCTCTTTTAATCTGTTTGGTGTATACAATGTTCCGTGTCGTCATAGACTGGTAGGTGTGGAATTTGTGCACGGAACTCCGACAGGTAAAAAAACAATAGATTCTTTACATTGCTTGTCTACCCCCCCCCCCCCCCCCCCCCAGAGGCTTAGCTGATAGGGGGACTTTTTATTGATTGATTACGAAGTAAGGATAGCCAATGTGAATCTTCCCCAATACTTATTGTTCTTCGGGCTTCTAATTGTTTATACAAATAAGTGTGTCATGTTAACTAACCATAAACAAGATAAAGCTCGATATCCTTAAGATGTAGCTCCATACCTGTGCTAGTTGGTTACATATAAAAGAACAAGCATAGTTGATTTCATAGTTGACTTTGCTGTCCGAAATATACCATGTGCCCCCCCCCCATCAAATAAATAAATAAATAAATAAATAAATAAATAAATAAATAAATAAATAAATAAATAAATAAATAAATGAATGGATGATTGAATAAATGAGTGAGCAAAAATGAGAGAGTGACTGAGTAAGTAAATAAATTAATAAATATAAATAAATAAATAAATAAATAAATAAATAAATAAATAAATAATAAATAAGTAAAATATATAATAAAATAAAAAATAAGCCCGTTTAGGTTAGCACGTTTTGTTATTTTCAAGTATAAACACATTTTGCAGAAGTAGAACTTTCAAAAACTTACTCTATGTTCAATGCATAAACCAGTAGTCATACATATATATATATATATATAAGCTTAGAGGCGTATATTTAGCTCTCTCCGAAATCGTTGGCTTGATATTTACAAGGAGAGGGGCTTTACCTTATGTATATAGGTGTGTGTATGCCTATATTTTCTATTCTAATCTTTTGAATGGAATACTTTTTTTCAGAAAGAAATTCCGTTATCATGAACGACATTTGCACGCCAAAGTAAGTCCGCACCTTTTTATCAACTGAATAACCTGACTGCTATTATTTGCTTCACAACATTCAACAAATGTCACCTTCTTCAGCAAGACTACAAACCACTGCAAAGAGGTATGACATATTCAAGCACATATACACCTTTTCCGAGCACATAGATAAAATGTAGGCTGCCTTTAGTCTACTTTCACCCAGCAAGACCCGTTGAACAGAAAAATGCAAAACCTGTGTACCAGTGACCAAAGCGCTTCGAAACACATTACTCGGGGAAAATATATTAGTTCAGATTCAGTTTGGCAAAACAGAATCGATTTGATTTTCCATGTATGATTTTTTTTGTTAGCATACCTCATTCCTTTTAGAAATCTGATAGGTAAACACTATATTTCTGACAAAATTCTTAACAGCTAAATACGTTCGAATCCTGCACACTACTTGGCTTCATTGATTTTGCAGTTGCCGCTTTTTGTCGTGTACACACACACACACACGCACGCACGCACGCACGCACACACACACACACACACACACACACAAATGGCAACTAACTTTCCACATTATTTTTGAAAACACGAGATGAGGTATTTTATTTGTCAATTTTTTCATATTTTTGTCTGTTCTTTTCATGGTCTGAATAAACAGTGGCCATACTGATTTGCTTCTTTTATCAGCTAAATTGTGTGTACACCATATTCGAATTGTAGATGTAAGAAGTGGAAAGAGTGGACAACTTGTTGACATTCTATAATTTTGCATTAATCATAAAAATGATAAATGTGTGATTGTGAAAAAAAATAGTTCAATATCCTTTACTGATGCCATTAACTGTTCAAAAAAAAAACTATTTCACTTGCTCTAAAAATGGCTTGAGGCTTTCCCGCTAACGAAGTGTTTATAAGTTCATTTGGCTGCTGAAGCCTAAGACTTTCTAAATTTCGACTGCAATGTGATAATTTGTTACTTTTTTATTTGTTTAGACTTAAATAGCGACCAGAACGGCAATGAAAGGCAAAGAACAAGCGAAATGGGTGACGCACATCTGAGTCATATTCCAGTCAACCCGTAAAGAAATCGTGCAAGAAACAGACAAAATATCAGTAGCACCAAGTAATTAATGGCAATGATAGAAAGCGTGCAACGAAAAATTAAAGATCATATTAATAAATAAGCATTTGACATATCGAATGATGTTGAAGAAGGCTATCGTAATTTGGCAAAAAGATTGTATAATTCACAATATTGTTTCATTCGTACAATATTTTGAAATACGGCACGCTTCATCAAGTAGGGTTGCAACCAGGTTCCCCATTTCAATGCTAATTTAGGGAATGAGTCAATAGATTTACTGTCCATAATTTGAGGCGCTTTTCGGCCATTGCGAAGCGAAGACAGGCGTTGACCTTATTCATTCTATTCCTTTCGTTCTTGGATGTTGTGGCGAGCCGCTGCCCTTGGCCATTCCGTCACAGCTGTTTTTCACCCTATTAGTTACGGTACGGAACGCAACGAAAGGGAGCTAACGTTAAACGTATATTGCGTTATGTTGTTTTCTGCTGGTTTCCACCTTTTATGCAACGTAACATAAGGGTAATTTCAACAACACTTAGCTCAGGGATTATGTTAGGTCGAGGGTTCTTTTCTTTCAACCCCACACACTCCACTGACACTGGAGAATTGAAGAGCGCACTTGCGACGAACACACCTCTTCGATGGTGCCTTACGCGTTGGCCAAGAAACTGGTGCAGGTCCATGGGTGTTTTGCTGGACATTGGCCGAGCGTGTCCTTTGATTCATCGAGCAGGTTCAGCAAAACGCCTGTGGATCTGCACCAAGTTCTTTACCTGTCTTAACGAACATTTCTGCTGTTTGATTTAACTTAACATCCGATTTATTATCGTATTTGAATTCTGCATACAAACATTGTGATGGAAATTAACAAAGATGCCACAATGAACTATTTCTTATCACCCGCACGTGGCAATGGGTAATGTCCACCTGTTTACTTGCACTACTGATTCCAATCCACCGGCAATGTGGAATACGTACAACACGTTTAACACAAACAGAACCGCCAGTTCTGTCTGTCAGTCGTGTTAGACTGGTGTCTAGAAAATCGGAAGAAAGGCAGGCAAGGAAGGTTGTCGCCGTTCGCATCCCCTTCTTGCCTTCGAAAATAGCCTATATGTTTATTAAACGCAGGCAAGGGAGGTTGTCGCGGTTCGAATCCACTTATAGAGTAATATATATTTTGGTATTAGCATAATAATGGTCAAGTTATTTCGAGATCACGAAATATTTAACGCAATATTATATTCGTGCACCGACGTTGTGTGTATATTTTATGAATTTCGACACATTTGTGTTCATGGTAAAAAACCGGTGGTCAAAATTATGTGTAAAATGTGTGTTATAATGAAAGACTCCATTCTTCTTCTTCTTCTTCTTCTTCTTCTTCTTCTTCTTCTTCTTCTTCTTCTTCTTCTTCTTCTTCTTCTTCTTCTTCTTCTTCTTCTTCTTCTTCTTCTTCTTCTTCTTCTTCTTCTTCTTCTTCTTCTTCTTCTTCTTCTTCTTCTTCTTCTTCTTCTTCTTCTTCTTCTCTTCCTCTTCCTCTTCCTCTTCCTCTTCCTCTTCCTCTTCCTCTTCTTCTTCTTCTTCTTCTTCTTCTTCTTCTTCTTCTTCTTCTTCTTCTTCTTCTTCTTCTTCTTCTTCTTCTTCTTCTTCTTC
>OZ026620.1:53607501-53651501 GCA_964020975.1 Hermodice carunculata
ATTTCTCCAAAGCCAGCAAAATGCAGTACGGAGTACCAAAATTCCGTTACTCGCGCTTGTTTTATACTTATACAACCTAAATATTTAAATCATACGTGTGGATTGAAAATGTCAGGCCCAGGCCTGTCCAGATCTAATACCTAGGAGCAGACTTGCATATCTGTACTTTGCATGCGGCCTGTCGCGGTTTTCCTGGCATTTTCCTTCGGCTTCGCTTTGCCGTAATTGTATGAAGAATCTTTAGTAGACCTATCATACAATACCGGCTAGGCATATTGTCTAACTATCTTCACAAAAATTCATCTAATTTTTCTGATGTAGAGAATGAAGCCGTGATGGATGGCTAATGATGTAGCAGCGTACACCGGTCAGATAGGCTTTTTCATTGAGGGGGGGGGGGGAATGTCATTGGGTGATTTGGGAAACTAATCCTTCCGTTGTGTTGCGTGGTGTTGTGTTACATAAATCGATGTTTTTGGGCCTCACCCAACGGGATGCAATGCTAGAAAATTTGAACCAAATCCAAGTCTCCTTACGTTTGGTTGCATTACCTTACATAAAGTGTGGAGACCGGCCTTTAGTAGTAGTCCTTGGATGTTTTGGCGAGCCGTTGGCTTTTGCATGCTGGTACTTGAATCAAACATCTTTGTATGAGGAACTGTTAAACGACCAGCAGGAAGCTGTAATGACATCTTCCAAGCGCTCTAACTTACATAACACAGTGATCACAGTTAACAAATGAACTAACAGTAAGAAAGGACACTGTTCTAAAATCGTAAGCGGCTCCACGTTATTTAAGTGTGTTTCTTGCTGTATGCATATATTGTTTTCTCTTACCATTTATCCTCATGTGTAAATGTGTGTAATGTATCGATCTGCAATCTATGGGCTAGTGTGCCTGAATTAAGGTCCTTGAATTTAAAGTTGAATAATGTGAAGTCATTTTAGTTATTCAGGGAAAAAGTAGAGAAAAGCACAAAAAGAGTTAATTGCATTCTTAGTTTGTTCTGTGGCTTCTTCTGGCAATGGTATGCTCCTTCAGTATAGGGTTAATTTTCCACTGATAGCGGATCTAACCCTACATACCTTAACTTGAAAATGTGAAAATTCCCGGCGACTCTATATTGAAATGTCATGAAATGTTCGCTTTATCTTTGATAAACTCTAGACAACACTGACAAATCATGAAATGGTCCGATTTCTGGAGATTCATAGGTGACAATAGCTTTCCTTTGTGGGCACAATTGAAGCTAATGTGCATGCTTAGTTCATTCTATTATTTATTATATATATATATATGTATATATATATATATATACATATATATATATATATATATATATATATATATATATATATATATATATATATATATATATATATATATATATATACATATTTTATTTTCGGAACGAGCGGGACTCGAACCTGCAACCTTTGGCACCAGTCGCCTGCCTGAATATATATATATATATATATATATATATATATATATATATATATATATATATATATATATATATATATATATATATATATATATATACATGTGTGTGTGTTATTTGGTAAGTGCTGAGGTCAGTCGTATTTACCTTGCACATCCCGCTCCAGTGGGCCTTACAGCAGCTGTTACATGCGCGCCTCATTTTTTTTCATCGCTGAGCATTGAGCATAATCAGTGACGGCAAAAGTGGAATGGAAAGAAACAAGGCGACTAGGCTGTTCATGAAGCAAGAATGACAACCGCGAAGGACGCGCGGAAACATAATATACTGCTGGGAAAAAGATGCTGCCCCCCCCCTTATGTTCAACATTATTCATGTGTTATGAGGATGTGTATAGGCAGTTTGTTTACTTTATTATACCATTGCTTTTCCACATCTCTTTTGGGAGGAAATGGTGGTCCTTAAAAGGACCTTGTGGTTGTTGTTGTTGTTGTTGTTGTTGTTGTTGTTGTTGGGAGGCTGCATGCATCATTAGTGGGTATCACCACCATGCTTCTGTAAACAAGCTTGGATCCACCTTGGTATGCTACTTTTCAACCTTGGTGATCTCAGCCTGATGAATTTGATTCCACCTGGTCTTTGAGCCTCTGTGCCAGTTGGCCCAGGTTGGCTGCGGGTTCTTCATACTCATCCCTGATTCGATGGCCAAGTAAATCCCACAAATGCTCAATGGGAGACTGGTCAGGAGAATGGCCTTGCCATGGCAACGATGGGATATTATGTTGCTGTAAAACTGCATGCTGACCCAGCAAGTGTGGGTTAGTCCATTATTCTGTTGAAACAGTAGCCCTTGGAATATTGCTGAATCCATTCGTCAACTGTGGGCAGGATCTCATCCACATAACACTGGTCTATTAGTGTCCCGTTCACCCTGATAAGAGCTCTTCTCCCGGTTGCTGCAATCCCTCCCCCCCCCCCATATTATGACACTTACTCTTCCATCGTGGAAATCCTAGCAGAAATGGGATTCATCTGACCACATTACGCTGCTCTATTGATTTCTGGTCCAGGCTCCATGTTCCTCAAACCACTGTACCTGTTGTGTCTTGTGTGCAGGATTGAGAGGGATGCAAATGGCAGAGTGGTATGCCCTCAGTTTGGCGGACACTAGGCTCTTGTTAATGGTAGACTCTAATGCTCTGATGATGCAGGCCTGGTGCTTCTGATTCCTTTTGGTGGAATGAAATCTGCGCCTTTTCACAAACTGGATTAAGTAACGGTCATCTGTCCTATCTGACAGTCTTGGTCGCGGAGATCCAGCCCTCCTCTTGCATTCTTAGGTTTCCTGGAAATAGTTGCAACACCTTTTTACAAATGGCCTGGAGCACCCCATTATCCTGGCAACCTGGGAAAAGTCAGCCTTCAACATACCAATGATTCTGCTCCTGTCGAATTCAGACAGTTATGAGTGACCCGTAGGCCTTGGCATTGTGGATTCACATTGATCCCAGTTGTGCCTTGGCCCCCTTATAAAGTCAATTGCACCCCAATAACAGGCACACTCCCCGCACCTCTCTGGCTGTTGTCTTGTTTTCAGGACATTTGTGTGTGTGTGTGTGTGTGTGTGTGACTGCTCTGGCATACACTAAGCTATCCTGTTGATATCACAGAATATTCAAAGCCACACCCATGTTTTTCATATAAAGGCATATTTAGAACGGCCCATGTTAAACCAATGGGGGGGGGGGAGACATTTTTTCCCCAGCAGTATGCAATGTCTCTTTTTCGGTGAACAGAAGTGCGGTTAACTTAAGAAATAGGTATTGCTGGCCTGAGGTATTTGGCGACATCAGGTCCATCAGTCTGAGAGTCTGGTGTTTCTGTTGGTCTTTATAAATATTATGCACGCACTGTTACTGGCCTTACGTAATTAAACGTATATGCCAAGTAATAAAACACGCAGCTAGTTTCAGCACTCCAAGCAGGAAGATTAGCATCGATAAGACGTCTATATTGGGGGAGATATTTAAGATAATTAAATTTTTTACCGTCGATGTCAATTTCTTCCAGCATCTGTTCAAGCTCGTCCGTTGAAGGGAATTGACCCAGATTTCGCAGCACCGTACCAATCTCTTCCTTGGATATGGCTCCGTCCCCATCCTTGTCAAACAGTCTGAAGGTCTCGCGCAGCTCTAAAACAGAAACGTGTGATGAGTGCACAGTTAATCGACTATTAGGTCTGCCAAGTAGTATGGGGAGTGTGTCGCTAGTCAACGTATCAGCCAAGTAAGTATAGGACGTTTTCTGGTAGTCCGTTGATATGTCTGGCAAGTAAGTATGGCAAGTGTGTTGGTAGTCCACTGATATGTATGCCAAGTAACTAAGGGGAGTGTGCTCCTACTCCAATGATATGTCTGCGCATTAATTATGGGAAGTGTGCTGCTAGTCCACTGAGGGCAAATGTCTGCCAAGTAAGTATGGGTAGTGTGCTAATAGTCCACTCATTTGTCTGTCAATTAGGTAAGTATGGGAAGTGAGCTAGCTGTCTGTCTATCGTTACATATCTATATGTATGTGTTCCTCACATCGGTGCAATTTCTATATGTTGCGGAGGGCCGACCAGGAAACATAAGTCGTAACAGCCAACCCCAATATGAAAGCCATACGGTGGAAGCCTGCAAAACCAATTTATTTTAGATAGCGTGTCTAGTCATACGATTATGCGGGTTATGACACCATGTGTTTCTTAACAGAAACTTTTAATGGCTGTTTATGTACAGACATTCATGATCCATGATTTGACCAAAAAAGCAAGAGATACATGGGTAAAAAGAATATGATAGGATAGCATTGGATGAAGATTTAAAATCTGGTAATTCTCAGTTCGAGTATACATATCATAAAAGATATGTAACTTCATTTTTAATATAAATTGACAGAGGACTGTTTGAATCAGTCGGCAGATTTATCTAATAAATGGACAGAGCAAGATAGTAATTTGCATACCTTTAATTGTTGACTCTGGATACTTCTGCAATAAACTGGTCTGGAATCAAAGAAACACCATCTTTAACTGACGTACAGCATGCTATCAACACTGATTGTACCATACAATATTCAGATCAAAGCACTCATAATTATAGCACTGTATATTATTAGCATTAATTGTAACCAATTGTAAGCAGAATTGGGCATAACAGCAAGTCATTTAATCTACCACAACATTCTTGAAGATAGTGAGCAAGATAATGAATGCGAGACAGGTGGAAGACTGGTGATCCAGTACAGGTGTGTAATAGTTGGATAATTTGTGCTTTTGAAGCAAGTACTGCTCATTCTGTCAGCAAGTCGGGGTTTTTTTTTGTTTGTTTGTTTGTTTGTTTTTTTGTTTTTGTTTTTTTTTTTGTTTTGTTTTGTTTGTTGTTTTGTTTTTGTTTTTTGGTTTTGGTGGTATTATGCAGAACATGTACGGTGGCAATGGCTTTATCATCATTTTCATAAACATCAGAGTATCAAATGTGATGGTTAAATGAAAGAGATATTTAGACCGTTTGGCTCCAGAAACAATAGAAGAGAGCATGACTGCAAGTTACAAAGTATTGCAGTAGTATGTGTGCTATTTGGAACAATTCAGCTCACTGAAGCCAATATTCTGGTGGTATGGCCAGAGAAGTGATAGTAAACAACACAATTGCAACTGGCTTTATCGTATGATCTAATGACTGGTAGACCTTACTTAAAACTCTTTCAGTGCCAACTGCGACCAAAGTCCAACTACTTAAAACGAACTGCTCTGAATTATAATTAGGTACCAGATTCATGTTGCTTGTAAAAAGACCTTTCATTAAAGTACCAGCATGCCTGTAGTTACTTAGCGTATAATAATCCAGGTCATCGGCATTCCTCGGCACGCTTTGTGCGCATGCACCCAAAGCTAGCCGAGGAATGCTGATCCCCAGTCCAAAATGTGGCACTGAAAGAGTAAAACATGTAATTTTACATTTGACCCACGCATTATACATTTTTACAGCACAAGATAATGTGCAAACTTAGCATGTACTATATGGAATGGCTGCGGTATTGCCAGCTATTGTTTAAGCTTTCATGGTAATTTCAATAAGGAAAACTAGTTATGATGTATTTGATTAACAATAACAATTATGTGCAACCGCACTGTTTGTGGATTAAATATCTGGCATATCAAAGAAAGATAAAATAATGACACATTTTATGTAACAATTGCTGCATGAAGATTCAATGTAGTTATCGCGGATTAAGAAGGAATCAATGCGTCACGGGGATTTGAAAATGCGTTTTCTGTAGAAATAGTTCCTGTTTTGCAATTCAACGGAATCTGTCAATTCCCTGTAGTAGACTGTTTGGTGCATTTTACAGGAAAATCATAAATTGATTGTTTATTCGTCAATACTCTAAACTGCATCAGGCAGTGATACATGTCAAATGAGCTGAAAGCATTATAATCTAGCCAACTGTCAATCTACAATATTGGATAAATGGATACTTAGTGGCGGAAGGTTTCATAGTTAAGATTTGCCTTTATTCTGTTCTTACTGCATAACACGTGTGTTCATCACATATATAAGCTGTGTCATAATTTGTCGGTGTCTCATGCAGTGAGAGAACATTGCCAATTCACCGTAAACATGGTAAAGGTTAACCATTAGGAGACTAGACTGAGTCTGTAGCTAAACCGTCTGGACACTGAATCCATCGTTTAACCGTCTGAAGACTGAGTCTAAAACTTAACCGCCTGGAAACTGAACCAGGAACATCCCCAAAACCCAGAGGTAACGAGGGAAGAGCGAAACTAATGACAGATGGCATCGTTTTCTCAATGACCACCAAAATATATCAGACAACAATTACAATATCAAATGCTTGTGTGGAATGAAGAAAATATATGTCGCTACATCTGCGGTAAGATATCCTGTATTGTTTCGTGTCAATAATGTAAAACCTTTATTTGAAAGCACAGCAAAGCTTCACTCAAGCAGAGAAAGCATTATCCCATCATACGGACGTAAAAGTGGAGAGTTATCGAGTGCTAGTATGTACAGTCAAAACTCGCTGCGTAGGATAGAATTGTAGACTTTTAAAATTGAATATTGATGCGTGGCAACTCTCCTATTGAATAAGAAATCCATCCAAATGTTCCCTTTTGAATGTAACAAAATATTTTTATTCTAATCTTTTCATTTATTTTTTAGATTTGAGTGTTTTAAGTGAAGATATGCATACAGATATACGTCTCTCTCTTGTGCAGGCAAAGTCCAAGTTTCCAAAGCGTGCAAGAAGAGTGTAATGACAGACCAGGCAGGACTCAATTGTGTCCTGTGTGTGACCTCAGAATTATGTTGATGTCATTAATGTCTTGGTGACTGTGTTGACGTTGCTTAAAAGCGTATCACAAAGCAAATATGATTAATATAAAAATAAAGCACCATAGGGTCTGTTTCAGGCTTCCAAGCAGAAGCCCCTTAAGTCATCAATTTTGTTGTAGCTCAATTGCATGCTCGCATTTGTGCAGCGGATGTCGCAGCTTCCACGATCCGTGCATGCACTAATTGCTGATATACCTGGTGGTCTATTTATATCATTTAGTGTACATCTGGTCACCTGGAATCTCGCATGCTGCACTGAATTTACAAATAACTTTTCCCTGATAACTAAGATAAAATCTAAAGATACCTCGTTATTTGTTGTGAATTATAGCAACATTTACGTGCATGATTTTTAAGTATTATAATCTACATTAAACTGAATCCTTGCAGTGCAATCTGTCATTAGAGCTGTATAATATATCGAGCCACCATTAATAATTAATAGAAGATTTGAATGTTACAATATATATGCCGTACAATTTTACTTACTGATCCTTTCATATTCGCAAGTGTTTCTTATTGTCTGTGTAACGTAAGACAAACAACATACAAAGCAATATGGTGTGTTGAGATTCTGTGTAAGCGTTGCGGCGTAGCTTTGTTCCATGTTACATGTTCCTAGGTGGCATCGTTCTTACATATTGATAAATGTCTACGATATAGAAGTTCGTCAAGATTGTATCCTCGAGACGACGGTAATTATATGTAGTGCCTCGCTGCGTAATGTACAAAGACAAACACTTACCGACATCATGCTAGACCAGTAGCACCACTGAACATCAGAGATGCACAAAGAAATTTATTAGAAGTTGTCAGAAGATCGTCCAACCGGAAGCAATGCCAGGACGCCTTGTAATCCTACAACACGTGCTTTTTTTGGGCGACTGAGGACCGACAGTAAACAGGCGTATCTGATCCCTTGCCGCTGACACATGTAGCACAAATTGTCTTAGGAAGGAAGAGGCCGGCTCCCACAGATCACCTGCGCGCGATCAATAAAAGTGCCTCAGCGAGGGTTTCTGGGCAACCGATTGCCAACAGTTGATATTTGTAATGCTACTTACTAACATACCTTGTATTGTTCTCACTCCACTTGCAAAAATTTGAATCAAATCATCCTTTATCATGTATGTCACTTTGTTAAATACACTATATATCGATAAAAACAATAACACAATGACTTTCTGTTACCCAATCAAAATTACACTACATGAATATTTAAATGACATTCATTATGCAAAATTATAAAACCCGACGCTATGGCCTTCACTCTTCATCTTAAGTATGACGGATCAACGACGCTATAATGTATCACATTGCCCCTATTGGCATCATGGTTCAGGTATCGGCGTTTCTCTGAAGCCCTGAAGGCCAGAAATTGCAAATTCTTATAAACCAAATATTGACAGTATAATTTAGCTAGGCTTCGCATGGACTAATACCCTCGACTGACTAAAGATGCAACAAAGCAGACAAAACTGGGGTCTTACACAAGTTGCAGGCAACTGGTAACTTGAATATATTTTATGACCAAGGTACGTCAGCTCTGAGCAAAATAGCAACTTTGAAAATTGAATATATTTTATGACCAAAGTAAGTTAGCTCTAAGCAAAATAGCAACTTTAAATTCTGTACACGTTATGGTGTCGAGTTTTTGTATCTCAGGCCCCATAAAAATATCTTGTTAATCATCACTAGTCTTAAAATTATGGGGCAGGAGGGACCGGTTTATTTCAATGATTCATCAACGATTTATTCAAATATTTGATGAAGAGCCTTGCTCTCGTCCACTCTGCCCCCCTCCCCCCCACATCTTTTTCATCTTGATGGCACACCCCCAAATACATGCAGGCAAACGAGTTCCCTGTTTTATTTCTGTTAGACAGTTACCAAACCGAAGTGAATTTCCTACGTTTGGTCTTTACCTCAATGCCGTAACTGTTTCACATAAATTGTGTGACACGAACGGAAACTAACAATGTTTCCTAACATTTACCTTCTCGTTGCTTCTACCTAATCGTTTAAACTGTCACACATGTTCCAAAGTTAACAATATTTCCTAACAGTAACATTTACTTACCTCAATGCAGCAGTTGTTTTACTACAACTGTGCGATACGAACCAAAACCAACATTGAATCCTAAAATTTACGTTCGCCGTGTTGTTACTTAATCACTCAAACAGTCAAACATGTACCAAATTTAACAATATTTCCTAACATATACTTTCCTCAATTCCTTAACGTACTCTTTTTCACTTCAACTGTGTGACAGGCACAGAAAGCTAACAATATTTCCTAAAAATTGGTATAGTTGAACTCTTCTACTTAAAACTGCCGGCCACTGACCAAAAAAAAAAAAAAAATCCTAACTTTTTTTCATTTCTTCCCATATTACTTTAACTTTAACTCTTCCACTTAAACTGTCAGTCACTTGCCAAAATTGGCAATAATTCCTTACTTCCTACATCATTAAATGTTAGAAATTAATGTTAGATTTTAGACAGTGATCGCCAAATTAAGCATTAATTCTGATACATCACTAAATATTAGAAATTTATGTTAGATTTTAGTGAGTCTTCGTCAAATTAGATTGACAAAAGGATTAATTATTGTACCCAACTGTGTTTTAACATTACTGAAAAATTCAAACATATGGTCGAAATGCTTTTTGAAATGATGCCACAAATTTGGCTCATACATGTAAACAATAGGCATTTTTTCAGGAATGACGCTATCCCCCCCCCCCCCCGCCAGCTCATTAAATGTGAACAGCCAGTGCTAGATAGAGTGAAGGGATCCCAGAAAACATGGGATGTTAGATTTTTGTCGTAGAGATCTGATGAGTATGGGTACATACAGACGTGTGTGGGTCTTCCAGATTCTATCAAAGAATAAATAGGGCCTAAACACCAGGAAAGGTGAAGGTCACATCACGGGTCCGAGCTCAAAATCCAAAGAGGGGCTGAGAAAATGTGAGAAACTAATGTTTGTCTGATTTTTTTTTGGGGGGGGGGGGGAGCGGGGGAGGTAGTGCCCCAAATGAGAAAATCATCGCTTGTCTGCGGCTTGGCAGTCTGATACGCAAACACTTACGGTAGCGGAGCAGCCATACAATACGAATTTACTTAAACCGAAACTAATTGAACATCGACTTTGTTCCTCAAAGTTTGAAACTTGTGTGATTTTAAGGGGAAAAAAATGAAATGTAGAGGGGGGGAGAACATAAAGGGGCGGGCGGTGATGATAAACAAGTAATTTTTTGTGGGGCCTGAAAATAGTGCCGTTTTCTCGCATATTGATCCATGAAGATGTCAACCACGTATGTATGCTGGTCAAGGTTGTATGATCACGTTACTAATAGTTATATGTAATACCAATTGCAAGATGCCAATAGATGTATGTAATACCTATTGAGTCATCTAAAACGGCGTTTACTTTCCACACCATTATGTTTGATTCATATCACCAGAGGACAGTTTCAGGGACAGAACATGCCAGCAGCCTAGCACAGCTCGTAGCAGTGCCAGGGCGTCCAGGTTATAGGCCTACAACACATGCGTGTCCGTGACACATATCCCGGCCACATCTAGTCTTCCCTGGTCATCGATTCAATTATCAAACCATGCTAAATGGGCAGGGAGCCCAGGAGAGCAGAGTTGTACATTTCTTACAAACACGTAGAGCTGCAGGAACACTTAACTTAATTAAACAATTACTTTGCATGTCATTCGTATGCGGTAATATGCTGCATGCATCTCATCCACAATTCAGGAATTTCCCCCACAGGAATATCTCAGCTGAACAAGTTTAAGTATGGAAGGAAAATGGCCTCTAAACTATATATGAAACTTTTCTTAAGATGTTGAACCTAAAATAATAGGTTAAGATTATTTAGGGCAGTAAAGCTTGCCTAATCAGTGAAGTGTGTAACATAACTGAAAATTTGGCGTTTTGCCCTTTATACTCCACACTTCTATGGATGGGTATATTCCATAGAGACATATGCTGTGGCATCTGAGCTCATCCTGTCAAAATGTACTCAGTTGAAAGGTTTCACAAACTGCTCTCGTGGTTAACCCCACAGGTGTCAGAAACCAACCCAGTCAGCTGGAGGTGAGAAAATTCTATGCTTTGCTGGTTCTGGGAAAGGGTTCACGTGTGAAACTTTCACATACATGTATGAAAAACTGTTTCACACATGTACAAAGGTGTTTTACATTTGAGTGCAAACCCAGATGCCCTGCAACATTTGCGTATCATTAATACCACAAATTCGCTATCGCGTTCTAATTTCCATACCGTACCTGTCTGCTCCTGTTACAATGATGTGACACACACACACACACACACACACACACACACATACATATATATATATATATATATATATATATATATATATATATATATATATACATATATATATACATATATATATATATACATATATATATATGTATATGGTACAATGTACTGTTAAGACAATCGTTGACAAGTGCTTCGCTTATTGCATGTATGTCGGGGCAAGGAGATGACATTTGTATTTAGATTTTTTACGCAGTAATTTTAGGAAAATATGTTTACAAAGCCGTGTGTTTAGAACGTCAAATTGCAGGTGATGCAAATACTTAGCGTTTAGCCTGTTCAGATATTCAAGTTACAATAAGTACATAGAATGCACGTGGCCTCATGCATATTTATGAATCATAATTGAAACCGCTGCATGTAATATTGTATACAGTTCATATCAGTGATATATATTATTCTTGAAACCTCTGCATATAATGTTGTACGTAGTTGATATCATGGTGATGTATATTATCATTGAAACTGCTGCGTGTTATATCGCATCAAGTTGATATCATAGCGATGTATATTATCCTTGAAACCGCTGCATATAATAATAATACAGTTGATGTCATAGTGATGTATATTATTGTTGAAAGCACTCTATATGATAGGGTATACAGTTGATATCATAATGATTTATTTTATCTTCGAGATCGCTTCATTTAATATTGTATTCAATTGATATTAGTGATGTCTATAATTATTGAAGTCACTGCATATAATATTGTATAGAATTATATCATAGTGCTGTTTATTGCGTTGATCTTTTACATTTTGTATATCATGTTTGTCATGTACATAACCGTATTATATTGCGTGTTCTTGATGCAGCACTGTGGTATTCCGTGAAACCTCTATAGGAAAATGCAACATGAATTTAGGTTCTATCAGTTGAAATCTTTCTTTCGCGAAAAAAAAAAAGCTACAGACGCCGCAACCCTAAATTCAGTCTGTCAAGTGTAACCAAAATTGCTGGTTTTATGAGCAGCTTAACACAAAAATGTTGCAATTTGTAGTCCATCATTTGCAAACTTTTATCAGTGAAGTTGATGTATGTACATTTGCAGTTGTAGTATTACAATAGTATAAGGTATACTTATAACACAGAACCCTTCACTTGTTACTCAGTCCTAGAGTTCATTCTGTGACAGCAATTACTCGTCTCCTCACGTATGACACAACAGAAAACACCCCAATTTTTTTAAAAGTCATGGTCTGACTTCAATATATTAAATCCGCTTGGAAAAAATGTTATTCTAATACCAGTCGCGTCCTGTATTGGAGAATTGACGGCATTGGACAGAGTTGTCTCAGATATTTTATGGTCTTCTTTATATAACAGTAACATGATTTTTTAAGGAGGGCGTTACGCTTCTTGATTGGCCCGACATCAATGATGAGCAGCCCAACACCTTCATTAGCACCGGAGCACCGCTAGGGTGCCGAAGGAAGCAGATGACTGCTTATCAATGATGAAGGGCCCCCAAAAGTGTTATGCCCAACAACTTCATGTAATAACTATTATTACTACTTCAATGCTGTTTCCCAATTTTTGAATTCATTTTCTTATTTGAATATATTCGTACAGGGTGACCCGTTCAGCCGCACACTGTTCTACGGGACCCTGTGTCAGTGCAAAGCATGTAAAACAAAATATAAAATTAGTCATTAAATGAAATACAATAAAAGCAAGCATTTAATACAATGCAATTAAAATAGCAAAGAACGAATGAAGAAAAAATTATAACGAATACAGTGTACAATACTGGAACCAGAGAGGACCGAAAACGGCTATATCACATGTAAACAATCACATATCAGATAAACGACAAGCTGTCGTGAATTCTTTTAAAATCTGTCCGATTCTCACATTCCTTTAAAAACTTTGAAAGGATATAAAAACCATCATACACAAAGGATCGTTTACAAATTTCTTTCTTGAGAAAAGGTACAAGGATATTTGAAACAGCTGTGTGTCTTGTTGCATAAAAGTTAATTTCTTCTAAAAAAAACCTGACTTACTCACATGGGTAGGTTTGGGCTAAACCCCCTTGTACGTTTGAACATTAATGTTGCCACATGAAAGCGTCTCCTTTTTGTAATGGTTTGCCACTTTAAACATTTAACAATCTCTTCACCTCTGACATTAATATAATCATAATCCTCACTCATTACCTTTGCAGCTGTGTTTTTCAGTCTTTGTACTGTTTTTAATCCCTGTTTTGAACATGTGCCCTAGACCGAATCTGCATAATCAATACATGATAAAATAGCTGCTTTAAAAATTGACTCTAAAATATATGTACTTCGGTAAAAATTTACTTTTGCGTCTTAGTATCGTCAGTTTTCCCATTACTCTTACATGCATCTTCTGGATGTGCTGGTGCCATGCCAACTTGTCATTCTCGTGTACATCAAGGTATTTCACATCGTTAACTTGCTTTATATCCTGGCCATTTAAAAAGAAATTTAAATTGTCAGGCTTATTTCTTTTCCCAGTAATCAAAATGGTACTTGATTTATTCGCATTAACATGCAGTCTGTTTCGTGTATACTACTGTGACAATTCAATTCAAACTAACTGCAATGAATTTGTTACTTCTGCTAACAATTTCTCCATTTGCATGGTAAATTTAGTCACCATCAAATAAATTAAACGATCCATTGTTAACGTATTGCGCAATATCATTAATATACAGGAGGAAAAGCATGGGACCAAGGGACCAATAGAAACCGTCTGTTCACTGGACAATTTACCGTTACACGTCAGTAACTGTCTTCTGGTACATGAAAACCATGATAATTTGCTGCCTTGTATACCATATTTCCAAAGTTTACATTTAAGTACCCCTTGATGAATGGTATCAAAACCTTTTAAATATCCAGGAAACATATGGCAGTGATCAGATCGTCATCAATATTAGAGAACCTGTCATCACCACAGAAAGGCCCTAATGGTATACAAAAGTTTAAATGGTAATGCCCCTAAAATATATGACTGACATGTTTGTTTATGTAAAGGATACACACAATAGAACAACTCGTTCCGCAGAAAGTGGCCTCCTCCAAATTCCTCGCGCTAACAAGGCAGCATACCGCAACTCTATGGCGGTATCTGGTGCTAAAGTATACAATTCACTCTCACGTGATATCAGAGAAAAGCCAACACCTTTTGCCTTTAAAATCTGCTTTTATGAGATCTTTTTATGGGAAATGAAGTTTTTAGCTTTTAACAGTCATTACTGTAATTTGTATAAATAGTAAGAGACCATCGGGTGCCTATTTGCATTTGAATCTTAGCCAGCTGTTCCTGGGGGTCCCCCTATATAAACCCACATCCTTATTGGCATGTATCTTATTCTATTTATATTTATTGTGTGTATTTTATTGTGTGTATTTTGCTGTATTTGTATTTATTGGAGCGCCCTGAGGAAGATAAACAATTTGTTTATCAGGTTACCTTCGTAAAATAAAGTTTATCTATCTATCTATCTATCTATCTATCTATCTATCTATCTATCTATCTATCTATCTATCTATCTATCTATCTATCTATCTATCTATCTATCTATCTATCTATCTATCTATCTATCTATCTATCAGCATCAATAACTTTGTGCAAACATGTCTGAGGCTGGTGGTTTCTTAAATATGCACTCTGGTCAGCAGTGACGAAATCATGCATTATTATTATTATTATTATTATTATTATTATTATTATTATTATTATTATTATTATTATTATTATTATTATTATTATTATTATTATTATTATTATTATTATTACCCCCCCCAACACGGGGGAAAAGTATACATCAAAGGTATACATCAAAATGAAATACATATACTGCATATTAATCAAACATAAAATGCGACATGAATTAAACATGAAAAATAACCCAAGTATAAAATATAAAACTACGTTAAACTCAACAAACATAATTCAAATACAGAATTGCATACTGAAAGCACGACTGCCGGAAACCGGTAAGTTGTAGGGTAGGACTGCACCAACCTGGAAAACTTGGCACGACTGCAGCCGAGCAGAGGATCCGGGGACAGATACATTGTAAGACCATTAATAGGACGGTCCAGTGCAAGCCGAGACCACCGAGCTGACCCCTAAAAGGGATTTAAAAAGACTTTGTTTACAGAGATGGAAATAGTCCTCGGCGACCAGATTTTTTTTTTTTAAGTTATCTGAAAAAATCAATTTGCTATAACGAGTTAACTATGCCATTGGTACCTGGAATATAAATTTTTTCCCAGCAAACTAGGCGTGACGTAAGTATATTTGGCCGGGGAAACCCCGTTCTGCAACAGCTGCAAGACCAGAGTCCCACTTAAGTGGATGCCAGTGACAATTTATTTAGCCAACAGGGAAAATAAAATTCTTCGCAGCGGAGACTCTACTTGAAAATCTCTAATATATAATGAAATAGTATTTTTGTTTCCCCACATCAGCCACTGAAGGCACCATCAGAGCACCAGGTGAATTTGTGTTGTGTGACCTTTTCCCTAAGCCCAAGAATCGTTTAATCAGTGTCCCTCAAACACTTTCTATTGTTTTTATATTGGTCTTATCTTCGTGTAAAGAATATGTCCCGTAGGTTAAAATAGGCATACATTTAGATATGTAATAGTAAGGGTGAAAAAAGGGAGCAGAAAATAAGTGTTTCCTCTAACAGCATGAAATGACATGTACCACCTTATTGGCGAAACGTAGCACGTAATGAAAAATGTACGAATTTATTATGTGAAAATTTATCATATTTACAGTGTTTACCTGTGACGACTTTGTTTATACACAGTATTCAATAGACAAGATGATATCTAATATTAACAACGCCATTCGTTCTGTAGCAAAGTAGGCATGTTATGTTCCCAATAAATTATTTCGACCAAAACAGTTTTGGTGCTCCCAGCTGAGTTAACATAGAAATAAGAGGAAAAAATTGGTGGTCACTTTGGACTCAAAGTGGAAGTCCGAGGCAAGGTCAGGTATATGAGTGTTATCAAGGCAGTAAAGTGACATAGACTGGGAGCCTCTGACGGAGGTCCAATGCACTGGCGCGAGGGTATGGCCCCGAGGTTACAGCGCGGTGGATTCTGTGGAGGCGTTCACCAAGTGGATGGGTTCCCTACCAAATTCATACCTTTCTGAACTCGTTCAGCAGTTTCCTACTCAAATTTTTACAGCAATTATATTGGGCACATAATTGCATGTCAAAATGTCAATTCTGCATTCTCAATGTATTCATCAATTTTTTCAGCCTGATGTTGCAATACTTCTATTTGATACATACATTTTCCAAAACAAAAACAAAAACAAAAAACAAAAACTAAACAACAACAACAAAAAAAAAACAAACAAACAAACAAACAAACAAAAACAAAACAAAAACAAAAAAACAACGAAAAGCAACGAAAAAACAAAAGATAAAAAAAGAAAAAACCAAGAAAAAAAAAAAACGAAAAATATATGCTGGTGACGTTGTAGCCAATATTTTGTTTGGGAATTCAATAATAGTAAAATCTTTTCTCACAGTTTCACAGCCGTTTGACTCAATCGAACAGTTTAAAGAACAAGAATCAAATAAAAGCAAAGTAAAACATAGTCAAGTCATTTAAGATAACCAACTATAAATCTGCTGTAAAATGTCCCTTGTCCTATTTGTAAAGATGACGGTGGCAATGATCCGCCGACAGTTGTATGTGATAGGTGGTTTCAATGGCAGTGGATCAAAATAAAAATACCTCTACCTAAATATAGAGAGTGGTTCTGCAAAAAAATGAAATATAGGCAGACTGTAATTATGTTGCAAAGGCATAAACAGTATTGCTAGTCTGATGGCTAGACTAAAGAATTAACATGTTAAATAGGGTTGCAATGTCAACATTGTATTAAAGATCAATTAAATAAACAAATAAACAATAACATGGTTAATTGTATATTTAATGCCAATTCAGCTCTTTTTCAGGTTGTTCTTGTTCGATTCTATGAATATAATGTTTTAGAATGCAACTCCAATGACTCCTGATGACAGACTCAGACGGCTACCCGTTTTTCTGTAAGGGGTAGCCGTTTGAGTCTGTCATCAGGTAACTCCATTAATGTTTAAAAGGCATTAGTCTGATATCTGAACAACATTTCATATCTTAAACGGGGCTGTAATTACATTACATTTTATTAAGTCAAAATTAAATGGATCCAAAACTTATATTCAAAACAATATTTTGGTACTAATAGGTCGTATGAGTTATAAGTGTAATTTATTTTACGGTACAATGATACACTTTCAGTTGCTGGTGTCACTACTAGACTGGTAATACTCCCCATTATAAGTGTAATTTATTTTACAGTACAATGGTACACGTCTAGTTTTGGTGTCACTGCTAGGCTGGTGGTACTCCCCATTATAAGTGTAATTTATTTTACGGTACAATGGTACACGTCCAGTTGCTGGTGTCACTGCTAGGCTGGTGGTACTCCCCATTGTTTTTTATCGCATGTGGTTCCTTAGCAAACGATTTATAGCAGATAGAAATATGGAACTGTGAAATACATGCATAAAAGTTATGTATTCTAGAGTGTCAATTTAAAATTGAGCTCTTTTTCAGACTGTTCTTGTTTGAATGGTCACATAAGTGTCATCAATTGGTAAGATAAAATCTGTATGCCACGGCGCATAGCATATTATTTCTTCAAATCTTGCTCTCTTTTGTTCAATTTATTTGGTCTGTGTTCTGTGACATATAAATTTCTTTCTTTCTTTCTTTCTTTCTTTCTTTCTTTCTTTCTTTCTTTCTTTCTTTCTTTCTTTCCTTCGTTTTTCTTTCTTCATTTCTTTCTTTCCTTCTTTGTATATCTATCTAATCTATCTATCTATCTATCTATCTATCTATCTATCTATCTATCTATCTATCTATCTATCTATCTATCTATCTATCTATCTATCTATCTATCTATCTATCTATTTTAAGCCAACATTTTTATGCGGGGCTTGTCCACGACCGAGCACAAGCTACAAATGTCAAAACAGGCTGGGTAATGCACATAGTAGGGAAGTTGTCTATCTGTTATAACCAGCTGAAAATGCATATTTAGTTAGTTGAATGACTGGTGTAACAATTGGAAATATGACAACACATTTTGCATTTACCAATGAATTGTTTTCTGATATAGAAGGAGAAGCCACAGTAACTATGAGTATGTACTTTCAACTTAGTTGTTCCAGGTGTTACATTAAGAATACGTACAATCTCATGTCTTCAAGATTTTGTAGCAAAAGCATACTGCATGCGTGTTGGCATGATTTCATTTTTTTAAAGTAGACCGGGAGCAGATTATTTTCTATTTTGTAATAAATTTTCAAAACTTTTAAAACATTAAATGCATTGAAACTATTTCCAATTGTTAATTTGTCGGTAACTATCTTGTTTTCTACTTTAGAGGAGTCTAAATAAGTCGTTTTCTTTTTAAGTCTGTTTAAAACATCATTTATTGTAAACCAAGTTTTCTTTATGTCATTTTTATATCTGTTAAAACAAAACTTGAAGTATTCTTTCTCAGCAACTCGAATGTTGTTTTTCAGAATTTTGTTGTTGGTGTGAAAATTTATATAACGGACTTTTTACTCTTCACTATCACGGGGAATCCCACTTAAATACCAATACAATCCATCTCTAGTTGATATAGAGCATATAATTCCTTTAGTTATCCAGGGGCTTTTTATGTTTATTTCTCCGATATTTTACCATCTTGACAGGAAAATTGTTGTCCAGAGCAGTAACAATACTTTTTTGTAAGAAAGAATATGAATTATTTGGATCAGTATAAAACGCTGTTTGAAGATGGTTATAAAGATGAGCATCTGATAATTCGGCTTTAAATTTGTATTTAAATTGCATCTGGGTGACGACTATGTATCTGAACAATTTTATCTACTGAGCCAAACTTAGTCTGAAGGATAACTAAACATATCAAATACGGGTAGTGGTCGGGAATTTTTGAATTATTATCCCAGAATTTGATCTAAAAATGTTTGTATCAGACAATTTTAGAAAAAGTTATGGATTATAGTCCCACGCCGATCAGATAGCCTAGTCAGCAAAGTAATATGTGTGGGAAGAAACTCGGCGATCAAATGGCGTCGGAAGAGTGACCAAAAGCAAGTTTATCATGAGTTTGTAGAAAATCAATAATGAGGTCCCCAGCTATCAATGCTTGCTTCTTCAATTTAGGAGGTCTGTACATATTTCCTATTATATTTATTGTCAGCGTTTTTAATGTTTACTTCGATAAATTGTCTTTCATATATTTCAGACTGCTCATAAGCAAAAACTGTTTTGAAACTGTAACAATTCCTGATATATATATATATATATATATATATATATATATATATATATATATATATATATATATATATATCCAAGCTTGCATGAGCAGTGCATTTTTTTTCCTTGTGAGGTTAATGTGTGTGTTTTTTTAAAATCTGTACGAACAATAAATCAGAATCATCATATGGCCATGTTTGGTACCAGGCAGACATCCATGAAAATCAAGATGATGCAACAAAATAAATTTTCTGCAAATGTAGCATTTAATGAAGCACAGTTCAAGCTAATAATACTAAAATTATTTTGCTTTTTTGCAAATGGGTTACAAGTTCGTCCATATTATAATACGGGTGTTGTTTAATTAGCTTGCGTTCAAATGTGTTTGGGCCATTTACATCAAAAGCTGTGTATCCAATAATATTAAGAGAAAATTCACGCCAACTCCTCCTATACCATCTAAGATATTAATTGTATTGGCCATACATCCAAATAGGGAAATTTTAAACTACACCACATCAACAATGTAAAATACAATATAAGAGATATCCATATGACACAAATATATGTACATGTCAAACACAGAGCCTGGAGCTGGGGAAAATATCTGTACGAAAGAAGCTTACCTGAAGACCCTCTATCAACAAGGGCTGAGGTATTCTCAAAGCCCAAGTACCATATCAAAAAAAAAAAAAAAAAAAAAAAAAAAAAAAAAAAACATGCAACGCATCAAACAGGCAGAGCATTCATCCTGTGAGTACGAGCAGAAACTTATTGAAAAAGAAGCACAATGAAAAAAATAAAATAGAAAGGAAATCGAGAAAACTTAGTAAAACAAGTACAAAAAACTCAAACAATAGATAGCTTGTTTTCCAATAACTAAAAGTATGACAAAGTGTAAATTAAGGGAGAGCCAGAGGTTACAGCAGGCCTCTCACAAAGACCCTATATAAAGTTAATGGTTGTATATTTATCACCAATCTCAACTTTGGTAATTTCGTTAAGTGAATGTGATTGTAATAACTTTAGTAAGGAGATTGATTCCTTTAGTTACATCATGGTAACCTAAACTATAATATCATAAGTGCTTTTGATTATTACTGTTATGTGCATTCAAGTCAACCATTGTGTTGTTCACCTTGTCTGCACAGTATATAAATCAGAACACCAAAAAACTTTGGAATAATAATAATAATAATAATAATAATAATAATAATAATAATAATAATAATAATAATAATAATAATAATAATAATAATAATAATAATAATAATCATAATCATAATCATAATCATAATCATAATCATAATAATAATAATAATAATAATAATAATAATAATAATAATAATAATAATAACATAAGACAATAAAAACACTGTATTTTCCCTGCACATCAGGATTCGTCTCCAGTGGATTTCCATGAGGATTTATTTGTGTATACCCGCCTGTTACGTAAAAAACAAGTCAGTATATTATCTTGTTTATATTCAAAATAGAATAATTTGCAAATGCACTGGAAATTCCTGTGGTTATCATTATTTTCATAGCATTTCTCACATAGAATTTCATAATTTCCCCTAATATTTGCTGAATGAAAATGAAATTCAGTGTAAACTAATTTGAAATTGTATTTTCCATTCAGGGAATTTTTTTCTAGCATTTTCCTCTGTTTTCCCGCCATACTGTGGGTACCTTGATTTGTATATTGAGGTAAATATACATAGCAATTAAAATTGATATAATCATATACTGAGTGGAATAAACACAGCAGTATTAGCAGCCTCTGTAATTCCATTACTTGAAAATTTGGATTTTTTAAAATTATTTACTTTATTGTTTCCTGAATTAAGTGATGCCGTTAATTATATTTTGGTCATATATATTTATTATACATTAAGTGGTTTTGAAGATATACTTTTATGTCTATAAATGTGTTCATAGATTAAAATGAATACACACGAAAGTAGAGTGCCTAAATTTTAGTATAGAGTTGCACCACAAGTTGAATTGACACAACAGTATCTGCAACCTCTGTAACGTCTCTCATTGAACATTTAAGTTTGGCATCACTTTCGCAAACTGACGATGCATGGAATTATGTTTTAGTATTCTATATTTAATCTTACATGTAGTGGAAACTTGTTTTGTGTTTTCAGTTAAATATTTAGATCTATGTTTATGTAAATGTGCACTTAATTGAAACAGAACAGCAGCATGCTAGAAATATTGTACATTATGGAGTTGATTACACGAATAACGTGAATGAAACAGTACCGCTCATAATGTCATAACACAGGTGATTTAATATAGATGATGCACAATGTGCAAGAATTATGCCATCATTTTATATGCACCGCAAATATATTTTTGCACTGTGTTATATATATATAATACGCCGAACGTTACCACATGCTATGTATGGCCACTTTCGGCTGGTCTTGCGTAGCAGACACTACTTTAGATGTTATGATTTCAATTGGGATTTGGAACTTGGATGACATATATAAGATTGCAAATACAGTAGAAACTTTTCTTGAGAGCGATACATTTAGGTTGTAGACTACCTTTCACAGTCCGTGTTTAAGAGTGCGCGTGGTTATGCTTGTGAATGTGCAAACATGAATGGGTAAATGAGTGGCAGAAAAATTGTATCTGATAAAATAATGTTGTGTAAATGGATATATATATATAATAGAGCCTGACCGAGCATACATTTTGAAACCGAACCGGGTACTCGGTACCCGGTACACATTACCGATTCCGAACCGGGCACCGTTCGGGTTCGGTAAATGCAATTCAAACACGAAATAAATAAACTTATACATCTTAGAAGGTTCATTTAAAGCTTTATTTCATCTATACCGTCAAGCAACAACTCATTTATTAATATTTTCACTACTATTAGACACAAATATTTGTCTCAAGAAAAAAATTATATCAGCAGATGCGCTGCGACAAAGCGCTGCGGGACGGAAAAGTGAGCATTTGCCATCCCATCTATTATATATGTCCATGCAGTGCATTGAACATCTTATTAAATGTATATATATATATATATATATATATATATATATATATATATATATATATATATATATATATATATATATATATATATATATATATATATACATACATATATACATTTAATAAGATGTTCAATGCACTGCATGGACATATATAATAGATGGGATGGCAAATGCTCACTTTTATTAACAAGACACTTATTGGTTGTTAACTGAATCCTGAACCTCTTGCTGCGTAGGCGTGAGAGCTCGGTCACCTGCATAAGGGAGCTATAGTAAAATGGCAAAGTGTCAAGAGGTAAGCTAGACTGAACATTACGACACCTTTTATTTTCCTAAAGCATTCCTGAAGCTTCTCATTTTGGGCTCTGTGTAATCGAAAATTCAGATATGTATATTCACCATAAGCAAAGTACTGAACCTGAACGACGGTACAACTTTCGAAACATTTTTGAATCCCTTCATAGCACTCAAAAACAGTACCATATCTGGGCTTACCATTAGAGGTCCACAAATGAACCCAGAATCCTTACTGGTCTCCTCATTTCGATATTACGGAACACCAGTAAGGCTTGGCTTTAAAAAAATGTTTTTGGGCACGCATCCGGCCTCTTCGGCTGAATCATGTGCACATACAATAAAATTCAAATAATCGTCTACTTAACTCTGTCATGCCTGCTCAGGTATGTTATCAATGTCGCTGATGGGAACTTATCTAGTTTTCGACATAAAATATCTTTATACAATGTATTGCAACAAGGGTTTACTCCACTTAGCCGACAGATAGGTTTAATACCTCCACTGCGTGAGCGGCTGAACTCCCCCTCGAGTGGCCACTATTTTTTGGCCATCCAGACAACGATATCAGTCGCTCTGCTAAGATGATCGCTCTCATTCCCTGGTTCATGTTGTTGATGCTCATCTCTTTTTATTATTTGTTAAATTGATTTAGGTCCATTCTTAATTACTTTTCTCAAATTTTTACTGGTCCATATCATTGCTTGTATATTTAATCCAAGGATATAAAGTGTTAAAGGGAACGTTTTTGTAATTGTGTGGTACTCTTTCCCTGGAGATATAAATTTGAAATCTCTTTTAAACTTACTTACTGTATTGTGCTTAAGCATTGTAATGTGGGAGTGCATGTATTTATTTTGTATATTAATCAGAAGCGATGTGAAAATAAAGTTGCAACATTTTCTCACTTTCTCTCTTAATGTGTTATATGTATCCAGTATAGAAAGAGACTACGAGAACTACCAAACGGAAGGAACGCCAAAGAAATAGCGCATGCGCAGTCGCTGATTAGAATACCCCTTTGTCGCTGTATACTCTTTTCCTTGATCTTTTTTACATGACACCCGACTGAAATTGGTCGGTAATTACCCCGTTTAAACATTGGATGTTGCCCTTTATATACTACGGTGACCCAAGAAAGCTTCCAGTTACCTGGTACAGTTGCCTTTGCAATCAACAAGCTCAAAATATGCGTAATGGAAGATCCTATTTGGATTACACCAATCCGTAATAATTTCGTATCAAAACCAAGAATATCTGGAGCTTTCCCAAGATAACGCTTGGAATTAAAAAATTACGTCCCTGATATTAAATTTGGACAATTTGAACCTGTAGACACTAGACTGACCTTTCTGGAATAGATCGGTGGCAGTATTAGATATACTTTTCGAAACTTTTTGACCAATTTCTGCACAATACATTCTGAAATCATTTCAGCTAATCTCAAATGGGAATTTTCCTGTAGTTTTTTTTACTCGGTAAAACTTTCTTTATATCATTCCATAGGGATGCTGAGCTTTTACCTTGTGTCAGCAACACATTTTCAATATATTTTTGCTTCTCCGTCTTTATCAAATCAGTTATTTTGTTTCTTAGCGTCTTATATTCATCCCAAAGGCGTCCATCACCATTTCTTACAGCGGCTTCATGTAAGTTGTCTTGTGTATACATCATTTTTATTATTTCTCCATTCACCCACGGATTGCATCAATCTTCCTGCAGCATGGTCCTTATAGGAACGTATATTACTGTTATTGACACTTCTTTTTCCCATTGCTTCCAAGAGTTAGTTAGTCAGTTTCTAGCAAACCATCTTTAAATACACCCCGATGGTATAGAAAAGAAGAAACCCCAACAAAATATCGATTGAACAAACTTTAATACTGTTAAGATTAGCAAGCAGTTATCACTGCTTTCTCCAATGCGGTGAATGTGGCAGCTTCCGGAAGTGTCCTCTACTAGATAGCTTAGGGGTCAAGGCCACAAAGTCAAGCAAAAGGGGCGAACGTTTAAGCAAAGGGCGCGCGGATGATAGCTTATGCGCTCGGCTCTCTGGCTGTTATAGCGTTTTACCGCCCATGCAAAACATAACACTAATCTATCAGACAACGCCCTACTAATAAGTAATGATATTATGTTATTTATCAGTAGTTTTCATACTGGCTAAGCTACAGGTCCGAGGCCAATATTGGTGACCTCGGACCTGTAACTGGACCAATATGAAAACGACTGATTGATGAAAATTTTACCGATTGACTATGAATTATAAGACATCACACCACATTTACGTTAAATGGTTAAATGTCTGACTAGAAACCTGAACTTATTTGTCCATTTCTCGGTCCTCTGCAGTTGCCACTCGTTCGAATTCCTCCATCATGGCTTTGCAAAGATGCTTTGCGGAAATGTGATGTCACTGGTATTGGGCAAGTAGCGTGATACACAAATTCAATGATAACGTGTTTAAACCCATGTTACGATTGTGAGTTTATAAGAATGTGGAAACCACCATACGTTAACATCGTATAGGCTGAGTTGGTTTTTTTTTCTGACCATCAGAATATCTAACAAACAATGTCAACATTAACAAATGAGACTCCTGACTAAAATAAGAATTAGTGCCCGTAGTTTATACATTAAAACAGGCAGATATAATAATATATAAGATATAATAGTTGCGTGGTACCCAAATTCAATGTTAACGTGTTGAACCCATGTTACGACTGTGAATTTATAAGAATGTGGAAACCAGCATAAGCTAACATCGTGCAGGCCGAGTTTTTTCATATTGGCCGAGTTTTATCTCGTATTGGCCGAGCTGACCACATCATATAGCACAGTCCAAAATAACGTATTATTATGCAATAATGTTCATAGCCAATTAATGATATTTGATATCACCAAATGCATCACATGCAGGCTTATTTTGCTTATACCACATGAATAGTGTTGGCAACCTTAATACCATAATAACATACGCTGCACGAAGCACTGTATTGCATGCTTTTGCCTTATTTCCGCGAGAAATATCTGCTCGTAAACCAAATAGTCATGTTACATACATTTTGACCATGGTAGGTACACCTCTGCCCACAGTTTACACATTGAAACAGGCAGATATAATAATATCCCAACCGCCAACTTGTATTGTACGGGTTGTAAATGTCAGTTGGTTGAGGATGAAAAGCGTTTCTTGCTGGTATGTAGAAAGTGCTCCCACGTGCGCACCAAATTAATGACAACTATATCAAATTATGCCTACACTTTTAATGGAATCGATGAGCAGAAAACCGTTCTTTATCTAATGGAGTGTAATAATGGGAACCGTGTTGTGACCAAAGCAGCCCTTGACTATGTGGACTATGCACGCACCATAAGGGGTGGAGCATGCTCCTAAACACTGCAAATACCATGTTTATCTTGTAAGGTTAGTTATCAGAATGTAGTTAGTACCTTTTATTCTCTCCTATGTGTTTTGTGCTTTATGTCTCTATGAATCATGTATGTACAACACTGTATAACACGGTATATGTACAATTAAGTTTCTTTGTTGTGTCATGTCTGACACACTTGAATCCCCAATGTCCGTATTTAATACAATAGTATGAATTGCAGCATTGTTGCTCCTATTAATATATACTGCCAGCGTTGTCTTCAATTTCTTCATTGTTCTGGCGAAGATAAGGTGGTCGTGGGGGCGACAGCGACTTGTAAATTGCTGATGCGAATCAGCCACAATGCGTGGATCAAGGGCAGAACTAAATGTGACACCGGACGGAAGCCGCTATCATACATAGTCTACTCACTGGTACGGGAAAACGCGCCATTATACAGAAGTTTCACATAAACTGACTCTTGCCTGCTTAGCAGACTTTCTCGGGGCGATAGACTGGTGGCCTCCGAGAAAGTCTGCTCAGGAGGCAAAACTAATACTCGCTGGGTCTCAGATCAGAAATGGGGCTTCCTACAGGCTGCAAAGAAAGTTCTGTGGTATAGGACATATTTCTGTCTGTTGTGAGAACGGTGCGGTCTGACGAATCTCTTCGGTACTTGCCGGGAGACAGCTTGTCTTGGCGTCTGAGAGCGACCAGCACCACGATCAATATAACTAACACCGCGCCAACCACCGCAAAACCTATCGCCACCTTAGCGCCGGCTGCCAGTCCACCTAGTGGCAAAATGAAATTAACCACATTAACATTAACACTGTCACATGTTGCTTTGCTCTAAGAAATATGTAGAAAGACTTCTTCGTTTTAATAGGATACATACTTCAAAAATAGTAAAACATAGAGATGTGCTGCCTCAGTGCTACTTCTAATAATAATTAAGCAAAAAAACTGGGAGAGTTTAAAGTGCGCCAATAGAAGTTAAACCTACATGAATATGCCTGCCTGATGGAGCGTGCAATTCTCATGCATACACACCATGCTGTATGATCCACCATATGTTCGCTTTTAGGGTTAGTACACCGATATTGCCCTTAGCTGTTATGTGATTTTTGAAGTTGTTTAAATTAATAAATAAATAAATGATGATGATGATGATGATGATGATGATGATGATGATGATGATGATGATGATGATGATGATGATGATGATGATGATGATGATGATGATGATGATGATAGGCAATTTGCTTCATGGCATGTCTGGCAGTGTGCATGCATGAGTAGTAAATTTATACGTTCTTTTGGTCGTGCCAAAAGAAGTCATAATAAATTCGAATGCACGAAGGCAGAATAACTGCACGACCTGAATTCCTGTACCCTGTAAAGAAAATTATGAAGTTTGTCTTTTCGGTAAATTGTGACATAATTAAGGTTTTATCCCTGAAACATCAGCTGATTTTATGAATATGAGACGATTAAAATCGTGTGAACCTGCTTGCAGTGTGGGCCGAGGCTTTTCTGTCGACCGTGTCGGCACAGAAGGTCCTACTGTGGATTTCCTGCTCGGAAAAAATGGGGACCAGGTCGGTGCCATGCTTCTGGTGCTGCCCCCTGGAGAACTACTCCTAGAAGAGCGTACAGTGGGCATCTTGGTCGTACCAGGTCCTGGCTTCTGGGTAATTGGTACTGTTCAAAGCACGAGAGAAATTGGGAAGGTAAGGACCACTACTATGTGTTGAAGATTACAGAAGGCGTTTTTTTCCTGTGGTAAAACGTAACGTGAAATATCATTCAAAATAGACGATAACTGTTCATGAATTGTTGATAATTGTGGACAACCTTACTTCCTATAATCGACTACCTATATTTTTTATTACATGTACCAGCCCCCCCCCCCCATAAAAAGAAAGAAAGAAAGAAAGAAAGAAAGAAAGAAAGAAAGAAAGAAAGAAAGAAAGAAAGAAAGAAAGAAAGAAAGAAAGAAAGAAAGAAAGAAAGAAAAAGAATGGCGAAACTGCAATTAGAGTATGACAACATCTCAGGCGTTTTTAATGAAACGTGATCTCTTGCGTGCGAACTGCCCTTGTCCGGTCTACCGCAGTACCAGGCTAAAACAATAACGTGCTTATCCATCTACATCATTTGATATCATCTTGTGCGTACTGTCCTTGCCACACGTACCTCTCTTAAGAGATAACATGGGCACACATCATTAGCGTGTAGAGGGGGAAGGGGCTATTCTTGGTTGCCATGATTAGCCCCCTCCCCTCCCCGCCATGTGTATCCCACTATCCTACATAAGCACCATAAGTTAAGTTTAGGCTTTTCCCAAATGACCGCCTCCTAATGTAATCGACCTAAGTACTTTTATCATTAAGATTTTAGATCCACTGACATTACAATGATGCATACATGTAGGCTCATCAACCAGAAAGCCAAACGCATGATCTCTATTTATCTCAAATTGAAAAGTTGGGTGTTCAACAATCGCACAATGTAGTTTCTATATACAATTTATACTCACTTTTATAAGAAAGTGCATCTATTTTGTTTATAATAGCCTCGAAGTATACTTGTCTCTTACTTGCAAATGAATAAAGCAAATAAATATTGACCCGCCCGGACCGGCCCGCACCGGGCCACACCGCACCAGACATGACCAGAACAAAATAAAATCACGAGATACTTATTTTGATCCTTTGGTTCGTGAATAAACGAGGAAAAAGCAACATTATACCTCCGAGCTTAGGTCACAAATGTAAAACCAAAATAGAAAACATAAAAGTCATACATCAAATAATATTAGTCATCAAAATTAACCTAACATTCGACATAAACATAGGTACATCACAAACAGAAGTAGCTGATTAAAACAAAAACTTTCAGATAAATGACACGTCACAATAGAACCAGAGCTTAGAATCATTTTAACAAAAGAGTGGCGAGCTATGCTGGTTACTCCCTCTGGCGTTAAAATCAGGAAAGGACACTATAAACTGCAGAGTGTATACCGTACCCTTTTTTTTAGTGGGCTACCGCCCACTCCACTAAAGTATAGCTTCTTCACAGGCTGGCTGCTAGAGATAATGCGTTCAAGTAGGGTATTTTTGCGCCGTTGACCGTTTATTGTATAATCTGACATAAAATAGGCGCAAATGGATCTAAAAAGGGAGTCAGTTTTAAGTGTTTTGTCTGTGAAGGAATAAACGTTCAACAAATCTGAAATGGTAGGTACTATAACGACTTTCAAAAGATTGTTGTAATGTGACCTTTTTCTAAAGCCCAGTGCAGATTTTAGGATGTCACCCTCAAGAAAAATAAAATCGATCTTTAAGTCTGTTATGCAGCATAACAGCAGAGAGTCCGGGAAACGCAAAACCAGAGCCACCCAAGCCAAACATACGTCTGATAGAATTAATACGGTTGTGAACATTGTTATGGCAAACATTTTCAGGACAGTATGTGACGCCTAGAATATCAAGGTGGTCCTGTACCTTCAAAGAACTGTCCCCTAATTTCCAGACTGGATCCTCGTGAAATACCGATTTGCCTACAGACATGCATTTGGTTTTGCTAAGTTCAAAATTAACCCTTTCCCCCCCTTGAATTAAGACTGAGTCAACAGCTTTCCTCGGCATGGGTTGGGCACTAAGTGCCCAACCCATGCCAAGGAAACCTGTTGACCTGGGTCATGTTGTCTTGACAGGTCTCATCTTCAATTCTCAGTCAAGTTGTTTTTCATTGCTGTTGAAATCAGTTGAAAACGCTGAAGCAGACGACATTTGACCACCAGCCGGTTTTGGCCGGTTTAAGGGGGAAAGGGTCAAAGAACGACCTGTCCGCATATTTATAAGAGCCTGCAGCCCAGGGACACCACAAGAATACACGGTAAGGTGGTCTGCATATACACATGTATTGTGCTTGTCTGCATCCACTCTTACCCCTGTTCAGCACACATTATAAAATTGCTGACATTTTCTCAAATAAAGTAGGAACCAAAGTAACTTCACAGTACAGACCAACATTTTTGCCGTCTGAAAAATGTTGGCAATCATTGTATAAACATATAATGACAACCAATATCTGTGTATAGTATCTTATTTAGCTCATATTTGCCCTCAATTTCCTGCTGATGCTTGCAGACGTACGTAGAAAAAGGAAGGAAAAATACTGTTTAACATGATTATTTCAAGTTACTGAAGCAAAATGCAACTTGTACATAATTAAGCATTTGGTTAGTGCATAAAATGGCGAGAAATGACGGAGTATACTCCTTTTTTCAACTCAGGAGCTGGAAATATGCGGACGACATTAAAAGTGAGCGTGGCTACCGTTGGAAACCTTAAGAAATCAATAGTAAACTAGAAAAGATTTGGTTCAAAGCAAGTGTGTTTGTGTGCCTCCAAAGGTTGTAAACATTAAATCCTACAACTTTTGTCCTTTGGTACTTCACATTCCCTTAAGCTAATGGCTGGATAAAAATTTCAAAGTTCAAATGATCTTGACCTTTGACCTTTACAGGTCACGTGTAAATCGCAAAAATGTACAATGTTAAAATACTCACAATCTAAGCCCAACATGAACCAAATCAAATGTAAATTGACCAAGTTATGGAAAGCTTAAATTTTCAAAGGGCTTTTTCCCTTTTTAGGATACACGTTCTTACAAAAAATTGCAGTGTTGCAATACCTAATATTTGAGTCTAACATGATTAGAATTGGATGGATATTGGCCGAGTTATGGCTGGATGAAACTGTCAAAGGTCCAAAGGATGTTGACCTTTAGAGATCATATGTACATGTATGTTTCAAAAATGTGCAATGTTACAACAGCTACAATTTTAGCTCAACATGATCAAAATTTGATAAAAATTTAATAAGTTATGGCTAGAAGAAAAGCCACCATCAAAACTGGTCTTTGACCTTGAAATGACCTTTGACTTTGAGATGACCTCTACCTGAAGTGAACCTTGATCTTTAATGACATTTTGATCTAAAATTGACCTTTGACCTTGACATGAAATTGACATTTGAGATGACCTTTCCTTGCTATGATCGAACTCCTATACACAAGGAACCATATCTACTATAGTATATAAGATATTGAAGATTTAAAACTTTATAAAGCCCTCATTTGTATAATTTTAAAAAGCATGACTTCTCATTATAAAAAGACAAGACTTCATTTATAGAGTATAATTGTGCCAAGTTTGAATTTTTTTACGTACAATACTTTTCAAATGAAATGTCGGACAAATTTTCCTGTGAAGAAAGAAAGAAAGAAAGAAAGAAATGAAGAAAGAAAAGCAATATGTCTGTGTTGGCACACAGACATAATAAAGATGTGAACTTTCCACAGTATATCAAACACAATAAGTGGGCACAGTTATGAGTGCGTGAGGGTTAAGGTACGCGCAAACTCACTCTGTGATGTTTTACAGATCCTGCCTGAACGAGCTGCCGCACAGTGGCCAGCTTTCCATTTCCCTGTCAGGACATCCATAAAAGCACAGTAGCAGTCTGATTTGTTTCGGTCCTCAGGTGCTGCCCAGTTGGTATAGGTCACAGGCGTCCCATCCAACCACACCCATGGAGACACTACAATAGAACTCATTCAGTCCTATTGCAATGCAGTAGGATACAAACATAGCAGAATCAACAAGTTAGTATAACAGTGCTGATAAAATGGGGCTGTGGAGGTTATTTGCTCAAAAAGCAGTCTGTCTGGTTTGGTACACATATGAAACAATGAAGAAAGCACACCTTACGGTTACGTCGAAACTCTTTTGGATAATTTTCCTTTTGTTGGAATTTTTAGACATTTTGGGACAAATATACTTTGTATGCCTAGTGTCCAGTCCAGATTTCCAAGTTCTAGTCCCGGTACAGCTTAAAAAATAAGCACAACTTTTAACATTAACACGGTAGTCAATATACTAGGTTAACCTGTACTACCATGTTAACATTTACTATCGTGTTCACCTTTACTGCCGTGTTAACCTTTTTTGGATATTGATTACGATATGTGCATCTGTGCAAAATGGCCGTTTCGCATGGACACATTTCTGAGACTAATTCATTGATGTTCATGAAGCAAAATGTCGTTACTCAATTAACCGTATCAGGGATTATCCAAGATTTCTAATAACTTTTTGTGTGTATCGCAAAATTACCGTTTATAAACGGACATTTTCCTATTTTGGCATCATCTTTGTGACAAAAATGAATAAAAGAGCTACTTTTATGAAAATTCCATTATACTAGTAGGTCGTAGATACATGTATTGAAATCATAAATTAACAATCCTAGTCATTATATTTTGATAACTTTTGAAGATATATTCAAAATTTGACCAAAATCTGGCACATTTTTACCAATCACGCTTGTGTTTTACAGATATCTTGAATTTTTAGATCCACCTTAAGCCCTATGTTCAATTGAGTATCTATCTGTCTATCTTCGTACACAGCCTGAGGTACAAATATGGCAACAGTACGTTTCCTTTCTGTTGCTTGGGGTTTAGCTTGGAACAAACTAATGAACACACACACACACACACACACACACACAATATATATATATATATATATATATATATATATATATATATATATATATATATATATATATATATATACATATACATATACATATATATATATATATATAATAGGGACACTATATCTTGGTTTATAAAAAGTAGTCTCTTCAATGTCTTGCATCCATTAATTGGCGTAATATTTGGCTGTATATAATATCTTTATATAAGGGATCAAGGGTTATCCAGTGGATGGAGCTCCTAATATCGAAAGGTATTCAGTTTTGTTTTGGACTTCAATGAACATGACAAATATAACTGATTGATTTACGGATTTGGTATCCGTTTCAATGAATGCTTCTTTAGAACAGAATTTTACACATTTATGGACACAACTAACAAAATTATAGAAGTTATAACGGTAACTGACGCTCCACAGGCACGTCTTCACATAATAAAATAGATAATAAAAGATATCTATTATGATTATTATAAGGGACATTAAGAAAAACTGATATACTTTGCCATGCAGTAAATAAGTTAGAAACACATAAATACGAAAACCACCAGGTAATAAAGCCGTATATTGAGACGCATCATGATTCTACTGGTGTCCTTGATCTATAACACCACCATGAGAAGTAAAATTGTCAAGGTATGTTTTGATACCAAACGCTATAATTTTCTTTGTGTCCGATCAAATACAACTTGATAATCGGCACTAAAAATCGAGCACGCAGACATCATATTTTGTGAAATAACTATTGTAGAGACAAGAAGAATAATTACCTATTGTAGAGGCAAGAAGAATAATGTCATCAGCGTAGCTGAGAACTTCAAGAAACTGTTTTGTAAGGCGACCAAGGCCTGTCTGTTTTAATCTTAGCAATTCGTCATAATAAATCACAAAGAGAATGGATAAAAGAATTCAAAGTTGCTTACACTCCATCACATGCACAGACAAGCTTTTAATTTGCCAATTTTACAACCGAACTTTGATCCTGTTTGACGTATAACGTTATGCAATAAATTGGTCAACACAATAGCAAAGGCATAGGCCATTCTGACACAACTGATGAAAGAACTCAACATTTTCGACACGATCGAATGCCTTGCTGGTATTCAGCAGGAGTGTATCTGTGACACACACACACACACACACATACACACATATATTCACCATTACTGTGGTACTCAACTTTATCATGAACAAGAAATGTACATTTGACGCTCGAATGATGAATTGATGAATTGATGAATTTTATAGGCAAATCATAGGCTGGAGGGCTGAAATATGTCTTAATTTTGAATTATGATAAAACGCTCTGAAATTTTATTTAAGATGTTGCTGAGATGTATTTGGTCCGGAAGTGACGTCAAGTTGCTAACACAATTGTCTACTTGCGCTGAGATGATTTAATTTATTAAGCCATCTTCCTTTCATTTCATTTATTTCATTTTTGTAGGACAGTGACTCTGAAATGAGTAACTTGGACGAAATTGGTACAAGCCTATGACACTTTCATGAAAACAGGCCCATCACGTCGTCATTAAATTTGATTCCTTTATGATAAAATATAAATCAAATAATCATGTACATTTTAAGACCTTACTAAATATGGAGGGGTATTTTTGCTGACTTGAGTGAATCGAAATTATGAAATGCTGTTACAAAACTGAGAAATCCATGTTGTTCAATTAATCTGAAGCACGAAGAAGAAATGATGTGTACAGAGAATCTAGATGGTGCCTGTACTGTTTGGTTTGTCAGAAGGTCTGTCGTATAACAAAGATGACCTATACTACAGTTTCCTCGTGTTTGTTGCAAATATGCCACTTCGAGGTTGAAGTATTTAGACGACTTGTTATACGTTCATCCACATAGTTATCATTTTAATACACAAATACCAAAAACGACCCCTGATATCATTGTAAGATTGTCACCAATTTATTTCTGACGGATTTAAATTGTTGCAAAATGGGCAAAGAGCTTCCTTAATAATCTATTCTATGTCTATTCATCTGTATATTTCTGTTCACAGAGTGTCATTAAAAATACGTGAAATGAAAATCTGTTATGTATTGTAGACTGGAGGCCTGAACATACGTGATAAAATCATTAGCAATTAAAAATATGCTGGTGATAAACTTTGATGTAAACTTGTGCATAAGCTCGAACTGGACAAACACGGATTAAGAAAACCCAAGAATTTACACATACCAATTCCTTTTCTCTGAAGTCCAATCCAAGGCTCTGCGTCACGAGGTGGATCACTTTGATCCAGCATCCAGGAAATATATAGATTGTCGTAAACAGTTTCTATGGACACCAGGGATGCTTCATCACTTTCGCAGGACGTCGCTGCTTTGCCAAAGTCGTGTTTATCTTCGGCTACAAACTTGTAGCAATACTGACTAAACATATATTTCCAAGTGTCATCTGGACATCTACCAGGGGGCACCGCTGGCGTTGTTGGCACAGGGACTGCGGATCAACACAGTGTCAAATGATTTATTTGCAGAAAAATGTTAACTGCCAAAGACACATGGAATTGTATGCTTTCGTCCTAACCAGTTATAGTTGTACCGATGTCCGATTACATGTCATCGTTTGTCCAAGGAGCTTCAATTAAGGTCAAACAAAACCTTGAATTCGGGATTACCGCCAAATACGAAACCTTGAATCTATATGTAGTGTTACAGCCAAAGTACATTAATATATAAATCGTTGTTATTGAATAAACACACTACGCTCAAGCAGTATAATGCGCAGCCGTCAGTCAATAGCTCAGCCAGCATCAACTTCTCATTTCGTCACTGCTCAAAAGCCGTCAATGAAGCCCTTTGCATGACATGACTCAAAAAGCGAACTCAATTATCGTGCGACCGTATTCCGTCCTAGAAAGAATGTCAATTGTTGGTGTTTAAAGTTGTGGAATATAACTTGCTCTAGTTTGGCAAGTTGAAATGACCCCCTCCCCATATAAATATATATTTGTACTTGTTGCAAAACTTGACGTCGTTTTGTCAACGTTAGATACATGGAGCTAGAGAGCTATATTGCAAGCAGTCACTGGAGTACCTCCGCTGCCTACCTTATTTATAAATTGACTGCCACAATGCCCATTAAATATGACATTTTAATCTGTTGCACATTGACCCACGGGTATGCTATACTGAAGTGAAATTCTAACGATGTCATTAATGTCTAGTAACACAGATGCACTCAGTAAACAAAATCCTTCTTTGCACTCTGAAGATATAGTAGTAACAAAGTTGAATTTATTGAAAATAAGTCATAATTATCAAATATTAGGTCCTGGTGTTTTAAGACTCTAATAAGCAATTTTTCTCTTAATAATCGTCTCTGTACCAAATTTGGAAATCCATCCAGGCACTTTGTAGAAGATATAGCCATAACGATGTCAAATTGACAACGAATTGGTCATAGTAACCAGAAAATAGGACAGAGTGACGTCAAAATTTTATTAGCTTATCTTTGTCCCATAATATATCTCTGGACCAAATTTGGGAAGAACCTAATCTGGCACTTTAAAAATATTGCAATAACAACATCAGAATGACTTTAAATAGGTCAGAATAACCAAAATCTCTCTCCCATTGACTTAAAAATCTAACATTGTAATCTTTGTCATGTAATAAATCTCTGTACCAAATGTGAGACAAATCCATCGACGTACTCAAGAGAATATAGTGTAAAAAAAGCTCACACTAAGTAGATCTCTGTGTCGCACAAATATGATACAGTGATGTGAAAATCTAATTTTTGGACAGTAATGACAATAATATAAATAACTCAATGGAAAAAAGTCGGAATGTCAGTCCAAATCCTGGTGGCCAGAGATTGGCATCTATGAAGAGGTGTGTCGTTACATACACTGCTATATAAACTAAAATATATATCGTTACATGTCCTTGGAACTCAGACATTAAGTAAACAGGTACTTATCCAGTCGACCGTAAATTTCAGCATCAACAATATAGTACACCTCTGTACCAAATTTGAGGAAAGTCCCTTGAGGATTTATGAAGAAATCGCAGTTACAATGGTTGGTATGGATACAGGAACGTATGGACGGACAACCTGAAAACATAATGACTTCCCCCTTACTACGGAACGCCTACAAATTGTCCAATTTTGTCAATTACTGTACCTGTGGATGTTCTGCACAAGCTCGGATATTGCAGTGAGCACGTTGTGGCGTTCCAGTAGCCTTCAGTGGTGTCGAGAGTAGTGACACACAGTGGCTTATCGCCTACCACAGGAGCCAATCGCCACTTGGTGAATGTCACCGGCCAGCCGTCTGACCATAACCATGCATCTTTCTGTAAAACAAGCCTATTATGAGAAAAAGAAAGAACACGAGCAAAAGTTGCACGATCATTCTCCCTCCCTGGACCAGGACCATATATTTATACATCTTTAAGGTGCCAGGGCTCACCTGAGACCTTCAAATCAGTGAAATTGTGCTTTTTGTTACTTCCGGGATGAATTGCTAATTGTTATCCATTTATCCATACCAGATAGTTTCACTGTAACATGTTTACTTCTATGCAAAACTTTAAAATGAAAAAGTGTCCCTCTGTTAATCAGCTAATTGGCTGTTACATGTGGTCACTAATGATGATTTTTATGTAACCATTCACAGTCAAAGCCACACTGGATGTGTTTTTGCATATGAGAGGACCATTTCAAAGGTGACTGATAAAAACCACCATATTGTTTGTGACTGTATAGGTCAAAACTATGATAGAGTTTCAGGGATTAGCATTAAGTCATCCTTTTTAATGGCCTCAGCAGATGTCATTTGTGTGCAATTAAAGTCATATATATCCTTGGTTATCTTTGGTAATGAATATCTAGGACACAATTTTTTACAAGATTTGGTAATTTTGAGAAAGCCACACTCAAAACGGGATGGATAAATCTTTTTCAAATTAACGGCTATGTAAACATAAAAGTATAGCTAGGTAACCATCTTTGTTTGGCAATGTTCCAATTTTAAATGCCACTCTTTGAGCTCAAAAATACAGAAAAATTATCAATGTAAATTGCAGACGCTTAAGGAGAGGAAAGACACCAAAAATAAATCCCACTTTAATCAATCCTAGATCAAAAATGTATTTGCTTTAGGATAACAAATCATATATGTGTGTAATTTCAAATGTTTGCCCCACGATAGCACATCACGCTTGGCGGACCGCTAGTGCACACGACATACATGTAATAATTTACAACAAGCTGATAAAATACCTGCATTTTATATTAATCTACCATGTCTGCTATAGCCCTCTGTGGTTCAAATATATGTTTATTATGCATTCCATTTTTGGTACATTCTTAAGAATACTTAGGTTTTTGATAAGTGTTATAATTACTGTGCAAGTGTATGGTCTTTTTACTCATGCTTACGTGCATAACTTGTGCACAGCCGCCCCAGACTGCGATTTACTTTTTACATGCCTCGATATCTACCTTCCATATGTTTTATTCTATGAATGGCTTTCCAGCACGTTTAACAATATCTTCTGCCGTTCACAGAGACAAAGGCTACTCGTAATACACATATATAATTCAATCTTATTTAGGAGACGCTCGGATGTGGACATCTATTTATTATCAATTGCCCCATTTGTAATTTTACTGGCTGGAGATATTCATCTAAATCCTGGACCAACTGATGATTTGCGTGATATTACTTTCTTTCATCTTAATATTCGCAGTCTGTCCCAAGACAAACTAAGGTGCATCCGTGCCCATATTGCCCAGCATTACGATCTTATAGCTTTGTCCGAAACTTTTGTAACAGACAGTACACCCGACCAAGACCTTGCTTTATCTTACTTTCATACTATAATTCGGAGAGATCGCCCTAATGGAAAGATGGGAGGGGGTATTGGTCTGTATGTCTCACAACAATTTTTATTCTCCAGACGTCATGACTGGGATTGCTCTGATATCGAACTATTATGGGTTGAAATCCAACTTCACAATAATGAATTCTTATCAGGGGTTGTCTACAAACCTCCTAACTCCCCAGCGTCTTCCTGGGACAAGTTACAAACGAATCTTGACCATGTTAAAACTGTTGGTACTCACAATATTATCATAATTGGCGACCTTAATGCCGACTTCTCAACAGCTCCAGGCAAAAAACTTGAATATTTCTGTACAACCAATTTTCTTGTTCCTCATATTCAAGAACCGACCCACATAACTAGTAATAGCTCAAGCTGCTTAGACCAAAATATCAGCAATATTCCAAATAACATCCACGAAATAAGAGTCCTGCCACCGATTTCTAACTGCGACCATAGTATTGTATCAGCGAATATTTTGTTTCGGCGTAAGAAAGAACCCGTCTACAAAAGATTAGTCTGGGAGTATGATAAAGCAAATTTTGATTACTTTCGTGACTAAGTAGAATTCAGTGGGACAATTTTCTTTTATCTAATGGCGTAAACGAGTGTTGTATTTCTTGGACTGAATTTTTTTTTGCGCGCTGCTAAAGAATGTATTCCAAACAAAGAAGTCTCAATCCGTCCTGATGACCTTCCATGGTACTGTTCATCCCTACGATGTGAAAAGCGCAGGGTCATGCGAGCTTACACTAAAGCCAAAAAAATAACAAAAACGGACCCCATAGTCATGAATTGTGGGCTACCTATAACCGACGTCGCAGCCAATACCAAGAGAATTTAAGTAAAGCTGAACATCAACACAACAAAAAACTTGGCAACTCTTCAAAAAATCCCCCAAAGAAAAGCGAAGCATGGTGGAAGACTGTAAAACAGTTTCTAGGTAGGAATCACTTTCAGACTATACCCTCTTTATTATGTGGAAGGAGACATGTAACTGATAATTTATCCAAAGCCGAGGCATTTAATTCTTTTTTCTTAAACCAGAGTAATCTCGATACTTCTACAGCTCATAACACTATAGGTCCTACGCATCCTACAAATAATATTGATGATTTCAAAATTTGCGAAAATGAAGTTTTGGATATTCTTAAAAGCTTGAAGGAAGCAGCTCCGTCCATTTCCAAACCTCTCACAAAGCTATTTAACCTGTCTCTTAATCAAAAACATTTCCCATCAATTTGGAAAGAGGTCCATGTGACACCAATACATAAAAGGGAAGAAAATCTGTGCAACAACTACCAGCCCATATCTCTTTTGAGTTGCACGGACAAAATTATGGAAAGAGTTATATTCAAACATGTGTTCAACTTTTTTCGAGATAATTTGATAATATCTGCAAACGAATCCTGGTTTATGTCTAAGGACTCTACGGTCAACCAGTTACTTTCTCTTTACCACGAATTATGTTTGCCCGTCGATCAACAAACAGAAGTAAGAATTGTTTTCCTTGACATAAGCAAAGCGTTTGATAAAGTTTGGCACAAGGTATCTTGTATAAATTAGAGAAAAGTGGTGTTATCGGAAACTTACAGTCTTGGTTTGAAGATTATCTTCATAACCGAAAGCAACGCGTAGTTATTCATGGTCAATCTTCTAGCTGGGGAACCATTACTGCTGGTGTGCCCCAAGGGTCAGTCTTAGGACCCTTTCTCTTTCTAATTTATATCAACGACATTGTTAACGTTGTAAATTCTAACGTCAAGCTTTTTGCGGATGATACATCCTTTTTCCTTGCTTTTGACGATCCTGTTCACGCCGGCACCATTCTTAACCAAGACCTTAAATCCTTGGACAAATGGTCTAAGGAATGGTCAGTCTCCTTCAATGCCCTTAAAACGGACACTATGCTCATTTCTCTGAAGAGACAGACTCCTGACCACCCACCGCTCATTTTTCAGGGGCATCAGTTAGTTAACGTACCGGAACATAAGCACTCAGGTCTCACTCTGAAATCTGATCTAAAATGGAACGCTCATATAAAACAAATTGCCACCAAGGCCTCCAAACAGATAAACATAATGAAGTCTTTACAGCACCGCTTAGATAGAGAAACGCTAGAGACAATCTATTTCTCTTTTATACGGCCCATTCAAGAATACGGCAGCGTAGTCTGGGATGGCTGTGCACAAACCAACGAAAAACTTCTGGAGGACTTATAATTGACTACGGCCCGTATTGTAACAGGAGCAGTGCGAACTACATGTACACCTAGTGCGAAATTGTACGAAGAGACTGGCTGGGAGACTTTGTCCAAGCGTAGGGAGCTATCCAGACTTGCCATGATGTTGAAAATATTTAATAGATTAACCCCTTGTTATTTATACGCTGCTCTTCCAAATATCCCAGATCCCGATGAAAATCATCCCTATAACACCAGGAGACAGTTCGATATAAGCAGACGTCCCGCTTTTCCTCCTTTCAAAACTCGATTAACGCTCTTTGATAAATCCTTTTTTCCCTCTACGATTGAATTATGGAATCTTTTACCACTAGATATACGAAATATACCGACTTTGGGCCAGTTCAAAAAGAGTATTTCAAGCCCCAAACATGTCCCGTGAAATATCCGAAACTTTTGAATGTGGGCAAGAGATATCTATCTATTTTACATTCCAGGTTGCGTATGGGCCGCAGCTAATTGAACGAACACCTTTTCCAAACAGGAATACAGGAGTCTCCAGCCTGTTCGTGTGGCGCTGCTAGCGAACGTATCTGGCATTACTTCCTCACATGTCCCCGATATGTTATGTGGAATAACCATTTTTAGGTGGGGTTCTCGTCCTATTATCCTTTCTGAGAAAACAAGCTTCAAAGGCCTTTGATGTTCATCATTTGCCTGTGAAACAATACCGTTCGCTCAAGTTGAGCTGATATTTGTACAAAAAGGTAAAAAAATCGTCCTTTAACATTTGCTGAGTTTGTCAATCAATTCTTGGCCAATCACATGAATAAAAGAGCCTTTGAAGCACGGAAAACATTATTCAGCGATCTCTCAAACGGCAACAGCGACAATCTGGTTTCAAAGCGTGATGTCATGGCGGCGGCCGGTCGGGCCCGTGACCTCTGCCTGGGAACGAAAGTTGTGTTCGTGGTCAGTGGAGGGATCGCGGATTTGGTCTTCCGCCCCCTAACTCTGCATCCCGTTTTTTAGGGATAGTGTTTTATTGTATTAAATCCTATTTGTTTACTTTCCTAGTTGGCTTATTAGACTTGTCTGTACACTTTACTGAGCTTGTCATTATTTTGTAGTTTTTTTCTCAAGGAGTTTCATTTCTCTTTCCAACCTGAGTTTTGCATCGCTATTTTGTATGTTGTCTCTTCTGTTCACGTTTGTGCTTATTTCGATGTGTTTATTTGTACTTTTATTTTCTCACGGCTGGGTTTCGATAAAATATTATTACGTATGTGGGTAATGTTGATTAAAGTGCCCGTTTCCCCCCCCCCCCCCCCCCCCCACTGCCTCTCTTTGGTGTGCAGGACTACTGGGGTAATGCATCGCGGCACGGCCTTTGAAGGGACATCGTCTGAGGACTCCCGCTTCTCCTGAACATTTATAGTCTCCCTTCATTAGAACGCAAAACAAGCAAGATAATTGTAAAGTAAACCACCAAGGCTATGGTATGTTAGCAATCTTTTCCCTGTCCACAAACAAACTTTCGGCATGCCGCCTGATTTCGCGGTGCCGCGGTGATACCACTCTCCTTTTGCCATGGGCCGTTGCTACCTTTAGCCACGTGACAGAGTGTTAAGTATGATTGACGGGTGGCATTGTTCCGTTTGGCGGCTGGAAACCTAAACAATGACACGTGGACGTTCGGATGTCCCCATGTCTGTGTGATTTTTGGCGTTTTTCTCATATTTCTACTTTAGTTGAACGATTGAACTTTTGACAACTTATAGAAAGGACATTCATCTTGTAAAAACCGTTAATATCTCCAAATCGGCCATGCAAAGGTTTTTGGTGTCTCACCTGTCCTTAAAAACTCAGTATCATTAAGACCATACCCTTTAACGTAAACAACAAAAAAAGAAAAATGGCCACCTTAGTTATACTATTGTCTTTACATGGCCGTTGATTTCAAACTGTTCATGTCAAAAGTTTTGTTGTGATCCTTTCTCAAAGCGTAAATCTAACCACTTCAACTTACCTCCGGATCATAGGAAAGTCCAATCCAAACTGGGCCTACTACTTTCATGATCTTCCTCAAATACAGCAACGAGAACGAATGTTCAGAGAGATCGCTGATGGTGGCAAGATGGCCGCCGTCAGCTTGGCATGCCGTTTCAGCAACAGACCTTGTCTGCATTGCTTTCGAGAACAAGAAGCAATGGTGTCCGTATGGAAAGTAGCCTGGTTTACACTTGTTCGGAGGGAGTGGGGCAGTTGTTAGAATGGCCGCCTCTCGTGCTTTGAGAATTGAAAACAAAATGTACCATTTGTGTACATAAGCATAGTACATGTATGTGTTGTCTTGAGCAAAGATCAAGGCGCGGCCTCTGTATTTTGATAATTACCTAAACATAGTAATAATTAATACTCGTTCCGCAAACATCACTACTTATTATTTGAGACAAAGATTACTTTCAAAAATTACCAAACAGTTTTATGGATGTTTTCAAATAACTTTTAAAAATTACCACACCGGTAAATTATGAATAAATTCATTGAAGCATTGCTCTGAATTATCATTTTCAACATTTTGTCTTTCTAAAGTTTATCTAGGATTATTCGTGTTAAAAAAAAGGAAAACAGGGGTAGGCTTACTTTTGTAATAGGCGCACACATAGCCGTGCTTCTCGCCACAGTCTGACAATCTCCAGCGGCCAAGGCTGTGCAGGCTCACTAACACTTCCGTGCATTTATCCTTCAAAACGAAAGAGAAAAATTAATTATGCACCAACCTGCCCGCATTTACTGTTAAATTGTTGTGGATAGTGAAGTTGCAGTTTTGTTGTTCCCATGATTCAGTAGCGGTTGTCGCTGAGCGATTACTTAATGTGCATGCTGGGTTTAATTAGCATGTTGAACAGGTGTAGCTGTGTTCATTATTGTGCGCCCTTGAAATGCAAAACTGCCCTGCTGGTCTCCGAACTTCAAGGTAAAACGCAGTATATAATTCTTTAAGATTTGGAGCAAATTGCACTTATATCTGTTTGACATTTACCTGAGAAATCCTGAAAATGAGCTGAGTATTACACATGTATAGATACTTTTTACTACAAGGTGTACATTTTTTATTTGAATTCTACCAACAGAAGTAAAGAGG